>CM031235.1:777737769-778309138 GCA_018340775.1 Taxus wallichiana var. yunnanensis
CCATCACGGTGGGTCCTCAAGCCACCACGTGGCTTGCCACCATGATTTCGAATTCACCCGATTTTCCTATCGAGGATCGACAAGTGGTCTTTATTGCCATATTTTATTATTGGAATGTCACATTATTTTTCATGGTCAAATTTTATATTACTTTGTAATTATTCACCACGTTATTATGTGGTTCTAAGTCACTATATGTTTGCAATGCTTGAGACCTATATTATCACCCGCTATATCTATAGGGCTAACAAACCAATGCCATAACGACCAACCAGTCAAACATTGGCCGCTTAAGTCTTATCCCTACGTAATCGCCCACACATTATCTCCTATGCTACTCGCCTAAACCGCCACGCATTTTGCTTGCAACCGCCTAACTCCTTATCCCTCCATGCAGCCTGACAACTCAAAGATTCAAATATGTGCCCAAACTGTGGGCAATGCAAATATAGCTTGGGGTTATCAATAAGCCCAATAAAATGACGCTTAGCCAATGCAAAACCACCAATGTCAGGCTATATAAACTAGCCCCTCACCTTTTTGCGTAAAGAATATGGGACTAAGTCCCTTAATTGGAAAAACAAGTGCGCAGGGAGGGGAATCGAACCATGATCTCTAGGCTAAAAGAATAAGTGCCAAACCAAGCTAGCCACGGAGCTCAAAACATTATAAAATCAATTCAAGATTACTTGTACAAAGACAAGTTTGACTATGTTATTCTATGTGCAAAGGTAGCATGCTATTTTGAAGCTTTGGATGCTATTAAAGGCTCATGGATGTCCTGACGGGGGTGAGAAAAGAGCAGGAAGCACACCAGAAGGTTTATTGTTCCATTTTGATTGTATTTGCATTTGATTACGTCTATTATTGTAATTATTTATAATGGAATGGTCGTCATGACCCGAGGATGTAGGCCAAGTTTGCCGAACCCCGTAAAGTTGGCATACTATGGTCAAGAAGACTAAAGTGCCAAATTATTATTCATTCTCATCTTTATTAAACTCGATATATCATTACGTAGAACTATTTAGATTAAATGATACTAGATCAATGGATATGTGAGAGAAATATTGACAAAGTATGTAATTTGATCTTAGAATAGCTTATCGTACTTTGTAATGTTCCCTTTTGAGGACTTATCCGAAAATGACCCAAAGTTGGTTATGAAGGACTGAAATCAGAACTAGGGCAGATTGTAGATGACTGAAAATTCACTGTGAAACCCTCAACACGCTGCCAACACTTTGCTCCTAGGGTGGCGACCTCTTAGGAGAAATCAAACACACTTTTCTAGGCACAAACTTCACTCAAACCTTTAGGAAATAGGATCATAATTTATAAGAAATAACCAGCAATCGTCAGATGCAAGAAAATTGATTTTTGGAAGCCCACAAGTGTTATTTTAAATTTATCATGCAACCCTTCCACTGCAGATTCAATCATGCAAATTGATCACTTAAAATCTAGCAACATCACCCGAAACACTCTCCCAAGCAAGTCACTTAGGGCATAAATCAGTTATAACCAGCAATGAAGTGTAGAAAACCAAGTGTAGTGTGGGGTTTTGTCCACACCAACTTCTCCACAAGGGTTTTCATCCTTGGGAGGGTCTCAATCAAGGGTTTTCGTCCTTGAGAGAGATGGAAAAGGTGTTTAACAAGCAATCCTTCACCAAGATATGAAAATTCACCAAAAATATGACTCACTAATGGCCAAACAACCTCCTTTTATAACCATAAGGAGTGCTTTTACAATGCAAAAATGATGGCCAACCCCTTAAGAAAAAGTACTTTTAAATATCTAATTAGTATTTGGAGCCTACATGCTCAAAATACTTTTATTTCCTAACTAATTAAGTTCTTCTATTGGAGCGCTAGGCTTCCCAATAGGATACATGATAATAATAAAAATAATAAACAATAAAAATGTAATCTAGATCTTCCCCTTGCTTTCTTCCTTAGACCCACAAGGAGAAGAATGGGTTAAGGTCTTCAAAAAATCAACCTTCAAAAAGGGACATGACAGTCCCCCTTCCCAAGATTTCTGTCCCCAAACAATCGTAAATTTGGATGCTCCAAGATAGCTGTTCCTTCCCATGTAGCATCTTCAAGTGGTAGATCCTTCCAACGTACCAAGTACTCACGGATACTCCGGTTCCTTAGCTTCCTCTCCCGAACATCAAGGATGGTTTCAGGAATAAGAATGATCTTCCCTTCCTCATCTAAAGGGGAAGTTATGGTGAAGGAGTAATATGCTTCCCCAATGCCTTCTTAAGACAAGAGACATGGAAGACATCATGGATCTTGCTCTCCGGTGGTAGCTCAAGATGATATGCAACTTGTCATATCTTTTCCTTCACCTTGTAGGGCCCATAAAACCTTGGTTTTAACTTCTCAACCCCACTTTGTTTAAGTGAGGACTGTCTATAGGGCTGCAGCCTTAGGAAAACCAAATCTCCCACTTCAAAAGATCTCTCTATGCGTTGTTGGTCTGCATATTGTTTCTGCTGATTTTGAGCTTGTTGGAGGTTCTCCTTGAGTGCTTTCAAAATGTCTTGACTCTCTTGGATCAGATTTTTAGCACCGGGAACCCTACTATCCCCAATGATCAAGTCCATGAAGGAAAAAGCCTCATAACCGTAGAGTTCTCTAAAAGGGGACATTCTAATGGATACATGAAATGTTGTATTGTAACAAAACTCAGCCAAGTGAATCCATTTTATCCAAGTTGATTGCTGACCGGAAATATAGTTTCTCAAATATCCTTCCACCCATTTATTCACAATCTCAGTTTGCCCATCTGTTTGGGGATGGTAACTAGTGCTTGGAGTGAGTTTGATGCCGTTAGGTAGAAAAGCTCTTGCCAAAAGATGCTCATAAAGCGTGGTCCCTGTCACTAACAATGTTCCGTGGAAGCCCATGAAGTCTAAATATTTCTTTAAAAACACATCAACAACCATAGGGGCATCATACTTGGTGGGAAGTGGATGAAAGTGAGCATATTTCGTTAATCTATCCACTACAACATATAAGCAACTCTTACCTTGGGCTACGGGCAGCCCCATAATGAAATCCATGGAGATACTTTCCCATTTTTGAGAAGGAATGGGAAGAGGTTGTAACAACCCAGCTGGAAAATTGTGTTCTCCTTTGTTTTGTTGGCAAGTCACACACTCTCGGATGTGTTGCAAGACATCCTCCTTGAGCCTTTTCCAAACGGATTTGTTTGTATGTCTTAAAGTATCCTTGGTGACCAGACTCATTTGATACATTTTGTAGCTATATTTTGCATTTAATTTATATTTTGTAAAGAAATTTGCTTATTTTTTAAATTGCCAAAAATTCACAGTCTTGCCGAGTTTTTGCTGATTCATTTTTTTGGGTTTGCCGAATATTTGCCGAATACGAGTATGCAACCTATGTTCTTGATGATATAGTAACTTGACTTGAAGTCCAACTATAGTGTTCTTGAATACAATATTTTAGATTTTGTGCATGTATCATATGTGTAGTCATTAATAAGAGAAGTAGTTGAAGATATATTAGAGTCAATATGAGTTTTTGCAGAAAAGTGTGGATGGTACATCTAGCATTATAGGATGTGCATGCAATTATTACTGTTTTGAAGTAATGTCTCCATTTTCCAAGCTAGTTGTTGTGGAAGACCTTACCCCATCCTTCCTCCCGGGATTGAGGATTTGGAGCTAGAGGAAAGTTGTTTGAAGATATCTGGATTAATTTTAGGAAATATCGCACTATTTTATGTTGTATTCGTGAATCTTTGGATGCCTAACGCTCCAATAGATGAAATAAATTACTTATTTAATTAGTTGTTTGGTGAGCATTTATGCTGAAATTAGAATTTAGACTTTACTATTATAAGGTTGGCCATAAGTTATGATGTAGCACCCCTTATGTTATAAAAGGAGGATGCTTAGCCATTATGATGTTATGTTGAATCTTATTATTTCTTCTTGGTAAAGGTTGTACCTTTCCTTTCTCTCTCATCAAGGACGAAAACCCTTGTTTGAGATCCCTTCAAGGACGAAAACCCTTGATAGTGGAACTTGCCTTGGGGATGAAAACCCTCAAGCAAGGATATTTGGAATCATTGAATATCTTAAGGTATTTGGAGCTGATATCTTTCTATCTAGCCCTAGGCGACTTGCATCATGAGCATTTTGGAGGTGTTTTGATGGATGTATGGTATGATTCTTGCATGGATTGACTTGTACTAATTTCTAAAGGTGAAAGCAATCATTTCTTTGCATGTTAAGCCAATAATTCAGCCTTTCCAAGTGGGGCGACTTGCATAGGAGTGGGTTTGCATTGATTTGAAGGGTTTTTCCATGTTTGGTTTGCATCATTCAATTCCTCATAATTTATAAGGGTGAAATCTACAATTTGGTGATTTTAGGAGTTGTCTAAGAGCTATTTCCAGCCCTTGGTTGTGGCCGCACTGCTGCTGTCATAAAATTAATTGCAGCTGGGTGTAATCACTTGTTTTCTCCATTTCTTTGATGTAAATTGGATTGATAAATGTTGCCGTGATTGGATTAATTATTTAGAAGCATTTTCAGTGGTTATTACATGGTTGTATGATAAGTTGAAGTCCCTATACAGTTCGCTGCTAGGGTTTCCGATATTTTAGGTCTGCTGTTATAAAAATCAGATTACTCTCAAGTGGGATTGGTGTTGTTTCCTATTTTTCAGTTTCAGCCCTAGAAAGGGACATTACATTTGATTAGTGATTTATAATAAAGTGATAGAAATCAATTACATTTCTACATGGTATAACCATTCTAAGAATGATGACCCTGAAATTATTTGTTTGGTTTTTATTGTAAAGAGAACTTATTGTGCTTGACTGGAAAAATATGGTATATTATAGGCATTTGGTATACAATCCGTGCAATTTTCAACATCAATATTATTTGTTATCATTATTCATCTTGTTTCTAATGTATATTCTGCATACAGAATTTATTTGCGTTGTCATGACACCTTTCAAGTATTAATGGCATCTACTATCCTAGAGCATTTCCTTGTAAAACACTCTTCTTTATTTTCTATTCTGAAGTACGCTAGATGCCATTGCTGATCCAAGGACCTATGTTTTGATTTTGTTTTTGTTTGGGTTGCTTCCTTAATAAACTCACATGCAAATTAAAATAGATTAAAATTAATTTGAATTAGAGTTTAACATAAGTTGTTTGTTTTGCCATGGATGGATAGATGTTGAGATTAAGTGTTCTCTTATATATATATTTCATTTTATTTTAGGTGACAAGTCAATACATGCAGTGGAGCAAAATGCAAATTTCAAGGAAATTACACCTCCTCCTCCACCTCCGCCTCCTCCTCCACCTCTGACTCCTCCTCCGCCTCCGCCTCCTCCTCCGCCTCCGCCTCCGCCTCCGCCTCCGCCTCAACATGCAGCTCCAGCTCCAGCTACACCTCCTTTGACATTATCATCAAGATCTCCGATTTCTGTTCAAAAGGAAAAATATATACAGGAGCCAAAGGCTCCAACAACAGAAGCAGATTACACATCTAGCAAGTCATTTGTTCCTCAAATTGGTGCGTTTTCTCTTCTGAACACATCCACACTTACGCACACATTTCCTTAGAAACCAGCCATGAGTTTTTCTCATAGTAATCAATATTTATGGTAAAAAGTTCTTCAATGATATGATTATTTGGATTTGGCTTAACATCAGTTTATATGATTCTGTCTTTTGGGGTGCTTTTCAACAAAATATATTTTTCGTTTTCTTGTTGTTTGTGGGTGAGCGGTGGGGGGTTGGTGGTGGTGAGGGGGCAGGATGCATTTTAAATTGAATGTGTACAACACTGTTCAAGGCATGCATTTTTAGATACATTTTCTTGTGATATATGCATCGATGTTTAGTTTTATATTAGGAGTATGTTATTCACTATTGAGGAGACGCAATAGTATCATGTTTCAGTCCACGAAATGTCTTGTGGTTTATTAGGGGGCAATTGGCTTATTTTAGATCAATTTCTTGATTATAATGTATTAGAAAAAAATTGAATCTATAGATTCAGTTCTATTTTTTGTACAATAAATACTTCATTCTTAGAGTTTGGTTAAAATGCATGTATTTGAATTCTATTTTTTTATACAATAAATTCTTCATTCTTAGAATTTGATTAAAATGCATGTATTTGAACTTATTTTTCTACAATTTGCCAAACACTTGCAACTGTTTTTTTAATCAGGGACACAATTTTATTATGCCTAACTTATAGGAAAAACCTGTGGAAGCTAAAATTAACCAACAATTTTTTTTTTTTTGTGGAAAATGGTAGATAATTAAGATTTATTTTTTGAAATTTGTTACTTCTAGTAAGCAAAATCAATGCACTGTCTAATTGTGACAAATCTAGAAATTTGTCATTCTATGATGTATTTGAACTTGTCTTGCATTTCTCTCTCTTTTATCTCTGTCATTATGTCATATGCGATTAGGAAATTCTGTTAAGCATTTGGTATGCAACTAACTTAGCTAAAAGCACCCCACAATATAGACATTGTACGAGTAGACTTCTTGAATCAATCGGTAAAGACATATTTTCCCTGATGCTTTCCTCTATAACCTTCATTTGGTACCAGTGCGTGAATCCTGACTTCTAGGTATAAGGTGTGAGGTATGAGAATCTTGACGACACAAAGTCAATCAAGTTAAGTGACAAAGACTGAAAATAAGTTCATGAATCTGATATTTATAGGACTATGCCTGGGGATGGGAATGATGACGGTGAAACATTGGAAGTCATGCCGAACACTAAGATCATGCAAATTCTTTAGAACAGCCATGAATAAATTATCTTAGATATATAAAATCAATCATAAACCATAACCTATTTGAAGGTTGACGAAGCATGTATGCAGGACATGGTGGTAAGAATCTCCACAATCACCATCACTTGCATAACCTTGCAGATTCCTACAAACTCTAGCTGTCTGTGGGATAAAAGACCATTTCTTTGATGTCACAGTAGAAATCCACTTGATGGATGCCATTGTCGAACAGACATAGTGTAAATAGATTCCATGGCCATGGAATGACCTTCGTGTAGTAAATTAAATATATATGAATTTGTTCACTTTTTTGAAGATACCCTCACTCTCAGGTGTAATACTGGTATCCAAATTCTTTTTCTAAGGAATTTGTTGAAATGAGACCAAAATCACAACCTTGATATATCAGAAGACAAAAATGACATAAATTGTTTTCATCTAGGACGGATGACTGTAGAAGTCATTTCTGATGATCATCTGTCATTTATACGAAGACTGAAAACCATTATTTTCCTGATATTGTTCAATTGCTGTGTGCTGTAATAACTGATATATACAATGTTTTAAGAACACGATGTCTCAGAGTGAGTAACTACAAAGTCATGCATATGTTTGTAGGAGGTTTGCATATTCAAAATTTTCAGAGTCTATATTTGTTTTTATCATTCCGATCATAATCCTGTATAATAGAATTTGCAATAGACATTGTCCGTCCAGTTTAATTGGAGACAGAATTAGAGATTCAAGACAGCCTTTGTGCACTGACCTGAATCCGAACAAAAAGAGCTTTATGAGCTTTTGTTTTGTAATTACCGACTCATTAGCAGGCATTTGTTCTCAATTTTTTCCAAGGTTCTTGAAAGACATCAGTAGATTTAGATTATTACTGTTATCTTCAGAGTTGCTGAGAAATGTTCAAAATGGATCTTTCAGAACTTTTATGTACATTAAATATAATAAGACATATCAAATAGGGTAGCAGAGCGGACGTAGTATTTTTCAGATTGCTGTAATCCTAATTTATTTGTTATAGTGTTTTCTGGCAGTGGAAAACAATTGGAGACCAAGAAACATACATCTGCTTCTACATGTTTTATAAAATAATGTCCGAATATAGGAGAAATATGAAGAATCTAGGAAAATAGGAATAAACTCAAAGTAGAAGGTACAGGTAGCCTGATGATCCAAACTGAGTTTAGTGTTCCTGTTTGTTTTTGGAGTGGTAAGTGATTTTTTCTTGTTGGAGTTGTAAGGAAGATTTGTTTGATGATTCAAATTTGGTCTCAGAGACCAACATCTTATTTGGAGGCATGAAGAGATTCATTGGTTAATTAGAATAAGGCATAGGGGACCTCATTTATATAATTTTCTGTGACTGTGAAGCATTCAAAATAGGATTCTTTCAAATCATGACAATTCTCAACTGTTACTAGCTTCTTGAAAAGAACTGTCATTGCATAGGAAAAAGTTTGAAACTTTTCTCCAATTTGAATATATGTGGACGCTGGAATGTTATCACAGCATAAAACACAGACTATATCAAATTACTATGCAAGGAATAGTTAAATGGTATTGGATATTCTCAAATTTTTATGTCAGATTAATTGCTTCCATAGATTCATGGTAATCTATTATGCATGTGAAGTGTGAGAGAGGCTACAAACCAGATATGAAACAAAAATCAACTTTGAATTATCACATTGACAGAGCAGCCCTCAAACATGAAGATGCTCGATGCATGCAGAATTCTTGACCATGCTAAGATGTTGGAGGAGATACAAAATGAATTGAAGGTTAATGGTGATAAAATGTCTGATGAAGACTTTATCACCACACTGCTCCAAAATCTCAACAAATCACTCACATTTCTCACCACATTGTGTGTCCTCAAAAACTGGTTACCCATATTATGCAATTACTATTCTGTGTCTGCTGTTATTGATAGTCTAGTATCACAATAGGCATTGTCTATACTACATTTTGGTGACATTGCCTTAAAGAACATCGGGTCAAGTTAACATCAACTCAAAGGGAAGAGAAGTGTGGTGAGGCAACCTGTTTGTTTTTTTTTTTACAGTGATACGCGATTTTTTCTTGTTGGAGTTGTAAGGAAGATTTATTTGATGATTGGAATCTGGTCTCAGAGACCAACATCTTATTTTGAGGCATAAAGAGATTCCTTTGTTGATTGGAATAAGGTATAGGGGACCTCATTTTTAATTTTCTGTGACTGTGAAGCACTCAAAATAGGATTCTTTCAAATTATAACAATCCCTGACTATCACTAGCTTAATGAAAAAAATTGTCATTGTATAGGAAAAAGTTTCAACCTCTTCTCCAATTAGAGTATATGTGGATGCTGGAATGTTATCACAGCATAAAACATAGACTATATCAAATTACTACACAAGGAATAGTAAAAAGGTGTTGGTTATTCTCAAATTTTTCATGTCAGATGAGTTGCTTCCATAGATTAACTGTATTTATGATAAATGTGAAGTCTGGGAGACGCTACAAACCAGATATGAAACAAAAACCACCTTTGAATTATCACATTGACAGAGCAGGTCTCAAACATGAAGATGCTCGATGCATGCTGAATTCTTGACCATGCTTAGGAAGTTGGAGGAGATAAAAACTCAATTGAAGGTTATTGGTGATAAAATGTCCGATGAAGACTTTATCACCATATCGCTCCAAAATCTCAACAAATCACTTAAATATTCTTACCACATTGCATGTCATCAAACACTGGTTACCTGTGTTTGCAATTATTATTCTGTGTACGTTGTTATTAATAGTCTAGTATCACACCAGACATTATCTATACTACATTTTGGCTCATTTTCCTTAACGAATGTAGGTTCAAGTTAAAATCAGTTCAAAAAGAAAAGAAGTGTGAGGAGTCACCCTATTATCTTATAAGGTCTATATACTGAACATAACCATGAAACACGAGGACAATAGAACCGCATAAAGAGTTCACAAAGAAGAAGACCAATACATACAAGCAACAATTCATGCTATTGACTCGGAACAAAGGTGGCGAGAGACATATAGTAAGGGAGGCGACCAAGAATGTAAATGGCCTCTTCAATTGGTGGAGCAACGAGAAATACGACAAAGGTTGTGACAAGTAGCAAGTTCAAAAACACGTGAAGGGAAGTACAAAGCTTGAAGCCGAGGTCAAAGCATTCGGTGGCATTGGTAGACCCAATGCCACTCATTAAGTAGTGGGTAGAGATTTCCATATCTCCTTCCGAGAGGAAGGAAGTGTGAACCTTGCCCACTAGTTTGGGTTCGAGGGTGCTACTGAGGATTCACGTGAAAGTCTAAGGCAACTTGGATGACAAGTTGGAGTGTACGAAAAGGGACCTAACGGTCTACGGATCCTTGCCAAAAGAAGGGTCAAGCATAGGGGTGTTTCCGATAGTGCTAAGAGAGCGGAGGAATGTCCAACACTGTCCTTCTTAAGGGGGAGACATATTTGAAAAACCTGCTAGAGCTGTGGTTGTCCCATCAATGTCATCTCTGAAAAAGAAACTGCTGAATTTCAAAGGTGATGGATTGGAGGATCCCATACAATACCGCAAAATGTGCATCACCATATGGATTGCCAACGGGCATACTTATGAATGTATGAAAGTTTGGAGAAAGCAAAATGGAAATCACTTAGGAAATCCTCGAGAAAGAATTCAAACTCATGAGGGATGACAATAAGATTGTTGGTGAAATCTATAATACACAAGGTAAACACAAGTATGTTCATGCCTATAATTGAAGTGTAATGTCTCCTTTCTAGGACAATTTAGAAAATGGAGAAAATCAAGCAAAGAATGGATAAACCCTTTTGCTTCAACCTAAAATATCCCAATGTCAGCTATTTTGAACCCAAATGGGGTTGGAACTAACCAAGGTGGTGGGATAGATTGGAAGAAAATAATTGGAATTTAAACACATTCAAATCAGATTTTTAACAGCTGAAAAATAATTAATAATCACACCCCAACTGCCATAATCTTCCAAAATTATTTTCCGCTTAACCATCCAAGCAAAAATCTTGAAACTTTGGATTTTGGGCCACAAAAATATGAAGAATAATATTCTAAAACCAGATTTCGCATAGCAAACACGAAACCCTAATTTTGCCCTAAAAAGTAGGTCGCCCAACACATTTAGGGCATCAAATCAACTCCAAAAATTATGAAATCACTTTCTCCTTATTCCTCCTAATTTCTACAACCACATTCAATATTAAATTGATCCCAAATTGCAGATCTGAAATTTATAACAGTTAATTAATTAAAATGCACCCAAAACAACTGAAACTTCAAAAATTAATATCTTACTCAATACTTGGAGTTTTTGCATGAAACAAATTGCACAATAAAGTAGAAATGAAGAGCTTTCCAATGAACTATCAAACTGAATTTTCTGATCATCGAAACCCACTCAAAACTGCCCCAAAAATCTGCCTCCAAGTCGCTAGGGTTAGAATAAATTCTATAAATTAATTCCAGCTCATACAACCCTTCCAAAACACTCAAATAATCAACCCTTGATCTGAAATAATTGATTAGACACAACAACAAATAGATCTAGCATAAACAACCTCAAAACATGATAGATCAAACCCCAAACCAAGTCGATTTGCCTCTAATAAATTGCAGCAATAATAACAGTCACAAAGTACCTCAAACCCTTCACAAAAATGCAGATTTATCCTCCAAACAAATGCGCCAATACCCAAGACCAAGTCGCCAATGCTAGAATGAATATATCATGCATAAACACATTCAACACAAGAGAGCACAATGGAGAGAACAATGGAGTCTTCAATATTCTTCAATAATGGATCCAAATGAGAGAGAGCAATGCAAGAACTAGGGCATACATCCCATTACTCCAAGCATGGAGTGAAATCAAAAGTTCAATCAACATAACCCCACTAGAGGAAATGCGACCTCCTTTTATAGAGTTAAGGGGTGCAATATTCAATAAAGACCGACCTTTTTCCCTTTTGGAGGGAAAACATAAACTCTCATTATAAAATAAAGTCTCTAATAAACTAAGACTATGTGCACTTTATTATTTTTAATTAAATAATAAAAACAACTATCATATGTGCACATTTAACTAACCTAGAGAGCCCACCTTGTAGCGCAAGGCATACCAAGGGGTCACAAAATAGACAATAGACATCTTTGGATCATCCTCAAGCCCATGAGAAGAGAGAATGGGTTGAGGGTCTTCAAGTCTTCAATTTCATCAATGTCCCAAGAAAGGGACATAACAGTCCTCCCTTCCCAAGATTGCTTGCCCCCGAGTGCAAAGATGTAGTACTCCCAAAGCCGGGATCCCATGCCAACTTAGTGGTGAAACATTTGCAATAACTTGTGATGCTTCTTTCTCCTGAACGTTAGGAGTTCCTTCAGCTGCAATTTTTCTTTTTTAAATCTGGACATGAAGCAAACAAGTTAGAAAAATAAGTGTTGAAAAACACTTTTCCAATGTGTCTCCATGGGGTGAATATCTCACAAGTCTCCTCCATGTATGGGCTGCCCCCAAATTCTGTTATGTGGCTCCAAACACTGCTGTAATCATGCATTCTCCCTTCAAAACTCAAAATTAGAATGGCTGGTTTCCATTCCCAAGTGTTCACCCATGAGCTAAAATCAAGCACCACTTTGGCATGTTAAAACAATTAGAAATAAAGCAATTTCTTACTTTATTCCAATTAAGCGGTGACTTTATTATTTCTCTTTTTGTTTTTCCTTAATAAAGTCACTTTTAATTAATAATAAAACATAAGTGCATATGATAATAATTATTTTAGCACTTAAGTTAAATTATTAATTTATTTTCCCCTTATTTTCCACCCCATTAGCCCATGGGAAAATACAAATATATTAAGGGTCTTCTCCATAATTAATTTTGAAAAGGGGACATTACAGTACCCAAGCATCCATGCACCCTTTGCTACACCATTCATTTCTTACCTTCTCTTCACTTGGCGCAAGTTGATCATGAGGATAAAAACACAACAATATCATGGAGTGGAGCAATGCAACATAGTCATCATACCTGACCGATTGTGCATGGTGAAAACCGAACTGTATTGGCATGCTTTGGTAGGCAATGAAATTGAAGTCTTTTTGGACCATGAGCTGTCCCTAACCTTCTTACAACTCAGAATTTTTGAGTTAGAATCAACATTCGAAAATATATCAAATGCACCTTCCCTCCATGGATTTGCTCTTCCCTAGTGTCATCCTTGAGGGTTCCTTGCAAACCTGATTGGCCTTGGGAATTGTGGAGATGAAAAAATGGCAGCGTCATAAGAAAGAGTACATAGTTATCATTCCTTCCCAACTGTTCATGATATCCATAATTTTGACATGGTACAATGATAGGCAATAAATCTGAGTTGTCTCTAGGTCTAGGGCTGCTTACCTTCACTTTATCATTTAGCTTCTTCAAGCTAGTAATGGTACTCATGCACGGACTTTATTATGGCTGAATATGTTGGTAATTCTCCCATGTTTGACTGCTGTTGATAACAGTCCAACAACCTCACCAATTGTTATCCTTGGTCCTTCATGGAGAACTTCTTCCAATCTTCTTGACCTCATAAGACTTGTTGAGATGCCATCAACACAACCATCATTGTGACCCCAAATTCTTCCCTCAAACACATGTATATCAGATGGATTACAAACCAAATAGAAAGAGGAAGTAGTTACCTTTGCACACATACTGTGGACCTTGGGAAGAGGGCTACTTCTTATCAATCCAATTCCAGTCTTTGCGCATAAAGCGACCTTTGTCTTGATGCATGCATAACTGAGAGGTTTCTGAAAGGGTATAAGTACCCCTTACTACTCAATGTGCTCTCCATTCTGCCCACATTTGTGTCAAACTATTTATGATGATTAGCCCCATGTAATGATGAACTAGGGAACAATAAATCTGAGATATGTTTGTTCCTTGGACTGTTATCAAGGTGTTCCTTCTTCTTGGTCCTTGTTTCTTCAATAATTGGGGCTTCCCCCTTTCGTACTATCTCCATACCTTGATCACTTGTGCTTGGGATGCTTTTGTGGCTCTTACCAAGGCCTAATTCTTCATCATTATGTTCTTTATCGACTGCTGTTATAAACAGTCCAACAAGCTTATTGTCATCATATCTATTTGGGAAATGGGTTCCAACCATGCCTTCCTCTTCACCCTCTTGCTCATCATGCATCCTTTCAACCTTGAACTCATCACATGCTAAAATTTCAATATTTTTAACTAAACAAGGATCATTAATTACCTCATAATGTTTACTTCCCGGAACAACAATTGGTGTTAGTGCCATGGCCATAGATCTCTTGACCACCAAATCTACTTTCTTAATGTCTCCAGCTCCTATTGCCATATGAGAATTACTTGGGCTATCTCCAACATTCACTTCATCATCTTGCTCCTCATTCTACCCTTCATCCTTTTGCTCATGCTCCCAAGTTCCCTTAGTAATTTTCCACATGTAACCATTAGAAATCAAGGTACTATTATTAACAATTAAAAGTTCTTTACCTTCCATTTTTCTTGGTTATTGCTTAGCAATTTCTCCTTCCTCTCGTGCTTTCATAGGGCTGTAAGGGAAATCATTCAAGGGATTCTTGAGCATATTCTTAATCATTCATATTAGTAGGTGACTTGACATCGAGTAGATACAACTTTTGCTCCACACATTTATGGCCTCATATGAGTTTTCATCACCGTTATAGCATAACCCCTTTTCCCAACAAGCTTGCATTTCGGCCTCTGTAAGGCATTTGATGGGGGTTGTTTTTAGAAGTTGGGCCAGAAGATTGCATTGGGTGGAGTTCTTGAATGGAACAAAAGTTGAAAATGGTGTTGGGTAGTCAATTGGTTTCCGCTAACTTGGTCTATCCTAGAACTTCCATAATGTTTCTAGGTTTGAACATTTTGACCTTAGCGCAAGTCATATTCTTACAACCACTTGTGAAGCAACCCTTGAAAAAGTCATAAGATAAGCATTGAGTGTAATGACCCTTTCAAGGGTTTTAACCACACACAAGGGAATTTAGCCAAACACACAAATATGCAGATCTGATTTTTAATTGCAGCAGACTGTAAATACAAAATCAGCGAACTATATCTACCACAAAATATGCCAAAAACACCATGAAACACTTTAAATCCACTCGCCACAATTTTATATGTATTTTATGCAATAACAAGAGCCAAAATCACAAAGAAATACTGAAGAACTCTGCTGGAAATTAATTATGAACAAATTATTGCAGCCACAAGAAAATTATAGATCTAGGGCATAGAAACCCCCAAAAATCACCAAACTTCAGATTCCGGCCTTAGAAATAGTGATAAACAAGATTATCAATCAATATTGCACCAAGAGTTCACCAAATCTCCAAAACCCTACCCAAGGTAGGTCGCTCCACTAGTAATAAATCAATAACAATCTGAAAATGACAACTCTCTCCTCAAATCAGCCTTAAACATCAATCCCAAGCCAAGGAGAAGGGTTTTCGTCCTTCCCTCAACCTCTAGAAGGGTTTTTCTCCTTCTAGGCAAGTTGCATAAGGAGGTTTTCATCCCCAAATGCAAGAACAAACAACTCTTAGCTCACTATGCTCCAATAAGATAAAATGCGCCAAAGTCTAACCTTCAAATGAGGCCTTAGATCTTCTTTTATATCCTTCAATTGGCGCCAAAGTACTAAAAGGTAAGGCCGACTTGTATAAGAAAGGAAAACACTAAAGAAAATATAAAATATTAGTAAAAAACATATCATATAGCTGCTCAAGGTTCTTCTCCTTCGTCATTGGTTATTTGCCACGAAAAAGGAATGGCGGGAAGACCAAATATCAGCCGAAGTGGAAAAAGGACATTACATTGAGTGTAATTAGCCAAATTTTCAAAGTCCGCTTGGTATTCTTGAACTATTACTATTTGTTAGAGTTTGGTGAGGGCTCTGTGAAATCCTTGTAGGCACTTTAGGACCAAAACGGCCTAGCAATAATTTGACAAAGTCTTTCCGATTGGCTTTGGTATGAGATTCCAAATACCATTGATAACATTGGATGGATTTTTGTTCAAAGGGGAAGGAAGTAATAGGTTCCTTATTCACTCCATAAGTATTGTGGAGACTAAAATATTGTTCTTCGCTTCCTTGTAAACCCAATCAATAGGATGTGTGCCATCTAATCTAGGAAAGTTTAATTTTGTATCCCATGGCATGTTATTGGATGACAAAATGACCTTAGAGTGTGTCATTATTGAGTTTATTGGAGAGTGCTACATTTTGGGCATTAAGGACGTGTAGCGTTTGTTTTAGATAATTCATTTATGATCGCAAATCGACAACTTCTTCCTCCATGTTTTTAGTTTTGGCTTGGGTTGTCCTGACAACCTAAGTTGCGCATTCGCCATATTTGAAGGCGAAATTCGGGTTCGGCGAATAACTTTAGGAGCCCAAAAAACGTTCAAATTCGGCGAATTAAATCGTATTTACGCAGTCACAGTTTTTCAAGGGTTAAATATATTTTTAAATGCTTAAAATCGTTCAAATTCGCAACAGTAAAACACATTTAGGGTTTCTGCTCCCAATCTATAAAACGGCGAGTCTGGGAGTGAGTCCACCACATCGCCGAGTCTAGGAGTGATTCTAATACTGATTCGAGTGAAATTCGTGGTGATTGTGAGTGTTTTTCGTAGTTCGTGATTCGTGATTCGTTTTGTGTGGCTCAAGCTCGTGATTCGTGATTGGTTTTGAAGCTGGTGTGTGAGTGACTGTGTCCACTTTGTCTTTTCGTAGCATCTGCCGCCGAGAAGAGCCCCTGTTGTGTGAGTGACTGTGTCTTGAACCTTCGGAGAGCCATTATTCGACACTGGCGACCTCTCCAGCCACTTGCCAGCGCGCCAACAACACAGGTATTTTCCGATTCCGTAACCTTTAGTTTTGTTATTAAAATTTATAAACAATAACTTAAAGATTTATTAAAATATTTAGGTTCGTTTAGGTTTAGGCTAAAATTGTTAAAAACATTTAATAATTATTAAATTTAGGTTTAGGTTTATTAAAATTATTAAACATTTAATAATTTAATTTAGATTTATGTTAAGTTTAACACTTAAACTATTCATTTTTTTATGTTAATAAAATGTAGTTTTATTTTAGGTTGATACGATTTAGGCATTTATAGTTGTTATTAGGTTTAATAAAATTAATTAAATTTAAACTATTCATATTTTTTAGGTTTAATAAATTTCGCATTATAAATTATAGTTTCATTAATGTTTAATAGGCTAATAATATTTTATATCGTTATGTTAATTGATATATAAAATATTATATAGTATATCGTTAAATTAAGGTGTTTTTATGTTTCTTAAATCATTTATTTAATTAAAATGCATGATAATAATAATTATTTGATAATTATTATTATCATACATTTAAATTAAATACATGATAATAATAATTATTCGATAATTATTATTATCATACATTTAAATTAAATACATGATAATAATTTTTGTATGATTTGATTTTTTAAATTTATTTATTTCTAATTCTTTGTTTATTTTTTTCAAAAAATGCAGGTTGTTATATTGGTATCCGTATGGCGCCTCCAAAATCAAATGTTGCGGGATGGAAATACATGCGCCGTGAGGGTCGGACAAATCTCACGTGCACTTTATGTCAGCATTCTTTTAGTGGGACATTGACAAGAGTAATGGACCACCTTCTTGGCATACTGGGTGGTCAAGGAGGCGGTGTTGAAGAATGTCGGAATATCACTCCTGAAATAAAAGCAGAGTTGGAGAAAGACTACAAGCATTCATTAGTTGTAAATCAGCAAAGGGCGCAAAAAAAAAAAACGAATTCAAGGCGAGCTTTCTAGGCCCAGAGTGCCAAATACTTCTTTCTCCTCCACCATGTCCACAAGCTCTGTAATGCCAACATCTAGTACTGGGGCAGCGACACTGAATAGCTTTTGGAAACCTGTTGAAAAAGAGCAAGTTGATGATGCATGGGCTGATTTGTATTTCGAGAGAAGTTTTTAAATTGCATGGTGTGCCTAAGAACATTGTGAGTGATAGGGACAACGGATTTATGAGTCTTTTTGGCAAGAATTATTCCGGTTAGTTGGGACGGAACTCACTCCAAGTACTAGTTATCACCCACAAACGGATGGACAAACTGAAATAGTAAATAAATGGGTAGAAGGGTACTTAAGATATTATGTTTCAGGGCAGCAGTTAGCTTGGGTAAAATGGTTTCATCTAGCTGAATTTTGCTATAATACTACACATCACATGTCCATTGGAATGTCCCCTTTCAAGGTTGTATATGGTTATGATGCTAACTCTTTCATGGATGTAATGATGACAGATAGTAGAGTGCCGAGTACACAAAAGTTAGTGCAACAAAGTATGGACATTGTGAAATCTCTCAACGAAAATCTGCACCATGCCCAAAATAGGCAAAAATTGTATGCAGATAAGCACCGGAGTGAGAGGACTTTCGATGTGGATGATTGGGTATTTCTTAGATTGCAGCCCTATAGGCAATCTACTCTCAAGCAAAGTGGCAAGGAAAAGTTGAAGCCACGTTTCTATGGGCCCTACAAGGTTACTAAAAGAATCGGTGAGGTGGCTTATGAATTGGAGCTACCCGGGGATGGTAAGATTCATAATGTTTTCCATGTTTCTTGCATTAAAAAGGCACTTGGGCAAAATGTTGTTCCTTCTTTGGAGTTACCTCCTTTAGATGAAGAAGGTAAATTGATCTTAATTCGGAAACTATTATGGAAACAAGAGAAAGGAATTTAAGAAAACGTGTCATCAAAGAATACTTGGTCAAATGGAAGGACCTTCCATTAGAGGATGCTACATGGGAAAATGCTTCAATCTTAGAGCATCCAAGTTTACAATTGCTTGAGGGCAAGCAATTTTGGGAAGGGAGGACTGTAATGTCCCCCTTTTTTATTAAAAATTAAAAAGAAGGTAAAATCGATTTGCACATATAATTTTAAAATGAAATTTTATAAATTGTGCAAATCGAAATAAAAGGGGAAGTTCGACTTCACCTAGAGATAATAAAAACATATTTTAAAGGTAAATCAGGTGACTAGGCAAGTCGCATTTTCCTGGAAGCATTTAATAATTAATATTGGAGATAAAGTGATTATTCCTAAGCATGGGTCGACCCATATGAACATCTTTTTAATATCCCTATGCATTTAATATTTGTTGTTGGTGACTTTCAGGCACATTTTTTAATGATATTTCCTCCTAGATGATGGCGCCAAAGATGGAGAAGAACCTTGGAGGATGAGCAAGCAAAAGCTATAAAAGAGATGTGGCTACTCCTTTTTTGGCATGTTGACGGTTTATAAAAACTTATCTTCATGCTTGGAGAAGGGATGTATGCCCACTTGTGATCAAAATAAAAGGTGTTTATTAACACCACCATTTGTGAAGTGTGTGTGCCCATGAAAGCTTGAAGTAATAAGTTTTGCAATCATTTCTCATTATATATATACAAGGCGCCATTTTTTGGAGATGATATGAGCTTGCTTTGAGGGTTTGAAGTGTGATTTATGATGATTATCTTTCATTACATGCTGTTGGTTTTTATCTAATGAAGTCGACTTGTTTGGGCATGTGTTAAGAGTATTTTGGAGTGATTTTTCAGTATTTATAAATCTGTTGTTGGGATTTATTAATTGCAGATCTGGAACTGCATTTTATTGACTCTTAAAGTGAGAGAAAAGTGCAGAAATTGTATTGCAGATTTTACCCTAACCCTAGCGACTGGGTTTGGGATTTTGGGAGCTGTTTTGAGGGGTTTCAAGTGTGTGAAAAGATCTGATTTTAATTTTGGATTGAAGCTCATAATTTTCCCTTTCAGCTGCACTTGGTTTCATATCAAAAGAGTTAATATTTTTAAAGTTATGGATTTTCAAAGTTTTGATTGATTTTCAGCAGTTTTATTTATTATTTTACTTCTGCAAAAGTATATTGGAAAAAGGAGTATAAATACCGACTGGATTGCCCATCTAAACCCTCACCTTGGCTCACTCCAACCCCATTTGGGTTGTATTGTAGCTGACACTAGGGTTAGTTGAGGTAACCCTAGAAGGGTTTATCTTCTAAGTTGTTGGTTTTTGCAAGTAAATAATAATATATTATTAATATCCCACAAGGGGATATTACAAGATGACATGGAAGACATGGATGGTGATGAATGGTGGAGATTCTATGGAGGGTAAGTGTATCAACATTTGAGAGGAATTGGAGCAGCTTTGACCATGTTCAATAAAAAAAAGAATAGGTTGTTATCGGGAAAACTGGGGACCTTGTTTATGTTTACTGATAATTTGCGATTGACTATGAAAAAAGTGGCAAAAGATGCATGCACTTCAAAGAAAAAAAAGCTTCAGGATGTCCTACAAGACAATGAAGATGATCTTGATTTTGTTGGTGACGCTGATAGACATGAGGGTGAATCTAGTGATGTTGGTAATGATGATGTTTCTAGTGATGATGAGATTGAGCCAAGTGTTCTAGATGATTTAGAGCTTTTTGATGTAATAAGTAGAACTCAACCCATACTAGATAGGGAAGTTTGAGACTTTGATCCATCACTTTTAACAACATTTCAAATATTAGTATGCAGCTGCGAGCACATGTTTTTTGAAGTTTTTGCTTTCAATCACATTATTTTAATCGCTACTTATGAAATCAATGAAGTGTGACATTATCTCTCTTTTGAAATGTGAATTTATCGTTTGTTTTTATATATTTAATAAAAATGCATATTTCTCATAGTCGAATTTAATTACGAATTTAATCGCTGATTTTTTTACCGTGAATTTTTCACGAATTTAATCATCGGCGAATTCGAACACGAATTCAAATGCGGCAACTTAGGTCACAACCATGACACACAGGGGTCTGGGGTTTTGGAAAACTTTTTGTGGAGTTATATGTCAAAACGATCAGCTTAATGAGACGATCACAACAATATTATGATTCTGAAGCAAAAAAATCCATATTTTTCTTTTTGTTTCTGAAAAGGGACTCTATTGGTGAAAATTCACTTAGATGTTTTGTATCTATCACCATTTAGAAAATAATTGACCTGGAATATTCGCTGACACCTCTGTGTTTCTTTGTGCTAACATTGTTACTTCCACTCCACAGACTGTATCTCTGTTTTGTACCTTGTTACATGCACTTTGCAAACTATATCTTTGTTCTACACTTTGTGGAAACTGATTGCAATTGTTATTGTTGTGGGAGAGATCCTCGATGGTGGTTTCCACCAAGTCCAAGGTTCCCAAGTTACATAGTCAGGTGAAAATTGTAAGGTTGTTATTGGGTGTGTTGGTTTTGTGGGTTCACATTTAGACTCATCCCATTCATAAATAGTGTTGGCTTAATGTTTTAGAGCACTAACTATGGTGGGTAGACCGTACTTGTAGCCTACTACCTCGTCTCCAAAATAAGTTGTAACTTCTCCTTGCTAATTGCTTACCAATGCACCACAAATACAGATGGATGATAGCTTCTTATGGCTAAGCTTTGAATACAAGTAGGGGTTTTTTTGTTATACCCGAAGGTATGTGGAAGCACAAATCCGTATATAGCTCGAGTCTAATGGCTTGCATATTGGGGCATAACCCCTCACTCCATGGAATTAGGAAAAATTGATAACATCTTAGTCCAAAATGACAACTTTATGTGAGTTTTAAAATTGCTTGAACATAATTTATAACCTAAGAAAAGAAAAAATAAAGAAAAAATGGTTGACTTAGGGTGAAAGGCTTAGTCTTGCCACTTTTGTTTCCACTTTTGATCACCCAGTCCACTAGGGCAAGGGGAGAGCATACAATGCACAATCTTAGGGAGTGCTAAATAGATGGAACTGTAGTCTATGTCACAAGGTTTTCTGAATTTTATTGAAAAATTTCGAATTTTGCCTAACTTTATTCTTGTCGAACATGAACTCAAACTTTATCCATTATTTTTACATGGGAAGTTTTGACGCGATTTTGCATTATTTTACGATGTATATATATACACATATACCGACTGAAAGTAGTGGATAGAATCTTTCTCCACTTTGTCCCTCTAACATTTTTGTGTATTTTTCATAAAATAAAAATGCTATAAAAAAATTGTTCGAACTTAAAGATGTTTTTTTCTCAAACTTTATCCCTTGGTGAACTTGAACCGAACTTTATCCTTGTCAAACATGAATGCAAACTTGAACGTGGTGACTTAAGCTACATTAGGATATCGCCTGGAAAGAGCTGTGATACCAAATTGTATATACCTCCGTACAAATATATTAAGTCAATATGAAATATAAAGAAAGTATGCTGCAAAAATGAAATGGAAAGTAATTGTTTTACATTAAAGAGATCAATATTGCATTACATATTGTGGGACTCTTCGAGGGGGCAACATCCTTTGAGTGAGTTAAGTACAAAATAATTTGTGGATGCCTTTACACTAGCATATGCATCACTTCTATACTACTTTACTCTAGTAAACTACAACTTCCCAAGCACGTGGGATTATTTTATTTATATTAACTCTACTCTAATCAACTACTACTACCCATGCTTGAGTTATTCTAAATAGCCCGAGGGACCAAAGCATATGTGTATGTAGCTTTTAACAAAGATTTAAAGAAAGAGTCGGGACGACGGGGTTCTAATAATTTTTGAAAGTAGTTTAATGCAAAGGCATGCAAAGTATGCCCAATTCATCGCAAACATCGTTTTGAAGCCATTGAAGTGGCAAGGCCTCAAAATGTTGTTTAAGTCATGACAAACAATGCTAAAAATAGTAGTGTACAATGTTGAAGTAGAGTGCCTCTTCCATTCGTAGATGTTGGTGCGAGGGCAGCCACTAGATTTTCCATTTGATTGCGGGAGCATGAAGAATCTCATCTCCGAAACAATTATCAAGTGACTAAACCTTCTAACTATGCCTCATTCGTATCCATTCCATTTGGGATGGATCAGTTCTTGTGACACTAAGGATATCCACATCACACAACAATGCTGCTTCACATATGCCATCCATCCTTTCAAAGAGGAGCTAGTTTGTGATGTATCGCCAATCGACACCTTATCATCCTTGGGCACACATACATGCATAGCCACCATAGTGTGTACACAACAAAACCTTAGAGCATTGTTATCTTAGTCGGCAACAAAAGATATTTGATTCCTAAAGTGACTCCATGCTCAAACCATGTTGCGCGAGCTCCCAAAAATTATTATGGCGACCTCGTCCAAGACATAATGCAATCGGGATGATTGCTTTTCAAGGAAGGGAAAATGATCCTCATGTAGTGGGATGATTGCTTTTCAAGGAAGGACAAATGATCCTGTGCGATTGCACACCCACACACTCTCACCTTGTGTGTCTCTTCTACTTGTGCATCTTTACGCACACCTTTGCTTGCTTTTACGTGTAGTCCTTCGCACCACTGCACACTCATGCAACGCAAGGAACTATGTTGCTCAAGTTCAAAGTCCTCAATGCTTCAAACTCTTGAACACAACGCTTTGCACCTTATGCACCGTGTGCAATGCAGGGAACCATGCTACTCAACTTAGAAGTCCTTTGCACTAAAAGCTCTTAAGAGTAACCCTTTGCACCACAGCACCCTACGCAACACAAGGAACCATAACACTTGACTTAAAAAGCCCCTTCACTCCAAGCTTTTGCACGCAACCCTCTATGCAAGGAACCGTGCCGTGTAGTTAAGGAGAATCCAACTCCTAGACGTGCCCCTATGTGGTGTGTAAAACCAATTGCTCTACGTGTCATTGTGCCATGTATGTAACCTCGATGCAATCTCAGCCTCATGTGAACACCCCCAAACATACTGTGCAGCTCAACCTCTGCGTAAGACCTTCAACAACACAACAACCACATGGACACCTCGTGTAACACAATGCCATGACAATTGGAAACTCTAGGGCACACATTACATTTACACATATTACGGATCCTTGTGCACACTTGGCAACCCACATTTCATAACAATTGAAAGCTGGAGAATCACATGTGGAAACCCAACAACTTCTATAACAGTTCCTACCTTCATGGCTTTGTATATATATGTACACATTTGCAGCCTTAGATAGCAATCATATAGGTAGAAGATAAACAAGTATACATCTTTTTCAAGGGTATGCCATGTACAAAATGCATAGATAAATAAATACATTTTGATTTACTGTTCTATCTTATATCTCTCTTCTTTGTTTCACTCAATACTTGATCCTCGTCTAGAGCATTGCTTCTCGGATGCACTAAGATCCAAATCATTAGGATCCAAACTTTGAGGCCTTTTGGCAATGTTTGAGAAATAGTTTTAGGAGAAAGATGGTACTATTGTCGATTTGTAGAAAATAATTGCTAAACATAAGCTAATCTAAGCCACCCTTGCTGATTCCCCATGCTTTCAACAATTTAATGAAGTGGTTTTAAAAATTAAGATCAAACAATCAAAGATCATCTTTCAATGCGAGCACCTTAGAAAGGAAACCACAACCCAACAATAATCTATTCAAAATAAGTCGAGGAACAAAATTTGATGGGTGTAAGTAGTTAAAATGAAGAAGGCTCCTCCGGTTGTTATATGTTTAAAGAATCCCATCTCCTATCCGTGACGTCTTCATTGCATGGACATAATAAAGGTCAAGTTAAGAGTCCCTATCAACATGCATCTTTGTACGTAGTAGCCAACGACCCTAGTCACCTCGTGTGACATATGTAGTAACTATCAATGTCCATTCTAGATACATGTGGTTACATGTTCGAGAGGAGCCCATCTCTTATCCATGACGTCTTCATTATTGTATGCTACTCCCCCGACCCCCTACCTACTCCCTCCACCACCCCCAACTTCCTTGCCTTTCGTTGTGCTTGTTGATGGGGACCCATAGCTTGACTCAGTATTTGGAGATCTCCCAATATTTTTAGTGGATGATGTTATTCTTCTAGGCAACTTTGATACCCGCACAAGAACCCACCACTCATCTATACATGATCTTGCATGAGATGAGTTATTCCTACAAAAAGAATCTTGAAGAGTTTAGTTTACATAGAGAATCGACAGGATGGAAATGCTCTGTCACAACCTATGGGAGGCACTTTCTTTAGATGGGAGAATCATAGAGTCTCAACATTCTCAACAAGCTTTGTCGTTTCCTTCATTGTGGTAGATTCACTTGTTTCCCCATTGGGGGTTGGGAGTGAGCTTAATAGATTATGTTAACACTTGTAGATCCCTTATCCCCCACATCCGAGATTTCCTTACTTCTCATTATATCCGTTTTATTGACCATGTTGCCTTGAATTTCACCCTCTATGTTGCTTCTCACTTCTTTCCTCCACCGCCTTCGACCATGCCTCACAAGATTTGCCACATAACAATCCACTTTGATTATGAGTACACCATGGACTATGCTTCCGGATCTCCATGTTTATGTTTGAATACTATTCCCTTCCTCTTGCCATTGTAGAGTCAATGTATGGCTTTTTGTATGATATCCTATGGGAATGCAACCCTTGACTCTTACCCCTACATTGTGCACTACTCTAGCTCATGTCGTCCCCATGTGTCCTTCCCTATAAATTGTTCGTACCTCTGTTTCAAAAATCGCGATTTATCGGCGATAAATCGCGATAAATCGTTTGCCTTCATGAAAACGATTAAACTTCTGAAAAATCGCGATTTTTGTTATCCCGATAAATCGGCGATTAATCGCGATAAAATACCCTGCAAAATCGTTGAAAATCGTGGTCAAACTCGTCAAAAATCGTGGCCTAGGGTTAAATACGAAAATAGACCAAATCAATTTGTTTTTTCTATTGTTTTCTCTTTGCACGACTCGTTTTTGCTACTGCAACTTGCATTTACTCCATTCGAGGGCATTCAACATGGGTAGGAGGGCATTCGACATGGGAAGGAGGGCACGCAAGTTCAGTTCGTGGCCAGTTCGTCTGCGTTCAGTTTGTGGCCAGTTTGTGGCCATTTTGTGGTCAGTTCGTGCCCTAGCAGGTATTAATACAGTAATACTAAAAATACAGTAATAAGTTACAGTAAAACTACAATAATATTTATTATTAATACAGTAATAATATAATACAATAAAAATACAGTAATACAGTAAAAATACAGTAATAATGCAGTAATATAGCAATCAATACAGTAATATTAATATTAATAAGTTCAGTTCAGTTTATGGCCAGTTCGTCTGCGTTCAGTTCGTGGCCAGTTTGTGGCCATTTTCCAACAGTTTGTGGCCATTTCGTGGTCAGTTCGTGCCCTAGCAGGTATTAATACAGTAATACTAAAAATACAGTAATAAGTTACAGTAAAACTAGAGTAAAAATACAGTAATATTTATTATTAATAAAGTAATAATATAATACAATAAAAATACAGTAATGCAGTAATCAATACAGTAATATTAATATTAATAGTAAGTATTTTTTTCAATATTAATATTAATATTAGTATTAGTATTAATATTAATTAGTAATAAGTATTAATAGTATTAATATTAATCGAAAATATGCATATGGGCCTATGGCATTCTATAGAGTCACTTCTCGCATCATTTAACATTAATTTTACATTTAATTTAAGTATATTTTATGAATTTAAATGTTTTTAAAAGTAGCGATAAAGTTACTGATTAATGCCGATTTTTTGCCGATTCCCGATTTTCGATTCAAAATTTGGCCTGCCGATTAATCCCGATTTACAATTTTTTGAACTATGGTTTGTACGATGAAGAGTGTAAATCCTACATCGAACACTTCGCTTTTGCCCTAGCACATGACCCTCCCTCCATACTCTTCACTCATAGGGATTATTGATGTCTTCTTTGTGAAAGAAACATGATTTTTTTCATGTCTTGACTACTTTCTCTCCTTTCTACCCACCATTTTCCTAAGACCTTTAAGCATGCTCTCCTTCCAAGGAAAACTGCTTTTGATATCGACCCCCAAGCATGGTTTCCTACACTAGTTCTCATTATGACATCCCAACGTAGCATGTTATTGTCTCCATTCCAATACCATCTATTGTTTCTCTTCCAGTATAGTCATAAGGGCTATGAAGAAGTTATGTACCAACAAAACAACAAATTGTGAAGGCCCTTCATGCTTATTTCGTCAAATATGGTGTGGATTCCTTTGCCTCTCCATTGGCAAAGCTTTTTAATGAGGTTATTTTCTCGGGTTTTCCTTGTTCTTGGTCCCAACACATAATCCACCCCATTTATAAGTCTGGGGATAGCTCTAACCCTAACAATTATAGGACCATTATGATTGGGCATACGTTTGCCAAACTTTATGCTAGTTTGTTAATACATGTAGCTTCGAGAGAGTGTGGAGAGATGCACCCTTAAAGTTGGGGGAAGGCTGGCTTTGGGAGGAGAGAATACTAGATTATTAATTGCATCTTGACACTTTAGGCTATCATTGAGGAGGATTGTCATTGGTCTTCCAAAGTCTTTTGTTGTTTTGTAGACTTTAGGAAGGCCTTTGACTCGGTTCCAAGACATCTACTTTTCCAAAAGTTGTGTGATGGAGGTATTCCAGATTGTTTCATTACCATCGGTTAGAGGCTCTATGAGATAGTTGTTGATAAGTATTGTTCTTCTTGCAGTCTTTCTAGTTTTGTGAAGGATACCATCGAGGGTCAAGTAGGGATGCTCTATCTCATTGGCCCTCTTCAAGATTTACATCGATGATAAGATAAGATAAATATATTAATGTCCACAAAAGTAGGTCAAAGTGTAATATCCCCTTCCCGGTCTTTCTAGCTTTGTGAAGGATACCATCAAGGTCAAGTAGGGATGCTCTATCTCACTGGCCCTCTTGAACATTTACATCGATGATAAGATAAGATAAATATATTAATGTCCACAAAAGTAGGTCAAAGACCCTTAGCCCATTTTGTCTCCCTGACGGCTATGGAACAAACACAAAGGGGACTTAAGTTATAATAATTTATTATAAAGTGCAAATACAAAAAAAAGAAAATATTATACGGTCACGAAATACAAAAAAATAAAATATTATAAAGCACTTATAATAAAATATTACGAACTTAATTATAAAATAAAAAAGCAACATCGAGCAAAAAGCATTTGGCATTAGTTATCCATCCTAGGGAAAAATGTGACTTGCCTAATGTGAGAAGGTAAGTGATTAAAAAGGGCAACATAAAGAAAAAGTATATGGGCCAAATGATTTATTCTAGGCAAATGCGACTTGCCTAGGGAGAGAAAGCAAGTGGGTGAAATCATTTAATGAGGGGAAAAATATGATTGGTTGTTGGAGGTGGCCATTAGGCCCAATTCTTCTATTTAAGCAATGGGACTTGCTTGGAGAAGCATGACTTGTTATTTTCTCTCATTTCTGAAATTGTATGTTGAGCATTGTTGCTTACATCTCCACTCTTGAGGACGAAAACCCTCCAAGAGCCTAGAGAAGGACGAAAACCCTTCCTCTAGTTTGTGAGGAATCTCCACCTTGGGGTTTCCATAGTGCATAAAAGAGTTAGCTGATTTCCAGTAGTTTTCCAGCGGTTGTTGAAGACTGATTTCAAGCTTAAATTCAAGGAGAGATCAGATCTGAAATATTTGATCAGTTTTGAGGTGTTTTTGGGGTTGAAATTGTATTTCTAGCTTTCACTTACAACTAGGGTTTATCTACACTGTTCCAGAATTGCAGATCCGTTTTGGATGCCTTCTTGCCATTGAAAAATTCTGATTTTGGGTTCATTGGAAAGCTTATTTTTCAAGCTTCAGTTTGAGCTATCATTTGCCCGAAATTTGGAGTATTTTGCAAGTTATTGAATTTACAAGTTCTGCTGCGTTTTTGCCCTAATAAATTCCAGAATTAATATTTTTCGAATCTGATTGAAGATCCTATTCTGATTATTCATTATCTACTTGCAAACAAATTTTCATAATTTTTGGAGGTATTTTGAGGTGGAAAAAACTATATTTGCTAAATCGCTGGCCTAGGGCAGCAAACTAGGGTTTTCTGGAAAATATTCAGTTTGTGGCCTAATTTCATTCTGAATTTCAGTTTGATAGCAATTGAGATTTTTTGGCTTTTTGGATTAATCAGATTTGGCCCTAGTGGGAATTGTGGGAAATCCACATAAGGTTGAAATCAATGTTTTAAAAATTGGAACCGGACTCGCAACTGGCCGAGGTCCGGACCGAATTAAACCGAACCGGTCTGGAACTGGACCGGTTCAAACTTAATGAACCGGTTTGCTAAAAGTACATTAAATTTTATATTTTTAATGAAAATAATATATTTGAAAGGTTAAAAACCATGATTCCAACAATTACACACAAAATATGCAAAGTTTGCTCTTATATATATGCAAGAAAGGTATTTATAGCAAAATGGCATGAACTCCAAGTCCAATACACAATACATATATCATATATGAGATTCCGAAACAAAATACATAAACAATGAGGCTCTAAATGGCCTCCATAGTCCGAGACTCCAAAAAAACAACATGCTATGATCATTGATACATTACAAATACTACAAGTTACAAAACTCTAGAATAAACTAGATGACATCAATGATCAATCATCAAACTTTGCACTGCTGGTGGAAATAGGATCCTCAAGGTCATCCTCATCAATATCATCACCGACCTCTGGCTCTGACTCGGACTCATCCAAATCCTCAGGTACATCTGCAACAACTGTATTGGCACGGGGTCGAGGAGTAGCACGAGTGCGACTAGTGCCTGCTGTGTCTCGTGACGATGGCGGCGATGTTGCTAATGGTTCATTAAATTCCCGATCATCGGGATCAAACTCTATTGGTTGACTCTCCTCTACCCATTATGAGGTTGGATCTATATCATCCAAGACAATGGGATCAATATTAGGTCTTCGGTTCAATAATTGGTTCCGCCTTAACCGAAGGTTGTACTGCACAAAGATAAGATCATTCAACCATTGTTCCAAACGGTTTATCTTCTTCGTGTGAATCCGCTCAAAGATGGACCAGTTGCGCTTGCACCCAGAAGCACTGCAAGTTTGGCTCAGGATCCTAATTGCAAACTTTTGCAATTGAGGACACTGACTACCAAATGAATCCCACCAATGTGTTGTAATAAAAAGTGTAAATGTTTAATTAGTAAACAATGACGATAAAAAGTTAAAAACACAAAGTTAAAAATTAAAAGTAAAACAAAAACTTAAAACTTAAAGGCTAAAGCGTGATTCAACAAATTAGATAAAGATTGTTTTATGCTAAAAATTCATGATTATTCATTAAAATTTTTAATCAAATGAACTTCAAAAATCTTAGAATTTCTTACGGTTGGTGCACATCCCTTAATCTTTGCGAGGTTTTCCCAAAGGTACTGTGGCTCTCTTTGAAGAAGTTGATTTGTCGGTGAACCTCAAATTGTTGCACCTCATCGGGGACCATGCGCTCTAGGCACTCGTCTGACAAACCATCTTTTACTTCTCGTATTTGATCTTCTCCAAGCTAAGCTCAGTAATGATATTTCGGGTTCAAGAAATACCCAGTGCATGTATAGGCCAATGGAATTGATTATTCCATCTATTATCTATGATCTCCCATATAGGCCCATACTTAGTTACCCTGTCTTTGTATGCTGCCCTTATCTACGCTCCTTTGCACGATCCATAGCCTCATAAATATAGCCCATGGCTAATTTTTCCCCATCCACCAACATGACACCTTAATAAGAGGCTCGACAACTTTCACAATCTCTGCTGTTTTTTCCAAAATAAATTATCAAAAGTTTCTTCTTTGTGTCTTTCCCACCTTGTTTCCGGCTCCACTTTGATGCATTCCATTCATCACTTGAAAACATATTTTGAAGTTTTTGTTGTTGGGAAATAAGAGATTGCAATGAGGAAGTTTTTGGCAAATCTCGAGATGGTGGCCTAATAAGTTCTTTGCCCTTAGTGTTCTTCCTCATTCGGTTCAATACCCATGAGTGATTGTAGATGTATTTGGTGATGCTTTTGCCATGCTCTACTGATGTTCTTGATCGAATCTTTTTCCCTATATCCTCAAGCATGAGGTCTAGGCAATGTGCAACACATGGAGTCCAAAATATTGTTTTCTGTTTAGCCTCTAACATCTTACCAACAAGAACATAGCTAGAGGCATTATTTGTTATGATTTGTACAACATTTTCCACCCCCACCTCTAAATAATCTCATCCAAAAGCTCAAACAATAAATTTGCATCTTTCACCCTATCAGATGCATCTATTGATTTGAAAAACATTGTACCTTGTGGACAAGAGGCAAGAAAATTTATTATTGTGTGGTTCTTTCCATCACTCCACCCATTTGACATGATAGTGCATCCTTTTTTGGCCCATGAAGCTTTACTGACCTTTTAAATATTCATCTATGAATGCAACTTCTTTCTTCAAAAGTGATCCTCTCAAGTCATGCATACTTAGGGCCTTTGAAGCCCTTACCAAAGAACAACAATGGAATCAAACATTATTGGTAATAAGGTGAGCGGACAACTTTGAAAGGGATATCTGCATCATACCACCATCTAGCAATGTACTCAAAAGCTGCTTCTTTGTATTGCTTCTTCCAATGGTTATCCAAGGTGGGCTGATTTTGCTGTTGGCATGGAGGCACTAGCAATAGTAGGTGTGGAAGATGGAAAAAAGCTTTGAATGGTCTTTCTTTTTTTGAGGCCGGTTTTCTTGACTATGAGTGGATGGGGGAGGCATATACCGAAAGGGGTCTCTAACAGTCACAGAAGGGTCAGAGCAAGATCCTTCAACACTCAAGGCATGTTCCCTCCTCCCTATTTCAGCTTCCATCTCTTTTTGCCTAGCCTTCTCTTCTCTATGTTTTTCATTTCCAACTTAATGGCATCAATATCAGGTGCATCACATGGGATAACTTGGCCTCTTTGACCAGCCAAGTGTTGTTTCAACCTATGACCCCCGCCCCCTCGATATGTTTCTTACAATATTTACAAAAAACTTGATCATCAATTATGTTTGCATGGGTCCATGTAGGGTTTTTGTTTTGGGGGCCCTTTGCAAATGCAAACAAATATGAAAATGCAAATAAAAACAAAATAAATTTCATATTTCTTATTTAATAAAATTTACAAATAAGGGGCAAGTTTAAAATGTAACATACCTTTCAATGTGCACACAAATGAGGTGAAGAAATGCTCCAAGCTTGTATATGGCACCACAAAGAGCCCACTCCAAATGTAGATGTAAATGCCACCACAAAGAGCCCACACTTGATGCCAAACAACGCCCAAACTCACTCCAAATGAACACTATTCAATGCTGCCCCAATCCTCCAAATCCTTGCAAATAAGAGAGGTGCTCACAAATAGAGGTGAGGTGCTCACAAATGGATGCCAATATCACCACAAAGAGCCCACAAGCAATGCCAAACAAGCTCCAAGCCTCCAACTTCCAAGCTCACTACAAAAAATAAACTCTTCAATCTTATGCTCACAAATGCTCAATGAGAGAGGTGTGAAGTGAATAGAGGGGGGGTGTATTTATAACACCAAATTAGGGTTTAGAGACAATAAAAAATACAAAAAAGCAATTAAAAAAATATATTTTTAAAGTGGTCACCGTATAAGGCAAAACAGGCTTGACCAGCCGGTTTAGGACGAAACCGGACCAGTTTGACCGGTTTGCGCTAAAACCAGTCAAACCGATTCGATTTCTTGAGTGATTTGTGCAAAAAAAGGTTAGACCGGGTCAAACCAGGCCGGTTCGGTTCGGTTTGACCTATTTTCAAAACATTGGTTGAAATATGTCCATTTGGGAGGTTACACAAAGGGACTGCAATGACAACAAGCAACGATACAAAGTGGGAAAACCAAAGAGTTCCCGAGAAAGACAAGTGCAAAAGCTAGAAGAGGTGGCCAATCGGAAGAAGAAAACACATGCAGCCAAAATGGGGGTGGAAATACAAGTGAGAGGAAGAAATGGGGAAAGAGGACCAAGGAGAAGAAGAGAGGAAAGCCCATCAAGTAATGGTAGATCCATCTCTCCTAACATCCAAGGCCGACTGGAAAAAGCTGAGGATAGAATGCCAACCCGCCGAAGAGAGAGTTTGCCTACTATGTCGTTGTTTGGACACAATATTATCCCTTTGATGCCTAGTGGATCTAGTTTGTCTCTTGAGGCCAGACCTAGTACAAGCATGCTTGTGATGGCTCGGGGAATTGTGGATAGTTTCCCTGGGCTGAACCAATCTGGAGGAAGAAGCGGGGTTGGTCTCACAAGGGCGCTTAGTGCCTCTCTCCGAAGGTAACACTGTGAAGAAGGAAGTGATCCGCTGGGTAGAGTCCGGTCTAGGATGCAACTGAAGAGTGTGCTCACGAAGCTTCAAAGCCTCCTGTAAGTATAAAGCCAAGCACCTCTGATCCTCAAACTTGAAGAAGTTAGAAAGATCCACTGTGTCCTCCTAAATAAACAATGAAACCTCCCTCTGATCTCGTAGTAGATGGGGCCTGAAAGATAAAGTGTGTTTCCGTCTTGGTCTTCTAGGGACTACATAGTTGGAAAATCTTGTCCAAACGATCAAGGTGGTGATTCGTCTCACAACGGAGTCTATGAGAACCAACCCTAAACTGACCACGAGGGATGCGAAGAGCATACATCCAGTGTCAAAGGGTGTTCCGAGGACGAGTAATGAGACCATCCCTCAACTCCAAGAAATGCTCAGCGTAAAAGGCCATCTTGGGACGTAAACCCCCTTGAGGATTTACCCAAGTGGTACGGATGAATTGCTGTAAATATCCTCTCTGATGATCCTGTTCATCTCTTGTTTAGTAGACAAAAAGTGGTTTGGCGCGTCCTAACGAGTATCGAAGAGGTGGAAGATGGTCCATCTGAATACCAGCAACCCCAAAAGTTAGGAGACCTCAACATGCCAACCGTGACTCTAGCGTGGGGAATTTGAAAGAGCAATAGCCTCTGATGAATAGTATGCTAAGTACAAGCACTTGTCCAGCCCCTTGGCGAAAAGTTATCTGCGATGTCTTTGGGTATAGTTTGCTTACACCTAATGAAACGATATAGGAGAAGTGTCTGGACCCTCTCGACGCAGGCCCAGTCAGTACTTAGCAAAGAGGGTCCCCAAGCTATAGAACCGTAAAGAACCGTGGGTTTGATGAGGGTCATTTTGGAGGAGATTTCCTAAAAGTGATGGCGGAAGCACTGTCTCTCTAGAAGAACTAAGGACCCGTAGCCCTTAACGACACGAGGTTGGAGGGCCTTTCTCAAATTGAAACGAGGCCCAGAGAACATAATCCCCAACTAGGTATAAGAGCTGGTGATCTCAATCTCCTCACCCCTAAAGAAGAAGTGGAGGTGTGAGGTCCTCAAACCATTGAAAACCATAACCTTGGTTTTACCCAGGTTAACGGTCAATTGCCGAAGCACACAAAACAAGGCTAAGGCTTCTAGTTGTCTCTGTAAACCCTCACGAGAAGAAGCTAGGGAAACCGCATCATCTGCAAATAATAGAATGGATATCAAAACCTGGTGTAGAAGGCACCCATCACTGTCCTGAATATGCTCATGGAGAAAAGACTCTAACTTGTCAATGTATATCCCAAATAGAGTTGGGGATAGGGGGCACCCCTGCTTTACCCCAATGGTACTCATGATGAACTCTGATTCTCCCTAGGATGTGCGGAGGAGGGCCAAAATAGTCACGTATAGGCGCATGATGGCCGTGAGAAGGGTCTCGGAAATGCCAATGTCACAAATGAGCTAAATAATTTTCTTTGACGTCATACCCATGCAAATGATGATTGCATTTTACATGATGTGGTGATAGTCATACATTTTTTTGTCAATGATTTTCTCCTCTCACTCTATTTTTTGTTTATAGAGACAACTTGATGTCCTTTCTTGTCTTTGCGAGTTTCGTCGACTAGTGGTCAACCGTAGCAAAACTAAGTTCAAGCGAGCATGCCCTCTCTCATCGACCAAGTTCAACATTTACATTGATAAGCTAGATGATTTTTTCTTACATTGTATCCATGTAGATGGTTGCATTTTACATGAGGTGGTGATAACCATACTTGTTTTTTTGATGATGTTGTTTTCCCATTTCTGTGTCGATGGTTTATAGAGACAACTTGATGTCCTTGCTCATTTTGAGAACTTCATTAGCTAGTGATAAACCTTAGCAAAACTAAGGTCATGATATTCAACACCTCCAAACTTTCTTTTCCTTGATTCGACAAAGGGGATCCTTTGGAGATCAATCAACCTACACTTAATTGAGGGTCCAATTTACTAGACAATCTATTACTATGAAGCTTGTCTCTCAATCATGCCTTTGTAACAGATATACCTCCCATTCTGCCTTAGAGTGCCAATGTTTGCAGATCCACTTCTAGGATATCCCTTTGAAGATGCGCCTCTTTGAAACAATCATCAAGCCTATGTTTTTGTATGGGTTTGAGGTTTGTTGATCAGGCTTATATTTAGAGGTTCAAGACTCTCATGATTTAATGTATGATCCATTGCAAATTGGCTGTTACTTAGTGCAATCTAAGATGAGTTTTCTGCCCAACCTCTGTGCCTTAAGACTATCTTTAGACTTACTTTCTACATTCATAGACTTAGAACCATTGGAGATGCAACTTTAGGATGTGGGATGTATCCATGCTTAGCCCTATGTCCTTTAGAGGATTGCATTATTGGACCCCAATAGATGTTGACGTTGCTGGTATTTTGAGATAAGTTTTGCCCTCTAGTTTTTCGACATCTCTATTGATATATTGCCCCCTTTCAGGTACTCTTTAGATGCTCCTTCTCAACTTCTTCCTTCAAAGGAGGTCATCATTCGAGTGGTTAAAAAGGGTATCTACAAGTAGTACATCCAAGTCACTTGGACCTCCCTTCCTTAGTCTTAGTCACAAGCTTGCCTTTTACGCTAAACATTTCTTACAAGTGATGGATGTTGTCATGCGTTGTCCCGTCTATCTCCACATCATTGGTCTAATGGCTTGAGGTTTGCCCTAACCATTTGAGGGTGTGCTTGCACTAGTAGTGAGTTGAGACTGATCATCATATTCCACAACGGGATCGGATTTGTCGTCTTTGCTCTCTCTAAGAGATGGAGAATGAGGAGCACTTAATTTTCGATACCTTGTTTACTATGAGATGAGGGAGATATCATTGTCTCTGTAGGGACTTAGGGAACTCTTTATCCACTTTCTTTCTGTACTTGAACCAATGATGCTTGGCCCTTTTTCATCGAGAGGTTGCCACCCATTGTCCTAGGTCCCTATAGGGAGCGCCCCTAGGGTGATCACCTCTTTCTTTAAGTCCTTTATGGAGGTTGGCAACATCAAGCTGCCTTTTGATATTGTTGCTTTGCATTGAGGTGGGTAGCTCAATGAGGCGCTGTTCATCTTGGCACAACAATATTGCTAAGGTCTCCTAACAGTAGCCCTTGGTGACGGGATCCACCCCTGCTCAACAATATACTTTTTCTCCTGGGCGTCATGGATTTGCTCCTTTGTAACCAATTCCTTGGCCATGAGATCAAGCACACATTACAATTTTTTCACTACCTCAGGAGTTTTTGGCCTTGGATGTTAGGAGGGACTCTAGGGGGACTTCTTTGCTTCCTCCTAGGGTTACCCAACCTTGCCTCTTTAGCCCTAGATACTGCCTGATGAACATTCTTAAATTTCACGTTGCCCCTTTCACAGTGATAGATGATGACACAATTGATTCCTCTAACTTGGACATGGTCAGAGATGTTTGATGAGGCTATGCTCTTTGGGGGTTCTTGTTCTTGTTCCCTTTAGATGGATATTTATATTGGTAACCTAATCACATGGGTTGGGGCTTTACTACATTGGGTTTACCGCTTGTTTACTTTTAGTGCTTCTGTTCTTCTTTTGTTTAGTTAATTGTTGTTGGGCATGCATGCATGTTGGTTTGACGAGGAGGAGAACAATTGCTATACACAAGTTCCTGCAAGAAATATCAGAGATCACATATATTTCTTTCAGTCTGTTGTTCATTTGCATGGATTGATTTATTTACCATATTACTGATTTGATAATTAATAAATGCATGTTTCTGGATTGTTTGTAAATCGATTCAAATGGTGATATGTTTGCATCCCAAGTCTTGAACAGTTAGATTTAAGGGATTAAGTTTGTTATTGTTGTAAACAGCACGCATTGAAAACATTTTTAAATATCTTGAGGGAAGCTACTTTTCTTAAGAATTCATATAAATCATTTTTCCAAACTCTTCAACTTTCCATCTAAATAATTTCCACTTAAGATAAAGGTTGATATGATGAGTGTTGAAATTATAACTGGAGTATATGTCTGCTACACAGCTACCTATACTTATAGAAAACATGTCCATAGAAATGGTAAAAAAGTGTTGAACAGTCTAAATATCTTGTCATTTCTGACTTTGGAGTTTATGTTCCCTATTTAAATCTCTGCTTCTTTTAATTCTATTTGTTTTTTTTATCATAACTGCATTGAAATTTGATCAATATGTTTCAAATCGTAATCATGTATGTTCTTTTATGAGCTTCAATCAATTAAGCATTATCTTCATTAACAAATGCATATTGGTCTTACAGACTCTCAAAGAGAAGCATTGATGACTTCCATCCGTAATCCGGGTATAGCACTTAAAAAAGTAAGTTCTGGATTATAGTTGCTTATACCTGATATGAATGTAGTTAATATGAAATTGTAGATTAACACTTAAAAAAGTAAGTTCTGGATTATAGGTTGCTTATACCTGATATTAATGTAGTTAATATGAAATTGTAGATTACCCCTTGGCCGTTTAGTTAACGGGTCTATCTTTGATAAATTTAAAAAAAGACAGAAATAGAATCCATGATGCCATGCTTTTATTTTCATATGCAATGTACATTTGCTAATTGTGGTTGCTTCAAGAACTTTCTTTGCAATTTTTGGGCTTGTCAAGTCTTTCATGCTTTTCACCGAGAGTGTATTAACCATAGTTACCAAATCCGTCCGGATCTGCACAAAATCCAGCTGGATCTGGATTTTCAGCCGGCCCAGATAAATTCTGTCCGGGTCGGTCCTGATTTAGGAAAAATAGAATCCATGATGCCATGCTTTTATTTTCAAATGCAATGTGCATTTGCTAATTGTGCTTGCTTCAAGAATTTTCTTTGCAAGTTTTTGGGTTTGTCAAGTCTTTCATGCTTTTCACTGAGAGTGTATTAACCATAGTTACCAAATCCGTCCGGATCTGCACAAATTCCGGCTGGATCTGGATTTTTCAGCCGACCCGCATAAATTCTGTCCGGATCGGCCCTAATTTAGGAAAAATAAATAAAAATTATTTTTAAAAATTTTCTAGAAAAAACAGTCAAGTATCAACCTTATGTATTAAAAAATATAACATTTTACATTACATTATTAAATTTTTTCATTATATTTGTCAAATTTTCATATTTATAAAATTCAATTCATAGATTTCGGACCGAATTTTTCCGAACTTTTTCAAGAATTCGGATTTTGGATTTTTGCACTCCCGAACGGATCCGGATTTCCGGACCTGGTAACTATGGTATTAACCATGCTTTTAGAATGAGTAAAATTGATAGGAGTTCTGGGTTTGGTGAACTAAAATAAAGTATACTTTAATAAATGACAAACAATAATACACTTATGAGTCATGACTAATAGACTTGATGCCTATACACCTGTTAATTTTAGAATCTATACTTCTAAGACAAATGGTAGTCTATTAGATTAACTTTCATTAGTAAGAAAACTATCAAATGCAGGTTGTCAAAAGCAAAACTCTTTCTAATGTGTCTGGATTTTGAATCTATGTTTCTGTATCCTAAACACTATATTGGTTTGTGAAAGTGTTTTACAACTGATAATGATAAGCCCAACAAGCTCCTATTTAAGGGTTTGTTTGAGACATGGAAGAAATGAGGATTAGGCTTTGGATGACTAGGAGTGTTTTCATCAATATTTTGGGATTGTGTTTCATGGGAGTTTTGGGTTTGGTGAAATAGAATATAAGATACTTTAATATATGACAAACATGTGAATAATATACTTGAGTTCCTTTATACACATAAATTTTAAACATGTGTACTTCTAGGTAAAATGGCATTCTCTTAGATTAAGTTTCATTAGTGAGAAAACCATAAAATGCAGGTTGTCAAAAGTGAAAGCAATTCTAATGCATTTTTAGACATTGGATCTTAGATAACAAAATTCAAAAATAAATAAAGTGATTGATCAAATCCAAAAATAAAAAAGTGATTGAAACACCTGAGCAAGCATTGCATTAAATGATTTGTTATTCTTTTTTAGAACAAACCAATAATGAACCGAACAAGGTCCTATTTAAGGGATTCCTGTAAGTCTATAGGTGGCGGGAGATCTTAGTTAATTTTTGTATCATTGCAAAGTTCTGAATGGTTTATTTATTGTTTTAGCTGGCATGACAGTCATCGGGTATTAATGAGTTCTTTTGTTTCACACTCTGAAATGCAAATGTTGCACCAACACTTATTTGTTAACTTTGAGGGAGAGGAACAGCACCTGATTAAGAATCGTTTGATTTGGTGTTAGGGCCCTGAGCAGACCTTACTACACCTTATCAACTGTAATCAAACTCATGCAACAAAGTGAACTTGTTGAGAACCTTTGGAGACATCACTATGACATAATCTTTAAACATATTTATAATCTTTCTATAGCATCATTGACAGACATCATTTTGACTGCATATGAATCATTCCTATTTTGACTAAAAATTGAAGAACTGAGATTTTTAATTTCTTATAGACAACACCGACCCCTGAACGTGCTACCCTAAAAATGCAATTGGAAAGATATAAACATGACAAGTTGGCCCCCATTTAATGCTTCATCAATCAATCTCGGGAGTAGCAAAGTGAATTTATTGGTCAAGAGGCGAACTGCCTTAAATTTTATGTGATGTCAGCAAGCTGCTTGATGACATCACCTAGGTACAATGTTTACTGTTGAATTTCCATTGACCCTAGTTTCACTGCTTACATCAGCAAGGTAAGGAGTAGAAATATCAGGAATGCTTGTTGACAGAAAACCAGATTGTGACTGTTATTGGATAGTTTTACCGTCATACATACTGTTTGACTTGATGAAAATGATGTTGACTGGAGATGCGTATTCTTCGACTGTCATAATTGTTATGAATCTGCTTGATATTACATGCTGCAATACCTTATTGGGATTAAATACTTCTGTTCTTGTCCTATGATGAGGTCAAGTATGTTATCAAGCCTTCTTGCGTAGGTGAGGTCATGCTTTCTATGAGCTTTATTGACTTGCTTATTGATCTGCTTATTATATTAGTATGCTAGATGTTGCGGAGACAAATTGGCTGGAATACCAAATAAGTGATCTTTGTACAACAAATATCCAGGAACACCTGTCTTCTGAAGTGGTTTGCTGATGGTATTCCTCAGCCCTAGATCTCTAGTTTTTCTTCTCAATGGTTTACTTACACTTTATCAGTATGTTTTTTTCACCATTTTGGTCATGTATACCTAGTGGTATCAAGACGGGTGAAATTTGTTTCCACATCCTCTCACATGAGAGCAAAATTTTTCAAACGCAAAGACACTTCAGAACCATGGAAAAATTTGTTGCTGAAATCGTGAAGGAAGGGGTTATAATTGAAGAAGAAAAAGTAACCCCTCTATCCACTCCTCAACAATTTATTTAGGTGAGTTTATAAACAATGATGCAAAATTACATATGTTATCAAGCATGGCTCTAGTCATAAGGTCATTATTTTGAATTGTGTCGAATTGGTGAAGAAGATAAGTTCTTATTGTAGCTTTGCAGCTCAAGTGACCGACAATTGAGTGGTACTATAGCATTTGATGCAATGCCAAGGCTAGTAAACCAATTACAGAATTTTGGAATTTAGATAAGGACTCTATGGATAAAAAGTTTTGTTATCTGCGGATAAAAAAGTTTTTTTTATCAAGTGACATTATAGAAGTCACTAGGTTGTTCCAAGCAGTACAATGAAACACTAAAAAGCCTAGTAGCTACTCTACTTGATCTTCCCTAATAGTGTTTTTGTAGAAGGCCTGAAACTGCATATTAGGCACTCGATTATTCCAAGCAATCTGAAGGATTTAGTAAAAGCCATGGCCCATATCCATAGCCATTAATAGAAAAATCTTGGCAACATTTCATTCCCCAGCACAACAATGAATACATTCAGCACAAGAAAGAAACGAAACAACATAGGAAAAGAAAACAGCCGGTAGACTGACCACAGGAGTTTTTGTAAAAATAAGAGACCTTAATGTTCTTAAGTCAAAAGATATAACTTCCAAGAATGTTAGGTCCTGAGAGACAACAAAATCAATTATACAAAAAGGAAATTGGAGTAACTATCATAGTGTTTAGTGACAAGAAAACCTAAGATATTAGATCACAGAAAATCAGTACGGAAACTTTAAAAAAATGCAATCAATGGAACTTTTATTTTAGAGATTTATTAAAATGGCAAATATTCTCCAATCTCAGTACATGGGATGTGCTGATGCACGTAAACCATGATTCCTTTTATTGTGCTCAAGAGAATAATAATCCAATGGTAAAAGAAAAAAATTGTGCAAGTTTTAAGATTTAATAATGGATACCTGTGCCCTTAACATCTAATTACAAACCCAATAATGTAAGCTATCAGTTAGACTTTGGTGATATGAAAATATGTAGATATAACATAAATGTCAATTATAAGAGCATCTACGAGACCAATATAGTAATGCATAACCCCAAGATAGGAAAATCAAACTTGTTGATAACAAAGAAAACCGGTACACTGAATTGAAGAATTAAGTATTTTTATTAATAAGGATGATTTATGATAGGTACATGATGTCATAGGTATAGACATTAAAGGTTGTATCATGTTGTCGAGAGACTCATCCTTACAAGGGATGATATAATGGTTTATAAAAAGTCCCCTCTACTTGAGATGCATTGCTCTCAAAGCAATAGAGAGAAATGGATGTCTATCCATGAAAAGATTGATTTTCAAATTTTGCTTCCTCCGTTGGTCTTCCATTTGATTAGATATTCCATGATCCGCGGGGCACAAAGATTTCTTGTAAGAGTTTCCAAAAATTTTCAATTTCAAACATGTGTTGTCTGTGTCCCTTCCCATTAGGGATTGGGTATTCATCCTTGACATGAATGAGCTCTCCCGGTTCATTCCTTCAGTAGACATAAATCATGAAAACCATTATGAACATGACTTGATTTTGGTAATTCTAATGCATAAGCAATGGATCAATCCTTTTTGGATTTGGAATGGCCCAAAACACTTAAGGGACAAATCGAAATTTCTATCCTTTGCTTTAATGAAGTTTTTCTATGTTTGGAGACACATAGAGGCCTAATGACCTTGAATTTCTTGCTCCATTTTGTGTTGATCCACTTGTTGCTTCATGGGATTGCAAGCTTATTCCAAAATTTCCTATAGGGTGCATATTATATTTTTTTAACTCTTCAAGATAGTTTTTAACCTTTGGCACCTTAATATCGATACCAATGAAATCTTTAAGTCATCGTGGTTGATACAGAGAGGAAATGAATGGAGTCATCTTTGTTGACACATGGTAAGTGATATTATAACACCAGCTCACGAGATGCAACCATTCATACCATTTGCAAGGTATTTGCATATACTAGTTCTCATTCCTTTCCAATAAATGTGACAACTACAAAAACCATAATTGTTTTTCAACACATCCTTATTGAACTTTGAAGTTTGGGTCAAGTATATACATTTATTGATCGACAATATACCATTCTTCAAGACACATATCATCAATTATTTTTACGATTTTTCCCTATCATGTATCCTGCTGGTTTTTTTAACTTATTCTAGAGCGAGTGCTGAAATCGACACAATATTTTCTCGTCTTTGCTTGATAATGTTTCAACAATAGTTATCTTTATCTTTATAAAAAATTTAAATTCAAATGTTTTGAATTTCTCTATCCTCTTTTGTTGTTTTGTGGATAAATTGAAGCGAGATATTTGAGGCTATCATGGTCTGTCTTCATGAGAAATTATAATTTACTACTTGATGAATTTCACCTCAATGTAGCCAAAGTTTGTGCAGTGGAGAACATTTCCCCTTCATATGTGTACCACAATTTCTCGTTAGGCTTATGTTTATAACTTTCAAAAGCTATCGGGTTACCATCCTGCACAAGCGTATCTTTGATCGCAATCCTAAAATATCACATTCAATAAAAACTGGTTTTGAAAAATTGAGTATTGATAGAGTTGACGAAAATGCTTTAGAATTTTTTTGACGTTTTAAAACACCACCTTTGTCCATACAAATGAACTTTTAAGCAATAAATCTATTACATGTTGCATTGTGGATTTAGTTTTTGAAAAGGCAATGATAATAAGTAGCAAAACCGAGAAGTTCTTAGTTATTGTGTTTGGCGGCATAGTGCCATGGGGTCTCGGAATGGGGGAGGTGGGGATATGTCTTGTGGATGGGGGACCAAGGGCCCAGGAGTTTGGGGACGGTAGTGGGATGGCATGGAACGAGCAAAGGTGCAAATATAGATAGTACTTGAAAATTCAGTTATAAAATAATGTATACGAAATAACAAATGAAACTTTGAAATACTAAACACATTGCATTGAACAATGAAAATGCCGAATATCAATATATTAATATTTATATCATAATTTATATTCAAAATGATGATTACATTCAAAATTCAAATACAATTGACCAATGACCCAATGCCTTTATTTAGTATTCATCCTTAAATTCATGCCAAACTCCTCATCACTCGAACTGCTAGACTCCTCGAGCAATACCAACAAACCTTATTTGTGTTGTATCATCATCAACCTGTGTTGGCTCCTCTGGCTCTACATCCCATCGGGTTGTTAGACTCTCCTTGTATGTAAGTGTGTTGCGGTCAATGAGACGCAAGGCACTATGTACAACTACAAGCTTCTCCGCTCTCCTAGAGGTAAGCTTGTTCCTCTTAATAGAGTGGATGAAGCTATAAGTAGACCAGTTCCTCTCAAAGAATAGAAGAACTAGAAACCTGGGACAATAGACAAATGGCTAGTGTGGTTGTCAAAGAAGTAGGCCCATGCATAGTCCACCACATAATTGGGTACTTCGTGCCAAAGTCTCCTATCCAACTTGGCCTCTTCTGGATATCCCCTAAGAGGCAAATTTTGACCACTCAAGTACGAATGATGCCGGCATATGTAGAATCGTATATCTTTTAAATAGCCTTCATGAACCCCACCTTCACCTCAACATCTTGTATGGGGGTAACTTTGTAGACCTTTGTATGTACCACTTTGGGTTCAATGCATAGGCAACCATGTGCAAGGGAGTGTTGAGCTTCTCCCATCTTTTGTGAATGATTGGCTGAATATGTTCATTGTAGAACTGCAATGTGGGGTCTTTCTTTTGTACAACCTTCATTTGGCCAAGCATATTGTCAATGCACTCATACACCTCTTCAAGGGTAGGTGCATTAGTGTCCCCATATCTAATGACTTTGAACACTTTGGAGTAATGATGGAGACAATGTATTTTGCATCAGCCCAAAAAATGTCACTCTTCACCACCTCCTTTGCACTCTTCCCCTATTCTAATGTAAAATTGGGCCACGAATTCCACTCTCTTGTCATGACCATTACTTGCAATGTCTCTTGCAACTCAAGCATCCTCTCCAAGAGAATGAAGTACGATGCATGTTTTGTCTCTACTAGTTTAAAAATTATTGGAGAAGGTCCAAAAGAATGCATGTCAATTGTGATGGTTGCGAGATAAATATTTGCAAATCTTTAATGTCATTAACGACCTCTTTGATCGACCGATTTTTCCATGTCCTTGAGTGCATTATTCATGGCATGCACACAACAAGGAGTCCACCAAATATGTTTATATGCTGCCTCAATCAACTTCCTTGCAACTCTGTAGATATCTATCAAGCTTACTGCAACACATTCTCTTGCCCAACCTTCTCAATAGCATCTCTAAGGATTTGGAACTGAAAATTGGCATTCTTGCAGTGCCTTGAACAATCAACAACCTTAAGGAATCAAGGGTCATCCATACTTGTGCCCATGATGTTGATGAGTGGATGATGCCTAATGTCCATTCACCCATTTATGACCATGTTGCATCTACTAGTGACCCAAGTAGTATTCATTTTTTCCATTAGAATATTAATCTTAGAATAGTTCTTATGCAAGATTGTTGTCCTCAAATTTGTCTCCCTAGTGGCGCATATGATGGTAATCTTGTTGTCACCCGTATGCACCCTGATAGAGAATGGTGTGTGTACTCTTTCTCTTGTTGACAAAATTGGAACACCTCAAGGTTGTGGGTAACCTATGACTGAGGTGAACCTCTAGAGAGGGCTGGTTCCCTTGTGAATCACCTAAAAACTAATAAAATTGACAAGGAAAAGGGAGAAGGAATGCGAGAAATATAAAATTGAGGTGATACACCAATGATTTGACACACACATGTACTACTGCATACAAAAATATAGAGATCCACACACCTGCACAACTCTAGGCTAATCTGCAAAATTAATTCAAAGGTTTGGGTAAGGGACAACAGTATAGGGAAGAATTTCCACAACAAAGCAATACAATACCCTGATAAACACGATGAAAACTCAAAAAACCAGCAATATGAGAAGGCAAAAATGGAGCTTTTATTCAGAGATGCAAGTACAAGCTAGGATTACAATAGCAAAACAGCCAGAAGAAGTGTGTATCCCTGATTTCTTCACAAAAATCAGATTATAAGGACTGCTGCGTCCTATTTTCAGACCCCCTCTGCATGCAAAATAAAATATATTATTTTATTCATCTTCCTTGGCGCCTAGGAAGCATGCAAGAGGATAAAAATAATAAAAATTTGCCCCTTCTAGGCTGCTGCGCCAAAACTGGACATGCTGCTGCAATTTTTAATGTTTTAATACTCCAAACTCTTCTCTTTGGTGCCAAAACTAGAGATAGCGGCATGCAACAAATATTTCCTCCAAACATGGCATCTAAAACTGAAGTGTAACAGCTGTTTTTAATTAATTAAAAGCTCTCTTATCTTATTTTTAACATGCTTTAATAATAGACTAAGCTTTGCTTTCCTCTTGGGCGCCCAAACCTTATATTTTTAGCAAGATTTTCTTGCTATTTTTAGCGTTTACAATCAATCTAACAGCAGCATGGAATAATAACAAAAAAGCACAACCACTGCTTCTATTTTTAGCGTGCTTTTGTCTCCTTGTTTGGGTCCCACGCTTCACTATTTTTAGCTTGTTTATAGCATGCTTTAGGTGTCCACATTAGCTTAAACTGGCTGCTAATATTAGACTCCAATATGCATGCTTTCCCTCTTTATTTTGGCACCATAGATTCACTGCTATTTTTAGCTTTGGCTGCTGCAAATTGGCAGCAACTGTGTATGCTTTTGTACTGTTGCTCTGACTGGGAATGCTGCCTTTTGACTGTTTCTATGCACTAAACTTTGGCACCATTTCAAGCTGCTGTACATACCTTCTTTTGGCGTCTAAACCTCTGATTGTGACTGCTGCGACTTAGACTGTTTTTTGGCGTCAAAACTGAACCACAATATTGATTATTTGATCAAAAACCAGCAACCTGTGTTGGCTGCGATTTAGACTGTCTTTGCATCCTTAAACATGGCTTGAAAACTGAAAACACCAACCTTGACACAAAATCCAGCAAGGACTAATTTTTGGTAACAAGTACAACTCTTATTATCTTTGCCACAACCTCCTTATAATAAGGAGAGTGAGCCACATGGAATGGAATGCCATTGACAAAGAAGAATTTGCCAATGGCATCATCTACCTCATCCTTATATTGCACATTGAATAAATTTGCCACCGTGTTTGCAATATCACTACTACTCGTCATTCTACATTTTCCCTTAAGCTTTGTTGTCCCTTGAACTAGATGGCCAAGCAAGAAGTTGTGCCTCTTGGGAAGTTCTAGTACTAGGAGTAGGACCCTCAATGGCATAGTAGTACCAGTAGGTGTTTCTTCTTCACCACAACCCCACAATTTATTTATTTCAGCCCTTTGTTTGAGTGACAATTTGCCACATACCTCCACACCTTTGCCTCAGATGTGAAGTAGGTGCGCATTAACTCTTGTAATGTTGCCTTGAAATTCAAGTTGACAAAAATGACACTTCCATAGCCTAGTGCCCCTTGTTGTCCTAGGTTTTGCTTGTAGTTTGGTTGCAAATTGTCTTAAAGGGGACTTCTCTTCAAAGCGACGCTTCGCAAAATCTCAACCCCAATAAGCTCTTGGTAACCCTCTTTGTCTCTCATGGTTCGAGAACTCATAGTTTGGTTGCAAATTGTCTTAAAGGGGACTTCTCTTCAAAGCGACACTTCGCAAAATCTCAACCCCAATAAGCTCTTGGTGACCCTCTTTGTTTCTCATGGTTTGAGAACTCATAGTAACATTGCAAGAAATGAAATTTATGGTTAATTTATAAACCATACATATGTCATTAATAGTAATACATTATGGAAGGGCTCAAGAGTCCAAGACATAAGGAGAGCCCTTCCATAAGGATTCACAAAAATAGGAATCTTTGTTCTTAAATCTTAAATCTTTGTCAATCAATGGTTTTAAATTTTTAATCACAAACAACCTATAATAGTACAAACAACCTTTTATAAATTTACAACCACATACAATTCTCTCGAACTATTATTTTTAACGATTTATAACTTTGAAATAAAAAAGTAAAATAACAAAATGCCAAAAAATGAAGGGCCATGGGCCATGGCTTACCTTGAATGTTTGAGGGCTTCTAGCTTGATTAATGTGTTGAAATTTGAACGGTTGATCAATGAAGACTTGGCACTTGGTCTTCCTCTTGTTGTTGCTCTCCCTCTTGCTAGTGCTGTCGATGTCTCACTCTTGCCACCGTGCTTGCTCTCACCCTTGCTCTTGCAGCCTCGCTCAATGTTTTCAAGCTTTGATAGTGATTTGAAGTGTTGGTCTGAGGTTCATTTATATTTTGTTGATTCCTTAAAGTGTGGGTGGGTCCCATAAAGTATCATGATTAGGGTTGGGGCACTTAATTTTAAAATAATCACCTTTTTGGCATTTTTGGTGCAAAGGACGGCCGCAAGTTTCCAGTACAGTTGAGGGACTTGATGAGTTTCTTTGAATTTTGAGGGACATCCTGGCACTCCCCAAAGATCCCATCTCTAAGTGAAACGTCCCCTCTTTAGCCAAATAACCTAGGGACGTTCCTGTCTCGTGTTGGCGGTGGCGGTGGTACGGCGGAGGGACTTGTCCCAGGCGTCCCCAAGTCTTTGGGATATCCCCATCCCTAGAAATGCCAGATTTTATGGGGCAACACATCCCCGTGGAACACTGGGTGCCACCTGAATCAGTTTGGGCGAACATGTCTGGTTCCGCTCAGCCCTGTTTTTCATGTTTTATTTAAGAAAAATTATGTTGAAAAAAAAGAAAAGAAAGTACACATAAAATAGAAAAAGCTAAACCATAAGGCATTAAAAAACTTAACATGTCTAGCCCTGAAACACAAAAACATCCTCCTCCTTAATAATGTACAAAGCCATTTTCGGGGATATCTATCAATTCCGTATGTTTATTTGCAGATGCCTATCTATGCAAATATCTTCTTCTAGATTGGTGCAGTCTGTCAATATCTATTGTTGAATCAGGGCAGGTTTGAGGCATTTTATTATTTCATTAATATATATGAAAACAACAGAGTTGAAGGGAGCAGAAGTTATATTCTTGTGCAGGGTCCATTGAGCAGTGGATATATACATAATTTTTTATCTTAGTGCTTTTCTGCCATGTACAGAAAAGTTCAATTCTGCAAATTCGGACTTCAATATTACATTTAATATAATCTCATTCACTTTGCTGATAAAAAAACAATAACTTATTCCCTAGATAAACAGCATAGTCATGAAATTTCCCTTGCAATTCATAAATATTTTCAGATGAAGGCATGAGTTCAATCCCTAATCACGTATATCATTTTTCTTTTGATGGATGTATTTTTATATAACATGATGGATCCAGAAATCTTCATTTCAAACAATCGACGTCATGGAAACACACACAATCTCATCATTTTTTTAATCAAGCTAGTTACTACTTAAGAATATAGTTAAAACTATATTAAGGATTGCATAGCCCTGTGAATAGGACACTTCTAAGATATTCAATCAAGTACACAAACTATAATATCTCAATGCATCTTATGCATTTGAGTCTTGACCCATAAAGTTGAAGCATTCTGAAATAGAACAAAATAAATACAGTCACCTGGAGATGTGGGGATGCCGGTACTTTTGTGTCATTCATGGGTGATTCTTATGATATAGTTTGAAATAGGAAACTGTCCTACTTTGTCTGGTTCTGAAAACAATTAAAAATAATACTTTGTTCTTTCTTGTCTAACCAAATGTAACAAAAGCTTGTGCTATGTTAGTTGGGACTAACTTCACTCTTATTAACTTGAATCTTCCCCATGATAGCAATGGAGTCTGCATTGTAACTCCAAGGATAAATAATCTATAATACGTGACAGTTCTGGTTCTAGTTTTCACAGAGATTGGTAACATTAAGTGCCCTGTGGATACGGATGTGTCTCAAAGTGAGGGGCCATTCATCTCTTCACAACACTACTCCTATGCTATCCCAATACAATAGTTCTTGGTGATGGGGATCTGCTCTTGCTCACCATCAGGGATCTGCTCCTTGGCATTGTAGATTTACTGCTTCGCGACCAACTCCCGACCTGCGGAGGCAAGTGCACATTACGAGTTTCTTTGCTATCATGGGAGCTTCTTCAACCTTGGATGTTAGGAGGGATTCTGGGGGAGTGCTTTGCTTCCTCCTAGGATTACCCAACCTGCCCCCCTCAGCCCTAGACCTTCCCGAGGAGCATTATCAGATCCTATATTGGCCCTTTCATAGTGATAGATGATGACACAGATGATTCCTCTATCCCTAGGCTCTAGCATGGTCGAAGATGATTTATGAGACTACAATCTAGTATTTTCAACTTTTTACTTTTGACTTTTGAAGTTTTATCTTTCCATTCTCTTTGGGGGTTCTTACTCCCCACATGACTATTTGTATTGTTACCCTAACCGCATGGGTTGGTGTATTTACTGCATTGGGCTTACCTCATGTTTACTTTGGTGCTTTTGTTCTTCTTTTCTGGTTAGTCGCTGTTCTTAGGGTCCTTTTATGCTAGCACTTTCTACCGTATTCGGGTGTTTTCTCAAGTCCCATTGACCTACTTTTGGTCATTCGTGAACATTAATATAATTTATTTATTTCTTTTTCTCTTTCTTTCTATTACATTCCTTGCATGAACAACAGCAGATGCGTTCAAGTCTGCAGTTTTATTCTTTAATATGTACAAATAATATGATTTTATTCACTTTTCTGATAAAATAGGATTATGTATCACCTAGATGAATGACATATTCCGTACAATTCAAATAGATCTTAAGATGGAGATTTGGCTTGAATCTCTAGTTATATATTTCATTTTTTAAAGTTAAATTAATTACTTATTTAGACAATAGCGATATATTCTAAAGCCTCTATGACCCTAGGATTATGATACATACATATGGTATTCGACCAAGTACACAGAATAACATTATATCTATGCATGCATTTGCTTTATAAAGAACAGGCTTTCTGAAATAGAACAAAATAGATAGAGTACATAAATTATGGTATCTGCTGTTTCTTCAATCAATTTTTGCAAACAGGTTACCTGTCCCTTTTTTGTTTGTTTTCAGATACATCTGTTAAACCAGTTTTTCTATTGAATTAGTTTATTCATTCCTTTCAAGAGGCGGGGATGGAATTTTAAAGCATTGTAGTTTTCATTTCATTACTTGACCTAGTTTTTTCGTAAGTTGGAGTGAAAAGGCAGTTACACACAGCCTTTCGTGTTGTTCATGGGTGTTTCTAAGTTTTCATGCTATAACTTGCAATAGGAATTTCTTTTAATTTTTCTAGTTCCCAAAATAATGAAACTTTTCCTTTTAGGTTTTCAGTACACTATTTTTTCTCTAACACATTAATATCGTTTCCTTTCTTGTCGAAACAAAAATGATGAAATCTCGTCTGTGATTTTTATTAACTCAGACTCTTCCCTATGAAAGACGACGTATCTAAATTCTAACTCCAAGAATAAAGAATCTATATCAGGCGATTGTTCTAGTTTTCTCAGTGAATTTCCTCACCATAGGAAATAGCAGCTAATTTAAAGTCTGCACTTATTTTTGAAGCATGTAAAATAATATTTTATTTTTCACTTTGCTGATAAAGCAGGACAATTTATTGCCTAGATGGATGACATTTCTTATAATTCATAAAGTTTTTCAGATGGAGATTTGAATTTAATCTTTTCATATATATTATTTTTCTTAATCAAGGCAGTTGTTTACAATATGGGTAATCTGTATTGAAGCTTGTATAGCACTATGATGGTTAATCTCTAAGCATCTATGCATTTGGCTCACAAAGAAGAGGCATTCTGAAATAAAACAAAAGAGATATAATACATAGATTTTGGTATCCTGTCTCTTCAATCAGTTTTTGCAGATAACTTTTTTGTCCCGTTTTTGTTTGTTTTCAGCTATATCTTTTATACCAGCTTTTTTTTATTCTCTCTCCCAATTTGGTTTCTTCCTTTTGAGAGGTGGAAATGGAGTTTTGCAGCCACGTGGTTCTAATTTCAGTACTTGACCTACCAAGAATTTGTTTTTGGAGTTAAGAGGTGGTGGCACAAAACCTCTCATGTCATTCATGGGTGATTCTTATGACATTTCTTGAAATAAGAATTTGTTGTACTTTCTCTAGTTCCCAAACTAATGAAAATGTTCCTTTTAGGTTTCAGAGTACCCTATGTTTTCTCTAATGCAATAATACCCTTTTCTTTCTTGTCTAAACAAAAGTAACAAATGCTTGTGCTGTGTTAATTAGGACTAAATTGATTGTGATTAACTTGACCCTTCCATATGATAGAGTATCTTTAGATGCGCGTGGTTCCAAGTTAATGCCTGATAAGAAAGATTTTGGTTATAGTTTTCCTTGCGATGGTCCGGGACGGGGTGGTACTTGCGATATTTCGGCCTGGGATGCTTTTTATTTGGCAGTTTTTTGGATGTTGAATACCATTGGATGGGTTACTTTCTATTGGCATTGGAAGCATATCACCTTATGGCAGGGGAATGTTGCGCAATTTAATGAATCTTCCACTTATTTAATGGGATGGTCAAGAGATTATCTTTGGTTAAACTCTTCACAACTTATTAATGGATACAATCCTTTCGGTATGAACAGTTTATCTGTCTGGGCGTGGATGTTCTTATTCGGGCATCTTGTTTGGGCTACTGGATTTATGTTTCTTATTTCCTGGCGTGGATATTGGCAGGAACTTATTGAAACTCTCGCATGGGCCCATGAACGCACACCTTTGGCCAATTTAGTTCGATGGAGGGACAAGCCGGTAGCTCTTTCCATCGTTCAAGCACGATTAGTTGGATTAGCTCACTTTTCCGTAGGTTATATATTTACCTATGCAGCTTTCTTAATTGCCTCTACATCAGGCAAATTTGGTTAATTCTTTTAAATTTGAGGAGATATATAGATTATAAATCTAATCTCTCTGTATTTAAAATAAGGAATAATACACGTAATACTTATCCATCTAAAATTTGATCTATATTTTATTTTATTTTGATTCCTCGATAAAAATTGACTGAATAATTATGGCAAGAAAAAGTCTCATTGAAAGAGAGAAAAAGAAACAAAGATTGGAAAGGAAATATAATTTCCTTCGTCAATCTTTGAAAAAAGATATGAGCGAAGTATCATCATTAGATGAGAAAATGAAAATTTATATAAAATTACAATCTTCACCACGTAATAGTGCACCTACACGTCTTCGTCGACGTTGTTTGACGACTGGAAGCCCTAGAGCTAACTATCGAGATTTTGAGTTGTCCGGATATATAATCCGTGAGATGGCTCACGCATGTTTGTTGGCTGGGGTAACAAAATCGAGTTGGTAGGAGGAAAAAAAGATTCGTTCTTTAAGGTTATTGTGATGATAGAAAAGTCCTTCCCTATATAGGGAGGGATAATATCATTTCTCGCTCTCACCCAGACGAGTTCGGGGCCTCCTCCGAGATCTCTCTATAGGGGCGGGCGAGTGCCCCCACCCCATAGAGAGTGGGCCCATAGTTCGGATAGGGGCCTTCTTGAGCTAGAGATCAAACGACTCGCCTCAGCTAATGAGGGAATTGAACTGGGGACTCGTTACATATCGAGTTGGGAGCTGGCCCCCATGGATATAGATAGTGCCCAAGCCCCTCCATCCAATCCATGGGGAGGGACTATAACTTATAGCTATCTCTCAAGCGATGCATTCCGATCCGATGGGGGATGGGGCTCCCATTCTATATAGATTTTCCCCTGTATATAGATATGGGCCCCCTATATTCTATATATATATGTATATATCCGCAGCTATATAAGAATTTCTAGGGGCCCCTATCTATATAGTTTGCAATTTTATATTAAAATATGTAAAAGTCATATTTATTCTCTATGCTTTGATAAGACGAGTTACGTATTGCCTAGATTAATGACATCTCTTATGCACGATTCGTAAATATCTTCGAAGGATGTGGTATATCTCTTCTTCTCTGGAATATTTGGAAAGAAAGAAATAATAGAATTTTCCAGCAAAGTGGCAAAGACGGTTCTTATGTTTGGGAGAAAACTAAAATCAATATAGCTGAAACTCTTAAACATAAGATTCCTTTGCCCAATACTCTTTCTAAGGAATTGAAGCATATATGCAATCAGGTATATCTTGAGCCAAGTGATACCTCTTTACCCCGTATTAATAAAAAAAAGTGAAAGAAAGCCCAACCAAAGCCCCTCCTTTGGGTTATGGACAACTGAATACCGATGGAGCTTCCAGAGGCAATCTAGGGAAAGTTGCTTTATGGGAGGCATTGGTAGAAACAAGGAGGGTGAGGTGCAGTTCTTTTTTGCAGAGAATCTAGGCATTATTACCAATAATATTGCGGAGATGAAAGCGGTCTATAAAGGTATGCAAGAGGCTATTAAAAGTGGATGACAAAAAATTCAAATTCACTCAGACTCTCAAATCGTTATGTAGGTATTATTTGATAGCAGGGCTGATCCTTCTCCCAATTGGCGAATTGCTAAAGAGGTCTGAAAAGATAAAAATATCTTCATTCACAAAGTGCACTTCATTCACATTTCTCGTGAAAGAAATAAAATTGCAGATGGATTGGCAAATTGGGCCCTGGATAACAAGGATCTTCTTTGCTATGGCTTGCCTCCTACATGGTGGTCCAACCAGCTACTAGAAGACATCAGATATATTCTCAATCTTGATTCTACGCCATGATGATTGCTCTTTGCTTTAGTTTTGTATAACGCTAGAGCTTGTAATAATAGTTTTCAGTCTTGGAATAGCCAAATATGTAAATTTTATTTCCATCTCATATAGAAGTTTGCTGTTTTTATAAAAAAAAATCTATATAAGTATATCCCTATGATTTGGACACATACCTATGATATTCAATCAAGTTTGCGACTATTAATATCTCTATGCATCTATGCATTTGGTCTTTAGACAAGAAGCATTCTGAAATAGGACAAAATAGATGCAACAAATAATTATGGTATCCCCTATTTCGTAAGTCATTTTTGCGGTTAACGTTCTGTTTCATTTTTGTTTGTTTTCGGCTACATCTTTTTACGAGGATTTTTCTCTCAAATTGGTTCCTTCCTTTCTTTTGAGAGCTACAAAACTGACGTCTTTCATGGGTGATTGTTATGGTATAACGTGAAATAGGATTTAGTTTTACTTTTACGGTTCCCAAAATAACGAAATTTTGTGTTTTAAGTTTTTAGTACAATATTTTTTCAAACAATATTAGTCCTTTTCTTCTTTTCCAAACAAAAGTAATGAAAGCTTGTGCTTTGTGTTAATTGAGACTAACTTGATAATTCCCTATGATAGACGGGGCTCTTTGGATTGTAACTCCAAGACTAAAGATTCAATACAAACAAGTGACAATTTCAAACAATGCGAGAACATGAGTATTCATCCGAAGCTAAAGGTAAGCTTTTTGTTAAATATGATTATGGTTGTTATAAAGCTGTTTGATTTTGCCTTGCTATGTGTTTTGTATAGAGCCATGGTGTTTACTATTTATTGTGTATAGCTTCAGTAATCTTATCCAAAGAGTCTGTCAATTTCAGGATTTTGATTATTATTATTTTTTTAAAAATAATTGCAGTTTTCTGTCCTTTTGAACCGATACAAAGTGGGCATTGAACCTACCAAACCAATATTGATATGAATATAGAGACTCACACTCCACACAAACAACTAACCCACCACCGTCTATATATTGGGTTGGGAGAAGGTCATAGTCATAGTTAGAGATAGGGCCCCATAGTTCGAGATCTGGGGACTCAATTGATTCATCATCGGCGCCAACTATAGACTAGACGTGAACTCGATTACGTGTCTCACTTGATAAATTTGTGGCATTAAGTGATACCGGTTTAATGTAGCATTGAATCGTATCTGATTTCGAGAGATATTATCAATTAACAAGTCACTTTACGGATTTTGATTCTTTTTGAACCTTTAAATAATTTTGATTTTCATGTTTTTTTAAACTTGGATTGGGAGATAGGCTTGATAAAATTGACACATGAGTTGATTTCTATTTAATGTAGAGGTTATATGATGTATCTTATCTGATTTGAGGACATAAAACATCAATTTCTTGCCTTTTCTGTCATCGAGGAGTCAAAATCTATTCCATCTTTTAGTTATTTGTAGATAGTGTGGGAATTTCGCCCGACGTGATAGGAAATCCAAGATTATTCTAGGTAACAATGAAGTTACTATTCATAAATAAAAGGCAAATGCTTTTCAAAAGTTGTATTCGGCATCTTTAACAAAATTAGTAGTAATGAATGTGTCATTCTCTTTGTTCTACAACAAAATGTCGTCATAACCAAAACTTCTTATTCTGCAATCAATATAGTATTGAATAAATCTTGAGATTGTTGTTTTCACTTTAGGGATCCTCCATCACATGGCTGTTTGTATTTGAACTTGATTAATGGTGAAAATGAGCAGGTGAGTAGAACTTGAGTAGAACAATGAGATATATTGGGAATTTTATTCCAAAGATGGCACAATGCTTACTTGAGTAGAACAGTGAGATATATTGGGAATTTTCATCATTCACAAGGATGGTACTTACTACAGGCCTTCATCTTTCTCTGACCATTTTCCATTTAGTTCGTCATTATTGACAGATAATCAGTTACTCTGCTTTCAGGCAAACCAAAATAATAAACTGCAGTTTATGGCAATTATGAGAACTTTGCATGTTGTTTTTACTAGAATGTATTAAATTAAAAAAAAAAAAAAGTATTATAAAACTGAAATTCGACATATTTTAATGTTGGAAAAGTGCAGATTTCGTTGGGGACGTCGTGAAGTCCCCAGGACGTCTCGGGGACGTCGTGAAGTCCCCAGGGCGTCTCGAGGACATCATGAAGTCCCCGGATGTCTCGGGGACGTTGTGAAGTCTCCAGGATGTCGTGAAGTCCCCGGGACGTCCCCCAAAGTCCCTTTGCACCCGGGACGTCCCGGGTGCGTTCCTGGTTTGTGGGGGACGTCCCCCTTTTTTTAATTGGGGATGGCAGGGAAACGTCCGTCCCCGTCCCCAAGTCCCCGGGCGTCTTGGATGGTCGGGATGTGAGGAAAATGGCCGGGACGCGTCCCCGCGTAACACTAATATATATATGTATTTTATACATATACTGATTTTACTCATTTTTAGTCCGTAAAAATACAAAACTTGAAATATATAGTACGATCGATGTTCAAAACATTCAATATACTTAAGATTTTACAATTTCTATGGTATACGAATAATGTATTCTTTTGTGTTTCATCCATTTCCTTTAAGATTTTTTTTTTTTTTTTTGTGATGGTGGCCATAAAAGATGTATATAGGGAGCTCCTAAAAGACCTATTTAATGAGATTGACTCTAACCTCCCAATGATAACTAAATAGATCAGCCGAATGGTTGGTTCTTGCATTCATATTATCCAAAATCACCTTCTAATCCTCCTTAAGGATGTGGGAAGGAGTCAATGTTGTGCCTTGGTTGGGAAATGAGGCTCTTTGAAACTTTAAGCTATACAATTTGCGGTTCCAATTTTTTCTATTAGTATTGAAGATCACCCGAGATTCGATCTCACAAATAACTTTGTACGAGAGACTCGAGATATATGCACGAGGCTTAGATATTTCCTTGGCCAATTCGAATGATCCCAAATAATTACCTCAAACATTCTTGATATCCTTTGAATATTTTCTCTTGATAAACTAGAGTGATTTTAAACAATCTTTAGGTTTCCTTGTGGTTTCCACACCCTCCTAGTCTAGTCCTTGATAAAACTAAAGTTTGTGAGTTAAAATTTTAAAAAAGTTTTTAGAGCCCCCTACACTTGCCCAACCCTATGGGTACATGCCGAGTATGTCGGTACATCTCGGTGCAAAAATGTACCGAGACATAATTGGATGTGCCGGGACATATTCGTATCCAGTACATATTCAAGGGGGTACGAGAGGGTGTAGGGCGAACCTAGTAACAAAGATTTAGTTAAATGATATATTTTATTTGATCCGAAGTTGCTTTGGAAATGTATAGGTTCGAAACATGGAAACACCAACTTTAAAAAAGATATTGGGTATGAAACAACATAGAAACGTCATGCTGATATATTATTAAATAATATATTTATATGTAAAAAGTGCATAATACTCATTTTTTAGTCCATAAAAGATAAAACACTTAAAATACTTTGCATTCATGAAAGCTCAAAACATTCAAAATGCTTCAATTGTCATATGTACATGATTACAATCTAGATAATAGAATATATCATCTACATTTCCCGGAAAATCAACTCCATGAAGGCCACTAGTAGCTCCAACCCCACTGACACTAGCTCCGGTGTCCAACCCTTGTGAAAAATTCCTTGGATTGTCATCATCGATACCAAGTAGTGAAAGTTGGACGAAAGTAGTAGTAGAAACACCGAAGTCGGTAGTTTGAGGATGAACATCCCAAAGCTTGATAGGACCTTTAATATATTCTTCAACATTGTGTGTTAGGAGGCAAAAATTAGAATGTACATAGCCAAATCCTTAGCCTTCTTAGATGCCAACTTGTTTCATTTAGTTGACTGGATGAAGAAATATGTATTTTAATTTCACTTTGTTGAAGAATTACTAGCCACTTGTTACAAAAAAAAAGTGTTAATATTGTACAAAAATATGTTAATATCTTAAATTTTAATTGATAAACAACAATTTTTGGTTAAATTTTACACTCGTGAGAGAAGCTTAAAGGCAACAAGTCGTAGGTACTCGGCATCATGGGCATGTACATACCACCACTTTATTGTTGTCATATTGTACTTGTCACAAAAAGCCTCTATTTCTCCCATGGTACTTTCTAAAGACACAAACATTCCCATTTCATTGCAAACCTCGCTAGCTACTGAAAAAGATTATGAAACGACTTCCTAAATGCTGCCCTAGTTCCATTTGCAATTTTTTGGCTATTATATGATGGTTGCCTACTAGGCAACCCAACTATTTCATTCCTATAGTATTTGGGATTTAGAGCATAGGCAAGGAGATGCAATGGGGTGGTCATTTTATTCCACCTCCTCATGACCACACTCTTAACTTCATTATAGAAGTTTTCTTCAAGGTCTTGCTCTTTGTTTTGTATGATCTCTCTTATTTTTTCAAGCATGGAGTCAATTCCATCATAAATTTCTCCTATGCAAGCATTATTTGTGTCTACATATTTGATCATAAAAAGAATAGGCTTTGTGAAACTAAGCAAATACTCAACCTTGGCCCACCAATCATCATCAAGGATCAATGATTTTATCTTATGGGCTCTTTTTGTGTTTGCTTGCCTCCACACAGTCCAAATGTTGTCAATCACCAAATTGTGTGAGGCATGCTTTACCTTCACAAGTCATTTCAAGACAAGCGTGTGAGAGGAAAATCTGGTCTCAACAACCTATAAAAAGAAATTAAAAGAATTTAATAAAGTACAAATTTAAAATAAAATCAAATTATTGAAACTTAGATTATATAAATTAGAAACTATTGAATTGTTCTTTTACCTTCAACAACTTCAATCTCAGGTAATCTCCTAAAAATGTGTAATGCCCCTTTTTTGAAATAATATAAATTGAAGACTTTCATCTTCCTTTCTGTGGGCAAGAAGTTGAACAAGGGAAGAACTTGAACTATATTTCAGTTTCTTTATTCATATTTATGTTTTTATTTTGTGTTTTGCCTTTCAAGGCAGTCAACAGGGGTTATAGTGCTCCCAACATGAAATTAAAAGATAAAGTAAGCTCCTTATGAGGTCGGCAAGGTTGGAAAGTTTCCAACATGGAAATAGAAGATAAAACAAGCTTAAGAGGTCGGTCTACACTCTTATGACTCTTGGCGCCAACCAAAGGGTATAAGAGGAGTCTTGGTGGCTCATTTGCACATCATCTTTTGGCATATACACTTTATACTTGGTCTCTAGGGCTGATTGCTCTTAGTCCATTCCACTATTGGGTGACAATCCATTAGTGTGGCATCCAAGGAGGACGAAACCCTTGTGGGAGATTGGAGGACGAAAACCCTTCAATTTGGTGGTGTTGAAGACTCTCATTGAAGACCATCTTGCTGGTTTGCATTCGAGGCATAAAGGAGTCATAAAAAGGCTTTTGACATTGTTTGGAGCGACTAGGGTAGAAGAGGATTTGGGTGCCTTCTAGGGCACAAAACTTCATTATTCTTTGATATTCAAATTTATCATATTTTATAAGGCTGAAATCTACAATTTGGTAATTTTTGGAGGAGTTTATCTATCATTTTCAGCCCTTGTTTGTGGCTGCCCTGCTGTTGTCATAAAATTAATTACAGCTGGGTATAATCTCTTGTTTTCTCCATTTCTTTGATGTAATTTGGATGGATAAATGTTGTCGTACTTGAAATAATTATTTAGAAGCATTTTCAGTTGTTGCATGGTTGTATGGTGAGTTGAAGTCCCTATACAGTTTGCTTTGCTAGGGTTTCAAGGAATATTAGATCTGTTATAAAAATCAGAATTTACTTCACTTGGGGTTTGTGCTATTTCCTTGATTTTCAGTTTCAGCCCTAGAAAGGGACATTGCAAAATGACCTGAAACATGTGATGATTTTTGATAAACATTTGAATTTCATTTGCCTCTGTGTAAATTTGCTCTATCCATGGGATTTTCCCATTCTTTTGCAACATCCAATTGAGGAAGTGTATTGCACAACACATCTAAAATAGGTGTTCATATCCCCCTCTACACTCAACCCCGTTGCCTAGCAAATTTTTGCATTGTCCATAATGACTTGGACAATGTTTTGGGGGACACCGACTCAATAATCTCAATCAAAATGTTACCAATGAATTGTGCATCTTTCTCTTCACCTTCACAATTAACTTTTTTCAATAGTGTTACCCCTTTAGAGCTTCTTTGCTACAATGTTATTAGGGGTTTGTTTTGCACTTTTTTTCTATCCATTTAAAATAATGGACACTCTTGAATCCATCTAGGAATCTCTAATTGGCTACAAATAAGTTTGTATATGCTCCACTTTTTTTCGCCAGAGGGATGTGCGAACCTTCTCATAGCTAGGACCTTTACACCCTTGTGATGCTTCATTAATGCCTTTCACCATTTGTTGACAATATGGTGATCTCAATACATTGAAGAGCAGCCCACATACATAAATGAATCGATCCAATAATTCATCAACAATGTCACCCTTCTCCATGCTAAATGCTTATTCCAAGGGTCTTTTGACTTTTTGTTCTCTTTCTTGAGGTGGCCTCTTCATCCAAGGGAGTTTCAAATAGCACTAATAGTGTTTCAGATTAAGTTTGAATGAAATGATGATTTGAATGTGTGGGTGGTTTTCCTAAGCCCTTCCTTTGCAAGTTAACTTCCTCTTGCTCTTTCACATGCACCAATATTTGTGCATTTTGAATCTTGTCACACTTTCTAATCCCCATTCCCATTACCCTGGTTAAATGAATTTTCAGGTGTGTATACGAGGACTTAAATGACATGTTGCAATGGTTACATAGCCAACATCGAATGTCACTAGCAAGAATGTTTTGTAACACTTCTACATGTCTCCATAGGGGAGGATCATTTTCACATTCATGGGACCCATAATGTTTGATTGTGGGCCTCACTCTGACTTGCTTCCTCTTGCCCCCATTGCTCGTCGCCTGAAGCTAACCTTGATGCCACTATATTTTTTTATCTCAAAAATAAAATGAGAAAGTTAAACTCAGAAAAAGGTCAAGAAAACTAAACAAACATTGCATACTTTTCTATTTCTTATCACCAAGTTCACCATAAAGGTGCAAGGTGAGAGCATACACTATCATGTCCCCTTTCCGAATCAATCTAAATAGCGGACCCGTACCCTATAACTTATTTCCTGTAGGCTAAGGGATGAAGTTAGGGAAATGATTTAATAAGAATATCTTAAGTGGTCGTAAGTCACTTCAATTATTACAAAGCTGGTCAAAAAGTAATATTTTATTAAAGTGTTTTAAACGCTTTTAGGGTTGGAATTAAAAGGATTATTATAAAAGGAGTTGGGCTCAAAAGGATGATTCATTACTCCTTGAAACCAAACCCTATTCCAGAGCTTGAGCCTTTGTGTTCATCTTTTCACCCAAGGACGAAAACCCTTTGGTGTGTAGGATTGGAGGACAAAAACCCTCTAATTCCAGTTGTGGTGATTCCATCCAGGGATCATATTTGTGCCGAAGATTGAAATTTATTCCATTTTCAATTTGCTATGGCATTGCTACAGTGATTTGTGCCACCACTACAGTGATGCATACTGCCTTTACAATGATTTGTACCACTGCCACAATGATCCATACTGTCACTACAGTACTTCTGTATCCTGCCATCAGCTGTATTTATGATCAGATGTTCAGCACAGATTTGTAATGAGTGTTTTTTGTTGTATGTCCACAATAAACTTGGGTTGTACTCTGCATATTACATAACCAGGTATTTTTGTATGTGTTATTTCAATACCCAGTTGTCTTGTCATCAATATTCATGAGTATTCAACTCATTACAATAAAAGATTTCAGTTGCATTGTATTTTCAGCTTATTGAAATAAAGAAATCCGTGGGGTCTTGGTGTTATCAGTAGGGTTTAGAATATTAATCTTGTATGTTACTGCTTATTATGTTATCGATACCCAATATTGGAAAAAGAATTCACAAAAAAATTCAGAGTTTATAAATAGTGGGAAAGGGACATTTCGTACATAGAGTTTAGATTTTTTTTTTTAAATAGCTAAATAAACTCTAAAAAATAGCAAATATAACTAAACCCTAGGCATCCTTTTCTGCTTTGATCTCCAAGTTCACCATAACGATGCGAGGTGAGAGCATACACAGAGTTTGGATTGTAATTTTTTAAACTACAAAATATACTCTAAAAACAACAAATATAACTAAACCCCAAGCGTCATTCTTTGCATTTGATCACCAAGTTTTCCATGAAAGGTGTGACGTGAGAGCATACACACAGTTTAGATGTTTAAAACTTAAAAAAGCAAACCCATTACTAGTTTAAAATTGTAAACTTTGATTTAAAAAAAAATATATACAAAACTAAAACTAAAACAATATTTACATAGATTCATAGAATTTAAATATAAATATGATCAAGATCAATGATCATGAATGCTGTGAGCATTTCACACATACCATTCATGTGCATTGATCACATTTATAAATATGTTAGAAAAAATGGAAAAGAGGGTGAATGGAGAGAAAAACCTGATTTTCTCCTTCAAGTTGCTCTTTCCTCCTTGCTCTTTGAAGCTCCTAACTTCCTCCTTCAAGCTGCTCTTGATTCTTCCTCCTTTAAGCTCCTATCTTCCTCCTTCAAGCTCCTAAATTTGCAAAAGCTGAAAATCTGAAAGTGTGTTTTGAAATGGAGCAAAGAGGTGCTTATATAGCTTTTGGAGAGTGTCATTAAGAGGTTGGGGTAGAAAGATTAGGTTTAGGGTTGCTTTTATTGTTTTGTTTGAGAGATTTATTTTTAACACGGTGATAATATATTTGTGATGTCATCAATGATAATATTATGATAAATAGGATTTAATGATGTCATCATTTTTTTTAAAAAGGAAAAGAATTATACTATGGATGCATATTCTACGGTGTCGGGCATAATAGCTATTAGGCCAGGCCTGGGCATTAGAGACACAAGCATGCATAGGCAACACAATCATTGATACAAGTCTAACTCAATAATTTGTCCAAGATCCTGCTAAAGCTCGCCACACCACCAAAGTGGTGGAAGACCAAAACAGGAGATATTCTGATGTAGGGGTTAACACAACTCTCACTCTTATCTCGGAGCTTTGATAAATTGCTTCTCAAGGCTTCCTTTAGTCCTCCTTATGCATTCATGGAATGAAACTCATTAAACATCTATGTTATGCTCTTCTAGAGATTTGCTCCTCCTCACAATGCGATATAGCTTCAAACATCAAATTATAACCTCCCATTTACTTGCTTGATTCAAGAAATTGCTAAACAGTGTTCTTGACCTACTTGATTAGATCTCCCTTCATGTGCTTGACTTGTCAACTATAGGACATGACTTCTCAGTGGTTATACACTAGACTGCACGGAAATGCCCTAGACCCCCTCGTACCAGGCTTGGTACATACCGGGTACTAGTACTGGAACTGGTACGCTGTGGGTACTCTGTGGCTACGTACCCACATGCCTTGGGTTCAGAAATTTGTACCCAGGGCGTACCCAGGGCCTGTGGGTACGTACCCACATGGTTTTTTTAAATTTTTAAATGCAATAAATAAATAAAACTTGAGGGCTTTGACTGGAATTGAATCTTGGAAAGTTCGTGTGAGATTCAATATTGCCAATAGGCTCCGAAGGGTCAAGAGAGATGAAAAGGACTTCATTTGGTTGACTTACTATTTGGGGGCTTTCTTGTTGCTCCTCATGGGTCCTTTATTCTTCAGTCAATTTGGAAGGCTGGGAACAAGTGAAGCACTTGGTGGTTGGGCAGCCTATCTTCTCTTCATTTGACATTGGGTGCCAAGCCTACAAATTGATTTCGTCGAATCAGAAATATAATGACAAGATCCTTGCCTTGACAAGAGGCTGTTCTGCCCTCCTTTGGTTTGAGAAAGGAATTAAAATATTTCATGACTTGTACAGATTTGGGAAGTGGATGGAATGGACAGACCTTAAAGCTTTCTATAAGCTTCCTCAATCTCAGTTCAAAATGTATAAAATGCTCAGAAATTCTTTCACAGCTCCCTCTACTGGACTAATTATGGAGGATGAGACGTCTAACTCAAGCTTAAGGCATTAATAATGAATTATCAAATCTATAATACAGTCTATGTTATTAACTATTATGTTTTGAACATTATGAATCAATACAAACTCAAGTCTCAATTCTCAAAGTATTGGAAATTTGTTTTCATGTTCTATGAATGATTTTAAGTTGTGTGAGTATTAAATTTCAATAAGTATGCACATGCTTCTATATATATATATATATATATATATATAAACGCACCCAAAAATTTTCTGTTTCAGCATACCAAACCCATACCCATATCCATACCCATACCCGTCAAACAGTCTAGGTTATTCAAGGCTTGATCAGGTTTCTTTGGGATTATCAAATCCAATTCAGGCCTCAAAGACCTCTACTTCAACTCCAATCTTCAAAACTCTTACCTTTATCTAAACTGCCTTGTAGAGCTACAAGGCCTAAAATGCAAAATTCAGGGTTATGTCACAAAAAAGACTTAGAAGATCCTTCCATTGCATGTAGACTCTCTTTCATACCTTGTTTATGGTGATAAAATAGTTCCAAACCTTCATTTAACTTGTAAAGCAAAGAAAATGCAAAACACTTCCCCTTTTATCCTTAAATTTGGCCTTATCTGGACCTGCAGAACTTCTGTCATTCATATCTTGATCTGTACGGTCTGAAAAGCTCCAAAACCGCCAAAATATGTTAGAGGACATCCAAAATTATCTTCCTACCAAATTTGAGCAACTTTGACTGATTAGAATTTGAGATATTCAAGTTTTGGTGCAAGACAAGGTCTCTAAGCTTTACCAATTAGGCCTGGGACTGTTTTTTTGCCATAACTTTTGATGTACTTACCCAAATGACTTGAAACCACTTTCATTGGTTTTCTAACATCCTCCTCCACATGCTCACTAATTTTTATGAATTTTACACGGTTCGTTTTTCTTTCATAGCTATTTTTCTCCTAAAACCCTAGGCTGTCCTGTCATGGCAGCGAGCATATAAAAATGCATAAATTGAAGTTTTTAGCTTCGTCTTCTTCAATTTCTTTTGGATCAGGTCTGTATGGACCTATTTCACCCTTACAAACAATTAAAAGGCTTTAATCAATCTTAGAATGCATGAAAATGCCAATTTACCAGGACTGGGTGCTCAGAAACAACCAAAACTGTATTATTCCAAACCCTATACTTCACAGGCAATAACATTCATGCAAGATCAAGTCAAGAAACATCAACCATAGCATAATCACACCTGGATGAATGTAAAAAACATGAGTGGAAGCCTTATTCAATCATTCATTGTTTAAAAGAATACAACCAACCCCTGCAACCTCACATACAAGCCACTCCAACCTTGCAACTCTGTTTCTCTTTACATTTTTATGCTTCTCTAAGCTTCCTCCAGGTTTGATTCGACCTACAACCCCTCAAACTGAATGTACAAACATGGTTTAAGATCTGAAGAATCTCTCAACCACCTTGATCTTATTTCATATCCTTGTTTTAGTCCTTTTTCAACGTTGCAACTTCCCTTGACCAACTTTAGAGTGGATTACAGTGAATTTGTTGCTACATGGCACCTAATACATCTAATTAGACCTATAAAGACCCCACTCAAATGAATTTCACTTTTAAAATCAAGTTTAAATGCCTTAATCCTACTTACAAATTCAAATTTCAAATGGAGGGAAAATGAGAATATACAACTAATGGTCCTAGAACACCTAATGAAGCTTTCATATTGCTTCTTATTGACCTAGTAGGACCTATCACACAAATAACATCATGATCATGTTCTACGCATTGACGCACCTGCATCATATTCCCATTGTCAAGGGTCTAATTAGCTAAAGCATCAACCACCCTATTGAGCTCTCTTCCTATCACACAAATAACATCATGATCATGTTCTACGCATTGACACACCTGCATCATATTCCCATTGTCAAGGGTCTAATTAGCTAAAGCATCAACCACCCTATTGATCTCTCTTAGAATATGTTTAAAGGTGATTTCCTAAAACATGTCCTTTAGACATTGCACTTTGTCCCTTTCTCTACAAAGTTGTCAATTTCTGCCTTGATTCACATCGGGGTGATAAGCAATCTCACTTGTAAGCAAAGAATCAAATTCAACCTGAATTCTCTGCCATCCAAGTTTCATGGCTTCTTGTAGATCCCTAGATATAGCACATATTTCAGTTAAATTATTTGTGGCATACCCAAGACTTTTTGAAAAGAAAAAAGCCACAAAACCTTCATAAAGTCTTCCTATGCCACCCATACTTGATTTTCCGGGATTGCCTCTAGAAGCACCATCTGTGTTCAGCTTACCGATTCTTGAAGGAGGGGGCAGTCCACTTACTATCAATCTAATTTCTCTTTCTTGGTTAGAGACAACCACTTTAGTACTTTGGAAGGACATATTTGGACATATCAAAATCGTTTTTAGAAGACTAACCCATCGTGGAGGGAGAGACTGGGTAACCGTAATTTGTGCTTGATGGATTCAGCTACATTCAACTTGATCTTCTCCCATACCAAAGAGTTGTCTCTACTCTGTTGTTGAAATAGTCTTCTATTTCTTTCTTTCCAATTATTCCATAACAATAGAGTAATACCGCTCCATAGGGCCTGTCCAAGATTATGACTATGTTTAATATATTTACCCCACTCCCTAAAAGGTTGTTCAATAGCTTGCATACCAGTCCAAGGAATCTCAAAGAGCTTGGCCAAATGTTGCCACAATCTGCTTACAAAAGGGCAATGAAGAAAAAGATGAGGAATAGTTTCTTCAAAGTCCAAGCACATGGCACACCTGAAAGGGCCATAAAACCCTCTTTTCATAAGCCTGTCACCTATAAGTATTCTTCCTTTCAATAACAACCAAACAAAGAAACTAACTTTGGGCCATATGACTTCTTGCCAAAGGTGAGTAAAAATGTCCCTTAAGGGGTGGGGAGTTACTATGCAAAGAGAATCATACCCAACTGGAACTGTATAAAAGCCTGAGGAGCTTCTTCCCCAAGCTATTGAGTCCATCCTTGTTGAAGTTGAAAGTTGTCTTGACTAATGAATATTCGCAGCCAACTACTCTTGTTGCACTCCCAGTTGAATAGGCCATTTGCGAGGAGGAATCCAACTTTTACCCATCTCCCAATGGTGTATAGTAGGCTGACAATAGTGAGCTATCTTTATCCAACCCTTCTCATGGAGACCTTCCATAACTTGATGAAGCTCGGGATATTGGGTGATAATCAATGGATGGCCATCCCAAGAGTCAGTCCAAAAATTAGCAATTTGGCCATTATTAACTATCTAGAAGCAATGTTGCTTGATGATAGCTTCTCCTACTCTCAAAACTGAAAGAATAGGAGATCCTTTAGAAGGGAGGGTCGGGTGAGTTATCCTCTCAGGAGGATTATTCTCAGCATTTTTAGGTATGAGATCAGCCAAAAGTCTCCAATAAAGTTTGGTTGCTAAGGCCTTGTTATGCTTAACTGTGGAATGAAAGCCTAAGCCTCCTTTTTTTAGGTTGACATAAAGTATCCCACTTAACTAAGGACCATTTATATTTCTCCTGGACCCCACTCCAAATAAATTTCGGGAAATAGAATCCAATTGTTTCAAAATTCCAACTGGAATATTTAAAATAGATGACACATAAATTGGTAAAGCTTGGAGAACAACTTTAACCAAAGTCATTCGGCCTCCCATTGAGAGCCACCTGTTCATCCATTTCTGCAATTTGTTATTAGCTTTATTAATTAACCACTACCAATCTTTGATTTGCTTTGTTGCCAAAGGAATTCCCAAATATTGTAGCGGCAAAGAGCCCTTTCTGAATTTAAGAATATCCAAGATTTGAATTTCTTGCCTTAGAGAGATGAAAAAGAAGATACTAGATTTATCCTCATTAACCAATTTTCCTATAGCTCCAGTGAATAGCTGAAGACTCTTATGCATACAAGTTACCTCCAAACAGGTAGCCTTGCCGAGTAACGTATAATCATCCACAAATTGTAGATGTGAGAGTGGTTTAGCTCCTGTAGTACCTCCTATCCTTTTATCCTGACAAGCTTTAGTCAATAGTCTTCCTAGACATTTAGCCAAGATAATAAATAGGAAAGGAGAAAGGTCATCTTGTCGAATCCCTATAGAGGTTGAAGAGATCCTGGATGGATTGCCATTAACTAGAATATTATAAGACACTTAAGACAAGCAAACTTGAACCCATGCTATCCATTTTGAAAAGAAACCAAATTGCGCGCTAACACCTAACACAAAAATCTCCAATCCACTCTATCATAGGCTTTGAAAGATCAAGCTTGATGAACATTGAAGGTGATTTCTGTATATCCATAGAATGAAGAGCTTCTTATGCAAGAACTATCTCATCATGGATTTGCCTTCCTTGGACAAATCCTCCTTGCTCTGGAGATATAAGTTTATGCAAGAGAGGCTTTAACCGATCTGCCATAAGTTTTGTTATGATTTTATACAACACATTGCACAAGACAATGGGTCTAAATTAGTGTTCCATGGAGTCTCGTAACAAGGGGATGAGTCTCGAGATGTGGGGACCGAGGGCCTAGAATTGGGGATGGCATGCAACGGGATGGTGGTGCAAATATACATAGTACTTGAAAAATTAGTTATAAAAATGTATAAGGAATAACAAATGAAACTTTTAAATACTAAACACATTGCATTGAATAGTGAAAATGCCAAATATTAATATATTAATATTTATATTCAAAATGATGATTACATTCAAAATTCAAATACAATTGGCCAATGGCTCAATGCAATGAAGATTTGGCACTTGTTCCAACTCTATTTGTTACTTGTTGCTTATGTTGTCCCTCTTCCTTGCTGCTTATGTTGTCCCTCCGCCTTCTAATGCTCTTACTTTTGCTTGCTAATGATATTACTCTCTTTTTTGCTTGCTAATACTCTCACCCTCTCACTCTTTCTCGTTAATGTTTTCACTCTTGCTTTGATTTTTAATTGTAATTGGAGTGAGGGTGTAACTCTTATTTATAGTTTGTTTTGGAGTGCTCAAGGGGTGGGTGGGTCCCCTTGCTCGAGAGATATAAGATTAGGAAATAGAGGCTTCAACTAATCTGCCATAAGCTTTCTTATGATTTTGTACAACAAATTACATAAGACAATGGGTCTAAATCAATGTTGCATGGAGTCTTGGAATGGGGGACCAAGGGCCTAGGTTTGGGGATGACGGTGGGGGCGGTGTGATGGCAGCGCAAATATATATAGTACTTGAAAAATTAGTTATAAAAAAATGTATAAGGAACAACAAATGAAACTTTGAAATACTAAACACATTGCATTGAACAATGAAAATGCCAAATATCAATATATTAATATTTATATTCAAAATTCAAATGCAGTTGGCCAGTGGCTCATTGCAATGAAGATTTGGCACTTGTTCTAACTCTTATTGTTACTTGTTGCTAATGTTGTCCCTCTTCCTTGCTAATGCTCTCACTCTTGCTTGCTAATGGTATTGCTCTCACTTGCTTGCTAATGCTCTCACCCTCTCACTCTTGCTTGTTAAAAAATGTATAAGGAACAACAAATGAAACTTTAAATACTAAACACATTGCATTGAATAATGAAAATGCCAAAGATCAATATATTAATATTTATATTCAAAATTCAAATGCAGTTGGCCAGTGGCTCAATGCAGTGAAGATTTGACACTTGTTCTAACTTTTATTGTTACTTGTTTCTAATGTTGTCCCTCTTTCTTGTTAATGCTCTCACTCTTGCTTGCTAATGGTATTGCTCTCGATCTTGCACACTCGCAAATGCTCTCACCCTCTCACTCTTGCTTGCTAATGCTTTCACTCTTGCTTAAATTTTTTTATTGTAATTTGGAGTGAGGGTGTAACTCTTATTTATAGTTTGTTTTGGAGTGCTTAAGGGGTGGGTGGGTCCCCCTTACTCGGAGATATAAGATTAGACAAGAGAGGTTTCAACCAATCTGTTTGTAAGCTTTGTTATGATTTTATACAACACATTGCATAAGGCAATGGGTCTAAATCAGTGTTCCATGGAGTCTCGAAAGGGGGACAGGGTCTCGGAGACGAGGGGACCAAGGGCCTAGGTTTGGGGACGACGACGGGCGGCAAGATGGTAGCGCAAATATATATAGTACTTGAAAAATTAGTTATAAAAAAATGTATAAGGAACAACAAATGAAACTTTGAAATACTAAACACATTGCATTGAACAATGTGAAAATGCCAAATATCAATATATTATTATTTATATTCAAAATGATGATTACATTCAAAATTCAAATACAGTTGGTCAGTGGCTCAATGCAATGAAGATTTGGCACTTGCTCTAACTCTTGTTGTTACTTGTTGCTAATGTTGTCCCTCTTGCTTGTTAATGCTCTCACCCTCACTCTTGCTCGTTAATGCTTTCACTCTTGCTTTGATTTTTTTATTGTGATTTGGAGTGAGGGTGTAACTCTTATTTATAGTTTGTTTTGGAGTGCTTAGGGGGTGGGTGGGGCCCATTAAGTATTAGGTTTAGGGTCGGGGGTCCAACTTTTTAAAACAAATTGAATTAAAAATAACTTTTAAGGCAACTTATGCTGTCGGGGACACTTGGGAATTTCTCGGCATGGTCCAGAGTCCCTAAAAATGGGGATGTCTCAGAAACATTTCCTCTTTGAGGGAAACATTTTGGGGACATCCCCAAGGTGCCGGTGGCAGTGGGGGGCGTCCTCGTGGAGAATCTGGGACGGCATATTTTGGTGGGGACGCGTCTCTGTGGAACACCGGTCTAAATCCCACTATATCTTCCACCTCTATAGCTTTAGGGATCAAAGCAATAAAGGTTTTATTAATTTCTTTTAACATGGTTTTAGTAGAGCGCACCTCTTCCACAACCTGTAGAAGCTCCACTTTCAGAATATCCCAAAAAGTTTGATAAAATTCAATAGGGAACCCATCAAGACTAGGTGTTTTTCCTTTTTTCATGCTAAACACCACCCTTTTTAATTCACTTTCCGAAACTTGATATATGATCCACTCATTATCCTAATTAGATAGAATCTTAGGAACATGGGTGAGCACTTGCATTTGAGCTGAATCATCAAGAGATTGAGCTGAAAATAACTTAGAGAAATAATCTTGTGCTAGCTGCTACAAGCCTTCCCATGAATACTCTAACTTTCCTTCAGCTGTTTTTAGAGAATTAATATGATTATTAGCTCTTCTAGCCAACAAAGATTTGTGAAAAAAACAGTATTTTATCCCCTACTTTGAGCCACTTAACTCTGGACGTTTGCTACCAGAAAATCTCTTCTCATCTCTCCCATTCATGCAAGTCAACCTTTAGATTGATTTCTTTTTTAATCTAAATCAACAGTAGTACGTGAATTATGGATTATGTCATTGATCTCCTCCAGCTATTGAATAAGCTAATGCTTTTTCTCCTTGATGTCACCAAACTCTGACCAATTCCACACCTTCAACTTAGCTTTGATGTACTGCAGTCTTTTGACAAAGGAATACATATGCGTACCATACCTTGGCTTGCCCTCTATCCACCATTGGTGAATAAGATTGGTAATATTCTCATGACACAACCACATTAACTGAAATCTAAAGGAGTAACTAGGATAAGTTCTCCCAATGTCCAGACTTACAGGCCAATGATCAGACCCAATATTGTTGAGGATATGGGCCTTAGGAACATACACTTTTTCCAGCCAAACTTCAAAGATCAAGAATCTATCCAAACGTTCAAGAATACAATCTTGTCCTTGCCGTTTGTTAGACCAAGTCATAGTCCCATTATCAGTTTTAACATCCACTAACTGAAGAGAGTGTACAAACCTTTCCATATTATGTGAGCTAGCATCTAACACAATCGATCCACCCTGCTTTTCCTCCAAGTTGAGGATAGTGTTAAAATCTCCTCCTATCAGCATTGGAACATCAGGAAAGGACTAATCATAAATGCAATATGTTGCCATTGTGCTAGTTTTTCTTCCATAGAAAGAGGAGCATAAACATTGAGGAAGAGGATCTTTTGAACATCCTCACAAGAATACGCTAGCAAGAGCAAACACCCTTACTTCCACAAGAATTAACAACTGTAACCTTTTTCGGATCCCATAAACAAGCTACCCCTCAAGAAGCACCCACAGAACTAAGAGATATTACCTGAGCATGAGGCCAAATCCTGTTTGCCAGGACATTCATTAACTCAATGGAAGCTTTGGTTTCTGGATAAAAACCATCCAAGGCTTGTTGGTTTGAATCATTCTTCTAATTTCATTAATCTTGGATGGGCTACCTTTGAGCCCTCTGACATTCCATGTGATAATCTTCATTGGGAAGATTGATTAAAAATGTGGGATAAATCCCTTTGCTTGTAGAGGTCAGTTGTTGACCTTCCTTCTGTAGATTGACCTGAGTAGGTTTTCTACCTACCTTCACATTTGTATCCATCATCTTTTTACTCTTTTCTTGGGTGACTCTGCTTGTTGTCCCTCACCACAATTAGGCATTTGCATCAAAGGCTTAGCTGCACCTACTTGATCTCCCTCCTGAAAATTATTAGACTCATATTGCTCATGATATTTGGTTTTCCTTTGATAGCTTTTTAATGTTTTACGGGCCTCTTACGTCATGTTTTTTCAGGTGTCATTACAAGCTGGTTTTCTCCTATTGTACCTCTCTTCCCCTCTTGAGAACCCGATACAGGCATTTGAGTTTCTGGTATTTGGGATTCTATAGGATCCTCATTATCTACATCGTCATTGTCTTGTTGAAGGCTAGCAAATCTATTGACATTGGAACCAACCAGATTGGATGTTACTTGAGTCTTCGTTGTTTTCTTTTTCTTTAGGATGATAAGTTCCTCTTGCTTATGCTCCTTTGCAGGTGGATTAGAGCTCTTTGAGGGAAGTCCTTCACCAAATGGCCGTACTCATGACATATTCTGCAGCGAAACGGAATATTTTCATAATCAACTACTTGTTCCCATTTCTCATCGTCCACATCTAAGGAGATTTTACTTGGTAACAGATTATTCAGATCCATCAAAACACAGATGCGAGCATAAATCATCTGCTCTAGGTGGATCGAGCTATCCACTATCATCATATATGTGCCCAAAGTATTGCCTATTGCTGTAAACACCGCGTTATTTCAATATTCTGCTGGTAAACCAAATAATCGCACCCACACCGGTGCTACTGAGGGCAATTCTTCATCTGCCTTGAACATAGGGTGCCAGGGTTTCATAAATAATCCCGCTCTACCATAAAACCATGGCCCTCCTTGGAAGATTTGTTCTCGATCTTCCACATTCACAAAGAAAATCAAAAAGTATCCATTAGGGTACACAAAAATGGAAAATTCACCTTTAGTGTGCCAGGCTTTCCTTGTCCAATCTTAAGATAGTTTTGCTTGTTTTGATGCCTTTTCTGATGTTCCTATTGTCTATCTTCCATTAATTTGAGAATGCACTTAATTTCTTTCTAATAAAGTGAAGGCCTGCTCTGGGCTGAAAGGAAACTGAAGATTTTTCTAGCTTCCTCTTTTACCCAATTAATAGATATGTAACATCACATTTTGCTTAATGCAGGATCAAGCTACTAGGATGTTTAAAGGATGTCAAAAGATTAAAAATAAAGTTTTAAACTATTTTTAGATGTTAAAGTTTGTTATTATAGATTTTGAGTGTCCCATGATAACTTAATAATGCTTGCCAAAGATCTCAAGAACTGCAACTGATCCATAGATACCTAAAATTAAACAGTAAATATCAAAAGGGGTCAAAAAGAGGTGTAACGGGTTGTCCTAGGGAACATACAACCCTTTGACATTCACCATGCTGATTCTTACATAAAAGTAATCCAAAAATGACCCACTTGAACATTTGAAATCAATTCTGGAGGGCAAACATGTTCACACAGGCCTCGGAGGGACAAAAGAAGATAGATGGACTTGCTATGTGGAAAAACATGGTCTTTCCTATGTAAAATTGAGTGATCACATGAAGTTTCAACGTACTGAATCCTAAAATCGGATAAAAGATAAAATGGTATTATCTTAACGGACTTGGGACCTTATGTGATGCATAACAAGATAATATGCTCAGAAGCTTCAAATCGAGCCTAAAGTGACCAAGGCTAAGCAAGAGGGACCAAAGTCATGCTAGTGCAACTAAGATCCTCAAGCTTTTCTCAAGTACACACTCAACAAAGATTTTGTAACTCAAGGGGCTCAAAACTGATTGCTCAGAGCCAAACTTCACTGCAGTGAGGGTTCCAAATGTTCTCACAACATGAAAAGGCAATAGTATCTGAAGCACTTTGATGAAGTTTGGTTCATAACCCACCATGCTCAAAGAGAGATAGTGAGCAGTCATAATTAAACAAGTTAACAATATAGAGATAGCTGTTTGGCCTCCAAACATCTCGGCCTACTCTCATTTGCATATCACTATAGGGCTGTGCCCATGCTTCTTCAACATATCATTTACAAACTACATTGCTACAAAAATCACAACTGGAAGAATAGTACTTTTGGAACTCTTTTAGTTTCAAGTTTTCAACTTAAAGCTGGTATAGGCATTGTCACCCATTCATCTTTATAGTTTTGTCATGACAGTCATAGGGCCTGGCTTAGTCAGAGAGAACACAATCTTGGTCCATAGTCAGAGAGACTTGCAATGAAGTTTATAAACCATTCTAGTCATAAAGAGACAGCCAAGCCTCTCACAGTTCTCTCTAAGTTTTAACCTTGTACAAAGCTGAGCAGGAGTCAATCATAATGAACCCTATAAAGGGTTAGAGCTTATATACATTCTGTGAGCCATTTTAAAGATAAAGTGTAGATATGAAGACATAGCCCATCAAAGTATCCCATAAATATAGTGAGGGCGGAGCTCATCAATGTATACCCATAAACATAGTGAAGGAAGAGTCCCTTTTAAAAGTATATACACAATTCCAATTGGGGAAGAGCCCTTCAAAATATCCATTTCAAATGGGGGCAAAGCCCTTCAAAACAAACACAGAGTGTTAATAAGGGAAAATCCCATTAAACATACATGCAACAGGGGTTGAGCCCTCCACACCATAGTTTCTTATCAACAAACCTAGTACAGTAAACATCCACTACCGTTCTATTTCCAAATAACTAATTAACAAAATAAAAGCTAAAGACTATGCCTTGACCTTATTTCAGATGGAGGAGAAGATCAACTACAAGTGAGCAGATTAAGCCTTTCTTGGCCACTGAGATTCCACAGTCTTCACCGCATGTTGTTCCAAGCATTGATTCAAAAATCACCAAAAACCGTTGATAAATCGCTAGAGAGGGACTGAACGATGTAACTTTGCAAAAATCTTGAGAAGATAAATTCCAATTAATTGGCGATTTCGACCAAGTAATCACTCTTATTACATGGCAAAAATCACCGATTAATCAACATTGACTTTCCATTAACAGGAAAAAAATCCCGGTGTTTATAAAAGCCCTTAACTGAAAAAAACACTTTTTCATGCTTATTTCTGCAGTGTTAAGCTCTGTGTTTTTTTCCACGATAGAGCTCGGCGATTTTTGGCCCTTACTGAATTTATGTGGGACAGCTGTATATGTTTGAACATTGCTAGAATGCTAAATGTAACAGCTTTGGAATAGCGAAAAATGCTTTAGTAGATGCTATACAGCTTTGCAGTGAATAGTAGAAGGCTGACTGTCCTTTAAGCCTTTAAGGTCTTCATTTCATTCATTAATATTGTCAAAAGCTGTATTAATCAGAGAGCAAGCTGTAGACTTTTAGCCTTTTCTTATTGCCGGATTCCCAATAATTGATTTTACACTTTTTCCAACTGTTTGATCGATTCAATGTTTTAGGAGTACAACAATACATACTAATTCAGTGATTCCTACCACTTTTTAATACACGCTCCATTTTCATACCTCAAGGAAAACACAGTGACACAGAAGCAGCCTATAACCTAAAGGGGTTTATTTTATTTTTTATTATCTTTCTTGGTAATGTTGGAATATGTGAGCAAGGAAGAATGAAGAAGTGGATTACACACTATGGAAGTGTGTCCATTTTATTGTGAATGTTTTAATTACAAAACGGTTGACATAGTTACAACCGTATTTTACTTTAATACATAAATTTTGATGTTTTTATTAATAAGCCTTATACTCTAATACGCCTACTTAAGGCTTAGTCTATAGAAAGCAAAAACAAACATACTAACAAAATCTAGAATGAAATAAAACTCGAAATCTTCATAGGCCTTCACTTTGAAAGCAATGCTTTGACTAGGTAGGGCTCCATCAAGTTGCTCCGTGATCTTCGTACTGAGTTGAATTCCTGAGTTCTCGGATTCCACCTCCCCAAACTTCCAAATCACGATCTCCCAAATTATTGGACAATCATCCATGTCGAGTTTCATCTACCTTTGTATCCTCTCTTGCTTTCAAAGTTTGGAGCATCTTTATATTACGTATTCGTCGTTTTCCTCACTACCTTCATCATCTGATGGGTCTTCATCATGGCTATATTGGCTGCATTTAATATGCCTGTACCCTTGAGCACATCATTGGCTCAAACATGACAATCCCACGTTGTGTGATTTCTTTTCTTGCAATAATGATGTTCAATCTCCCCTTCTACAAAAGTTTTTGGTCCTGAATAAAATGCATGGCTATATTGGCTGCTTTTAATATGCCTTTACCCTTGAGCACATTCATCGGCTCGAACACAACAATCCTACGCCGTGTGACCTCTTTTCTTGTAATAATGTTGTTCAATCTCCCCTTCTACGAAAGTTTCGGTCCTAGAATAAAATGCACTTTCTTGTTGAGGATTACCTTTTGCATCTTCTGTAGTTGTCCACTTTTCTTCAGCTAGAAAAGCTGCAATCATATCATCTAGAGATTGAGATTGAATTTGACTGAGGGTAAAAATTACATTGTTGTATTTTGAAGACAAATTGTTTAATAGGATAGCTTTGGCATCCTCATCCTCTATCACAGCTTTGAATTTTGCTAGTTGTCTGATCAGGGACCTCAAATTGTTGATGTGGCTCGACATAGAGACTCCATTCATTTTGAACCTATATAATTGAAGTTTTAGGAAAATTTGGCATTAACTGCTTTCGCTCCAAATAATTTATTTAGAGCATCCCAAATTTCCTTGGATGATTTTTTCTAGGTCTACATGATGAAGCTCGAGTCGGTGAGAGCAAGGCTAATAATAGCTCTTTCTATCATCTTTGTTCTCACATCGATGTAACAATTTAGATGCATCGGTGGTTGCTTTCTCTTTCTCATTTACTACGGGCCACAATTTTTTCTTCATAAGTTGCATTTGTATTTTCACTTTCCATGTATGAAAATTTAGACATGAATATTTTTCTATTGGAATTTCCATATTGAATGTAAAATAAATATGATTTCTTATTCAAAAAAAGTAGACAATAGAGTACTGGAAGACTTCATATATGTAGTGAAACCCTAGAAATTTGTGATTTGACCTCGTTTCGCTTCCTCAACCTCATTTTCCAGGTGATTCACAACTATATTTTCTTCCTTATTCTCGCCCTAAATGTCCCTTGTTTTCCTGCAATTTGTGATTGTATTTTTGTGGTTTGTTTTTTGTTGCTTGAATCATGCGACTCTATTCGCGTGGGTTATTTGTGGTTGTTCTAATTGCAATTGTATATTCACGATCGTATATATTATATAACGGTGCCCTTGATTCACTTTGATTTTGTACTCTTTCGACGATTGTTCCCTCGATTTGTCTCGTGCCCTTGTGACTATATTCGTGATCATAAAATGCCCTAAAAAATCTTCTAGTGATTTCCTTCGATTTCTTCATGCATTGCGAATGCCTTAAAAAATCAAAACGAAAATCTTTTGATTTCCTTCAATTCAAACTTTGTGTTATGATGGGAGCAATCTACTACCCTTCTCTTTTTGTCTTTTGTCTATCTCTCGATACCAATGTTGGAATATGTGAATAACGAAGAATGAAAAAGAAATGGATTGCACATTATGGAACCGTGTTCATCATTTTATTATGAATTTTTAGTTATAAAGCGGTTGCCATAGTTCAACCGTAGTTCAAAAAATCGTAAATTGGGATTAATCAAGAGGCCAAATTTTGAATCGAAAATTGGGAATCAACAAAAATCGACATTAATCAGCGATTTTATCGCTACTTTTAAAAACATTTAAATTCATAAAATATACTTAAAATAAATGTAAAAACAATGTTAAATGATGCGAGAAGTGACTTTGTACCAAGGTGTTTTAAAACCGGTCAAACCGGAACTCCGAACCGCCGGCAGTTTGACCGGTTTAACATTTTAGAGCATGAACCGCTTTAGTAAACGGATCGGTTGACGGTTTTAGCCCAAACCGGCCGGTTTCAGTGAATCGGCCGGCGGTTTGGGCTAAAACCGGTCAAACCGGTCCGGTTTCATCCTGAACCGGCCGAGTTATGTAAAGACAACATTTCTTTCCTTTTTTGGATTTTTGGTGAAAAAAACACAAGTATAGAATAAAATTTGCCATTTTTGGAAAGGGTCCGGGAAGATGTAGCAACAAAAACTTGCATGTGCCATAACTTTCATTTTGTGGCTCCGTTTCAGGTGTCGTTTTCTCTAAAAGTGCATATTTTCTCGAGCTCTACACATTGATGGCAATATTTTTCTTATTTTCATAAAATCCATTTTTGCACCTTTTTGGACCAAGTAGCTTCTTGCAATCTTCTGAAAGAATCATGAGCTTTGATTGCCTGTACACAATTTAGTATTTAAAAATACTGGATAGCTTTCCAAAACTCGGCGAGTATTTTGGCCAAATATTGCCGAGTTTTTTTTTTTGGGTCTGCCGAGTATTTGCCGAGTGCGAGCATTCCAACTATCACTATATACATGAGCAAACTTTGCATATTTTGTGTGTAATTGTTGGAATCATGGTTTCTAGTTTTTCAAATATATTGTTTTCTTTAAAAATGTAATTTTTATGTGTTTTTTAGTAAACCGGTTCATAGAGTTTGAACCGGTCCGGTTCCGGTTTCGGTCCGGTCCAACCCTCAACCGGTTCCGATTTTTAAAACATTGCTCAGATAAAGATATACAATTATACTAGTATACTATTATAATGTTAAATGATGTTAAATGTTAAATCGTTATACAATATACTATTATAATGATGTTAAGTTGCTTGGTCCAAAAAGGTGCAAAAATGGATTTTATGAAAATAATAAAAATATTGCCATCAATGCATAGAGCTCGAGAAAATATACACTTTTAGACAAAACGACACCTGAAACAGAGCCACAAAATGAAAGTTATGGCACATGCAAGTTTTTGCTGCTACATCTTCCCGGACCCTTTCCAAAAATGGCAAATTTTTTTCTATGCTTGTGTTTTTTTCACCAAAAATCCAAAAAAGGAAAGAAATGCCAAAAAGGAAAAAAACCGATTCAAGTAGAAGAAAACAGGCCAAAAAAACGTAGAAGCTAAAAACGATTCGACCAGGAGGAAATGGAGTGATTTTTCACACGATTTTCCACGATTTTTGTAGGTTTTCCAGCGCCGAAAATCGCGATTTATCGCCATTAAACAAATCGCGATTTATGGAAAGATAAATCGTTTTGCATGGGAAAAACGATTTATCGCGATTATCGCCCGATAAATCGCGATTTTTAGAACTATGATTACAACCATCTTTTACTTTAATACATAACTAATGACATGTTTATTAATAAGCCTTATACTCTAATACCCCCTCTTAAGGTTTACTCTACGTAAAAGCAAAAACATACCAACAAAATTTAGAACCAAACAAAACTACGTAATCTTCGAGGCTTTCACTTTGAAAGTAGTGTTTTGACTAGGTAAGGCTACATCAAGTTGCTTTGTGACCTTCGTAAAGGTGTAGCTCTTGAGTTGAATTCCCAAGTTTCCGGATACCACCTCCTCGAACTCCCAAATCACGAGATCTCCCAAATTATTGACAACCATCCATGCCAAGCTTCATCTACCCCGTATGCCTTCCTACTTTCAAAGTCCTGGAGCATCTTTATATTACGTATTCGTCGCTTTCCTCACTACCTTCAGTATCTGGTGGGTCTTCAACCATGGTTGCATTTGATATGCCTTTACCCTTGAGCACATCATTGACTTGAACACAACACTTCCATGCTTTGTGACCTCTTTTCTTGCAATAATGACTTTCAATCTCCCGTTTATTTTTATCTAACCTTCTAGGAAAGTTTCTGGTCCTGGAATAAAATGCACTTTCTTGTTGAGGATCACCTTTTGCATCTTCTGCAATTGTTCTCTTTTCTTTAGCTAGAAGAGTTGCAATCATATCATCTAGAAATTGAGATTGAATTTGATTGAGGGTTAAAATTACATTGCTATATTTTGAAGACACTGTTTAATAGGATAGCTTTGGCATCCTCATCCTCTATCACAACTTTGACTTCTGCTAGTTGTTTGATCAGGGACCTCAAATTGTTGATGTGGCTCGACATAGAGACTCCATTCATTTTGAACCTATATAATTGAAGTTTTAGGAAATTTTGGCATTAACTGCTTTCACTCCAAATAATTTATTTAGAGCATCCCAAATTTCCTTGGATGATTTTTCTAGGTCTACATGATGAAGCTCAGAGTCGGAGAGAGCAAGGCCAATAATAGCTTTAATAGCTTTCGCTTTATCATCTTTGCTTTGCCAATCTAACAATTTAGATGCATCGGTGGGTGCTTTCTCTTTCCCATTTACTATGCCCCATAATTTTTATTCATAAGTTGCATTTGTATTTTCACTTTCCATGTATGAAAATTTAGACCTGAATATTTTTCTACTGGAATTTCCATATTGAAGGAAAAATAAATACGATTGCTTATTCAAAAAAGTAGAAAGAAAAGTACCAGAAGACTTAGAAAATGCAAAGGTGACACCCTATAAATTCGTGGTTTGACCTCGTTTCGCTTCCTTGACCTCGGTTTCCAATGATTCACGACTATATTTTCTTCCTTATTCTACCCTAAATGTCCCTCGTTTTTTTTGCAATTGTGACTATTTTGTGGCTGGTTTTTTGTTGCCTAAATCTCACTATATTTGTGTGGGCTATTTGTGGTTGTTACGATTGCAATTGTATATTCACCACTTTGTATATACTATATAATGGTGCCCTCGATTCACTTCAATTTTGTCCTTGTTTCTAACGATTGTGCCCTCGATTTGTCCGTGCCCTTGGTGACTATATTCATGGTTAGAAAATCCTCTCAAAATCTTCTTTTGATTTCCTTCCAAAATCAAAACGAAAATATTTGATTTCCTTTCATTCAAACTTCGTGCTCAAATGGGATTGATCTTCTTCCCTTCTCTCTTTCCTTGCTTGTCTAACTCGATACCAACATTGGAATATGTGAATAAGGAAGAATGAAGAAGTGGATTGCACACCATGAAAGTGTGTTCGTTATTTTATTATGAATGTTTTTGTTACAAAGTGATTGACATAATTACAACCATCTTTTACTTTAATACATAACTAATGACATGCTTATTAATAAGCCTTATACTCTAATAGTTAAAGAAATTTGGTACTTCATTTTCTACTTAAAGGATTAATCGGTGGCTAGGGTTAGAATCTAAAACATTTTTGTTTTTTTAACATGGTTTAAGCTTGTTGTTTAAGAATGACATCAACATCCAATTTAGTTGCCCATCCGAAGCCTAAGTCTAATGACCCCGCTTGGAAACAAGATGAACCGATGGTTGATGGAAGTAGTGTTATATGCAATTATTGCGGGATAAAGATGAGTAGAGGTGTGTATCGTCTTAAATGTCTTAAATACCACATTGCATAACTACTAAGGAATGATGTGGTCATGTGCACACAAGCACCACTCGAGGCTCAAAGAGAGATGTATGTTGTCCTTGTGGCTTATGCAGAGAAAAATAGGTTAAAAGAGGAAAGTTGATGCAACCCTAGTGAATAGGGGGTGGTGAGGGACGATTATGACATTGGGGCCTTATCTATTGCCCCAACTTCGAGGGTTGGGGATTGATGTTTCGCTTTATATTACATGCACAATAAACTCAATACTATTATTCAATACTACAGATTACAATTTACACTTCATAAACTCCTACATCTTAGAAATCAAAGCTTATCATGAACAACTAAACTATCCCTAGAATCCCTCAAACACATTTATTCTCTCTCCTAGAATATATCTCTTTCTAGTGAGTTATTGTTGGAGATCAAAATTGCACGCTTGCCTAAATCATGGGAGATCCAGAATTTTGGGCCAACATGGGACTGTCTCCAAGTGTGGGACTTACACTGAGATGCACCTCCGGAGAAGGCCGACTTCCTCTGTTTCATAGATTAGGAAAACCTACGAAACACAAACTAATCAAATGTTAAAACTACTCCTATAGCTAACCTACACTAACATATCCAAGGAATCAAGGAGAAAGAGAGGGCAAGAGATGCAAAAGAGAAAATCCTAAGCTAAAAGGGGCTGTGATAACATCAAAAACGGGAGCTTTTCCAGTTCTAAGTGACACAAAGTGCAAATTTGTAGAATGAAAATCATAAAGATACTCTAATGTGAGCAACTGGAGGGAATGCAAAATACACAAGAGGGCAAAGATATTCATGCCAAACACAAAATATTTGAAGGAAAGAAGAGAGCCACACTTGCATTAATCAATGCTTAACAATTTACACACAACCAAGGCAAGAAAATCCACATTCTCAAGTTACGAGAGGTTGAAAAGGATGAAATTGTAAATTCCAAAGGGAAAAGATCGAAAATATGTGAAGGAAGAATAGGAGAAAAACCCTTACAATGTGCGTGAGCACTTACATTTATAGAATTTGTGGGAGGAAGAGAGAGAAAGAGAGAGGGGAGGAAGAAATTCCATGTTGGAGGACCAATCTTTGAAATCTTTATAAACAAGCATGGACGCCATGATTTCTTTCAGTGTTGACTTGTAGTACAAGCATGGGCACCATCTGAAAAGAGCCAACTACCACAACACGACACCTTGATTCAATTACATGCCATCAGACTATTCAAGATGACGCCATACTTCATTAAATTCCAAAGTGGTTGGTTTCCTAGTTTAGGGGCATACGTGGCTTTTGTGCCTTACGCGGATTTGGATGGCTTTGCTTTGATCCGCGACTTTCTATATTCCCTGAGTGATGAGCGGAGTTTCCTTTGTCATGCGGTGCATGAATATTTCTACCCTTAGCCTTTTAATGTTCCTTCTATGCTGCAGAGGTATTCCCTTTCTCTATTGCACAACACTTTACCCTCAACCACGTTCCTTCTTTCCGTGGCCTTGCGAGAACCCGCGAAACACTATGATTTGGGAAACCCACAGAGCACTAAGTCTCTTGCGGTTTCCAACCTTAGTCGCATTTGAACTCGCTCTTACCTTGTCACATGGTGTGTTAGCAATACCTTTTTCTATATCGCGACACTTAATCTTGGGGGACTTCATGCTTGGTTTCACGGAAATGAGAACTCGTGGAATACCGTGTTCGAGTCCGTGTGACATTGTGTGTTTCCATACCATGAAGCGCCGCGCTTCTCATTCCTTTGTTCGGTCTACGGATCTTGTCCTTAGCTGATTTTCTAACTTTTCACGGGCATGAAACCCCGTGGTGCTTTGACCTACCTTCGACCTGCGAGAAATTGATTTGGTGCCCGCGGAAGATCGACTTCCTCAATGCCGCGAAGGTCTTACAACTTCTATGAAGCAAGATCTCTGTCAAGATCCGCCTAAGTCTCGAGTGTTCATTTATTTGTTCGGCGGGTTAGGGGAACCCGCAAAACACTATATTTTCACATTCCGTGGAAGACTCGACTCGTGTCGATGGCTTTTCTTGAGAAAAATTTGTCTAAGTCCCAATTTAGACAAGTTGATCAAAATTGCATGGGGGTGCGATTTTGGACAACAGCTTATCACAACCACAACTCATGTACACAAATTATCTCACACATTCTTTTTTTAAGAACATTAATATAATGTGATCACCGAATTCCCAACATTATCCCCCTTCTACGAACATTGAAACACGTGGCTACAAGACTAGATGAAGGTAGAGAGAGAACTGATCAACCTCTCATCAGCCATTCACTAATGAGAACGCGTCAACCTAATTCGGTGGTGGAAACTACGAATAGTTATACACACATCTTCTCAACCTTCACTCTTGTGTAAGCGTACTCCTAGTTCACGCTTAAATACCTGAACTTGGGAATCAAGAATTGTTTCACCCACATACATCTAGTTATTTTGAGTGTGTGTTGGGCTACTCACTAATACAATAGAATACCATACCAAACACACATAAATTAAAAAAATCTTGTGCCATTACTGCAATCTCCATCCCCTTCGTTAGTGGCAAACTTGAACTTGCTATCTAGTTCCTTCCTCCATTTCCTTTGAACTCTAGCCGATGGGCTTTTTAAAAATGTATTCTTCATCGGGATCACTTGAGTGAGCAATATTAATTTCCCAATTGCTTTCTTTTATGTTTTCATCGACAATTAAGGCCTTATCTTTTAGTTTTCCATCAAGTAGGTCTTGTCCTCTCAATTTGCAATTAATAGTGGTGTGCCCAAGTTTGCAATAGTATTAGCTTTATCATTTCTATAAATCTTTGGAAGTTGATCCTTGATTGAAAGGACATTTTGGATCTGTTTTTAACATTCTATTTATCTAGATTGCAAGGAGATTTGGATATGTTTTTGACACAAAACATTTTCCTCTATTTCTATCAGATTTCTTATTTCTATTTTCTTCATCTATCAAAGAGGAGATTAGGTCTTCTAAGCTAGGATTTATTTTACTCAAAGTAAAAATTGTATTTGAATAGCTAGCTGACATGCTATTCAACAAAACAACTTTTGCATCATCATTTTTTACGCAACTGTTATCTCAGCTAACTGATTCAAAATGGAACAAAACTTACTGATGTGCTGCACCATGTTGTCACCTTCTTCTATCTTGAGTCCAAATAACTTCTTCTTTAGGGCCACTTTCGCGCTTTCAGCTTGAGATCCAAATGACTTATTCAAAGTGTTCCAGATGAATTTGGATGTTTTTGATAAGTCTATATGATGCAAGTAAGCGTTAGATATTCCTAGACCAAGGATTGTTGTTGCTCTTTGGCCCTTGATTTCCCACTTGATTGCTTCATCTGCATCTTTCAGTTTCGTTACTTTTTTGTTGATAATCTCCCACAGGTCTTTGTTGATCAATAGTAACTAACTTCTCACTTCCCAAGTGTGGAAGTCTTTTCCTTCAAATTGTTTGACGTGAATCAATTTTACCATTTCTGACCCCCACAAGTTTGACTAACTCACCGATAGACATCGGGTTCTCCAAAAATACATATGTTCACAAGAAAGTTTGACTCTTACAACATACAAATACACTTTATTTGACAATATTTTGACACTTTTACAAACACTAATAAACCTAAGAATATTTAAAAGGAACAAAATATTTTAAAAGTAATGATACATGATTACTTATAAAGTAATACTCAAGCTGCAAAGATTATTACTATGTTTTACAAAACTTGCAAAACCAAACATATGAAATAAACCCAAATCGATTAACTATTATGACTTTAGACCTCCAAACTAATATAATTGTAAGACTCCACTATATAAAAATGCAAGATTGGTTATAATGAGTATAGGCTCATCAAATAATATACAAACTTTGACAATAATCTTTCCCAAGAAATATTAATAAAATTCAGCTTACTACTTAAAACAATAGTGGATGAGTAAGCTCTCCACGCGAGGGTCTATCCGATGCATGGTTTCAATCATAACATTCTTTGATCCTCCTTCCTCGCGACAACCGACATATGGATGCACACGTTAAAAGATTTTGTTTTGAGTGTCATGTTCCTCTATGCATTAAAGTAAATAATTTTATTTGTAGTGGCCATGATTACCCTATGAATTTGTGCATGTCGGACCACAATTGAATTTTGTCCAATTCAAGATAGAAGCTTGACTTCAACAATCCTGAATTTCATAATTGGTCAAGATATCAAACTCCAAGTAATGATAGAGAAAAGTGAATGGATTTGCACACACGTATGGTCGCACAAAGACGCTGAGTGCTTTGTTGATAACATATGGGGCTAGTAGATCTTCAATTAATTCACATGTGATAGGACACATGATCCTGACTTGAGTAGGCTAATAATGAGTTCTTAGTGTCAAAGATTAGATGTAAAAGAGTTAAACTCGACAAAACCATATATCAACTAGATCTAGCTGCACACACCGATAAATTTGCATAACAAAATACCTTAATATTCTCGAACTTCCTTTAACTAAATCAAATCCTTCAATCAAAATTATGTACACATACCTTCATATGAATAACATTACGAACTACTTCCAAGACTCTCAAGTCAACACTCTGCTTTGATACCAAAATGAGGTTTTGTTCAAATTGCACACACAGGAAACTCAATAATATTATTCAATATCACAAATTACAATTTATAACTTGATGAGATCCTATATCTTAGGAGTCAAAGCTTATCATGAGCAACTAGACCCCTAGAATCTCTCAACCACCTTTATTCTCTCTCCTAGAATATCTATTTCTAATGAGTTATCACAACCACAACTCACATACACAAATTATCTTACACATTATTTGCATAAGCACATTAATATAATGTAAGTACTGAATTCCCAATAGGGGCGGGGATAGGGATCATCCACTGAGGATAGTTTGGGTACTTTTTTTTGTTCCTCGAAGTAGTCCTAGGTCACAACCTTCACTCAAAGGTACCGTTTGTAATCGGGAATGCACAATGAAGCAGGGATAGCCGCAACAAATTTTTGGTATTACAACAACATTCCATTCAATTTGACAAAAAGCCCATATTGGAAAAATTTGGTCATTGCATTAACCATTGCCAAGAAGGGGTTCAAGGCTTGTACTTATGATTTGAGTGGCCCGTTGTTGGAGAATTTAGTCAAACATATGCAAGTCCTTATATAAGAGAAAAAAGGTATGGTAGAAAAAGGGTTGTCCGGTTTGTCGATGGGTGGACGAATAGGAAAACTTGCACATTGATCATCTTTCTAGTGGCTTCAAGTGGGCGCTTGTTTTCTTGAAGACAATTGATGCCTCTAACCAAGTAAAAAATGCAATCACTTTGTGTGATGTGTTGGATTGGATGGTGATGGAAATCGGGAGCAAAATGTCATCCAAATTGAAATGCGATAATGCAACAACCTATGTAGTAGTATGAAATCATTTCGAGGAAAGACAACCTACACTTTTTTTCGGATCCTCAGTCTTGTCCATTCCATTGATATCCTAGTCGAGAACATAGAAAATATCTTATGGGTGGGAAATCTAGTTGAAGAGGCAAGAAATATCATTAAATTCATCTACAATCACACTTGAGTGCTGAACTTGATGAGAGAGCACACACCAATGGAAAGGAACTTGTGTGATCGGGAATCACATGATTGCAGAAAGCATTGCAACCTTACTAAGATCTCTTAAGCGAATGCTTGTGAGCACGTGGTGGTTGGAGTCTTCCTATGCTAGGAAGGCCTAAGGGGAAAGGGTTGTAAAGATTGTTTTTGATAATGTGTTTGCAAAATGGGTTGAGGAAATCGTTAAGGCAACCTTATACTTAACTATTTTTTATTTATCATTTATTTGTTATTATTATTTTTCTTAATTTTGATTTTAAATTTGTGCATTATTTTGTTTTAGGTGTTAAAGCCTTTGATTAGAGTTCTATGATTGGTGGATGGGAAGAGAAACGCAATGGGTTATTTATATGAGGCCATAACCAAATATTATGGGAAAAAATAAAAGAAAATACGAACTCATTTGGCGCATAATTTATTAGTGATGGAACAAGATGCTCAGTCAACATATTCATGCAGTGGCTTACTACTTGAACCCTAAGTGTTTATTTTTTCGATTCATTTACTCGCCAATGAGGAGGTTGTGGATGGCCTCAATACATGCATAGAGAGGATGATCCATAATGATGACACTAGAAATGCAATTATCAAGAGTCAGTAATGTAATGGGGAGACTCTTTTCTTTAGCTCTATGCGTTTAAAGAACACTTCTTAACCAAGTAAAAGAAAATTGAGTCATTTTTTTTTTTTTTTTTAGTCTTGTTACTTGTAGATAGTACTAACTAGACTTCTTCCATTTATTTGAGTCTAGTTTACTTACAAAATTATAAATCTCTAATTTGCGATGTGTGGTGGAAAGATTATGGTACGAAAACTATAATGTCAAAATAATTCAATAACCCATGCAATTTTTTGATTTCCTACTCATTGACAATTACCCAAACAGTTGGTGGACATAAACCAACACATTGTTTCTGATTTCTATATTCGGAACAACCATAACTATCGAAGAATTCATTGGCATTACAAATATTTGGCAAACAATTGGCAAGTATAAAACCAATGTTGATATTTCTACATTAAATGTTGATTAACATTCATACATTCTTCATGACTGAATTACAAAACCAAAATTTATCAAAGCTGATATTAATATTGAAAATCACCAAACTCACAAATGGCAGTGGCATCAGAGTAATGTGGCAACAAGACATTAGTGGTACAAGAACATTGTAAAAAGCCCCCAAATCTGTCAAATCTTCCCTCAAACCCCGCGCCAACTTGGAGAATGATGCCCTAGCTCTGATGATCTGAATATGCACTCAAATGTGGCCTTTGAATGAAGTCACCTAATAGATGTTGAGGGTTTTCGTCCTCAATAGCGGAAGTATAAACAAAATGCTCAGACTCACAATGTAGAGAGATTTGTCCTCCCCACACTTCCTTTTATAATCTTTTGTCTCCCTTTTCCAAGTGGGGCATTCCATGTGGGCACTCCATGTAGGATACTTGAAAGTGACTTTCTTATTTTCTATTTTAGCATTAAGTCGCTTAAAATAGAGAGTCCCCTTTATTTTAATAATAATAATGTAAGTTGTCTTTATAATATTATTTTTTGGCTAACTTAGTCATATTATTACCTTATTTCCCTTTTCTCCACCCCTTTAGCCTACGGAAATTATGGAAAAGGCCAAGGGCCTTCCATCGACATTAATTCCAAGAAGGGGAAGTACAAAAACACCAAATCTTCAAAAGCTAGCCATCTGCATTTTTTTCCAGCCATGTATTGCTTTCGGGTTTGAATGTAATTGAAGCTTGTTTGAAGTTGTTCACACAAAGAAACGCAATGGGTTGACAATAAAATGCCTCAATGACCTTATCTTTGTTTGCGATATCTTTGTCTTCGCTTGAGACAGGTGGAGGGAGTAGATAGTTATGATGCAATTGACTTGGATGAGATCAATCCATATTTTGACTAGATTGTTGTTGATTTGGAGTGCATGCTTACCGAGGAGGAAATCACATATTTGGAGAGAGAGGCAACAGACGAGATGGTGTACGAGGCATCGGGAGCCGAAGGGTTGGTGAGGATGAAGATATCTTCGAAGATGATATTGTTGTAGAGGAGGAATCTTTACCTTCCACTTCCAAAGGGCAAAAAACTTATTCTAGGTGTTGGAGATGATTGTGTATTTTATATTTGGCATTTGTATAATTTGGTGCATTGAGGACTATGATTGTAATTTGTACTTTGTACTCTTTTTTGGTCAATTCAAAAAAAATACTTACGGATTCTCTACTTTCATTTCTCATGTCAATTAACAGTATTTTTCATGTTATTCAAGTTTATTTTATGAATCTATATTTTTTTAACATAGTGATAAAGTTTTTGAGTAATTGCCAAGAAATTCTCGAGTTGCAAAGTCAAAATATGGGCTGCCGAGTAATGTCTCAGTACGAGTTTTTGAACTATGGTTCCAAGATCTAACCTACACAGTCCTAACCAAAAGTTTCACCTTATGAGCCAAAAACACCTTTTTGAATGATTAGATAGTCCCTTCACAAAACAATGCTGAAGAGATTATAGAAGCAAGAACAGCCTACCATTATTCTCATTAATGCCAAAGCCAAAAACAAGTAGAAGACGCTAACCATACTATCTCTGTTGGTTGTGATTGGCCTCAATAAACCTTCCACACTTTTCTTTCTTGTTGTGTCCTCTCAATAGACTGGCCTTAACCTAAACACAAGAGCCCTAAAACATCAGTCCACTCTCAAATTCGAATAGCCAAGACAAAGTCAAACCACTTCTCAATATCCAAAAATCAGTGTAATCACTTATTGTAACATGGTTACCTCACCCTAAATGTCTTGACGGAGAAGCACGTAATTATTAAAACATCCTTTCTTTAAAGTAAGGCTAGGTCAACATGGGTTACGTGGAGATTATGAACTCATTCCTTCCTACCAAGCTGCACAACGTAAAACAACATTTCATGCCATGCTAATGAGCCTTAAGGTATAGAACAATCAATAATAGAAGTGCAACCATACTTCTTTAGTAATCAAGACTGAACTCTTATTGATAACTAATTGTAGATAAGATTAAGGAATAATATCAGTCTTAATGTAACTAGAAAGAGACAATTCTGAGTTGTAAGCTTACCTCTACAAAGGGGTAATTTATCCATTACTCTTGCCAACTCAAAGGCATCAAAACATAATCAACGTACTTGACCAAATATGTTAAGTGAGTTGCCATAGCAAAATGTAGCAAGACAAAAAACGCTTAGGGTCAATACTCCAACTCCAAAAGTTACTTTGCGACCACTTTGTCCCTTAATAAGAACATAAAAGTCAAGTAAATAAAAAAGCAACAAACACAATACGGCATATGCCCATCATTGGAGTCAAGCACTTATACTCACAAATACAATCAAACATTGCCACTATGATACACTCCGGTCAAGAAATCACATTACGGATAACACATTCATGTGAGAAAGTGCAACAAGCTATAACTCATGCAAGTCATACATGCACATACCAATGAGAACACAACTCTTGCATTCAATGGAATATAATAATTGTATGATGTGTGTGAATAGTTCTCATAATTGATGCTGCCTGTGCTTGATGCCCCTCCCACAACTGGGATCTATGCAGCAACCGAAATGCACTCAACAGCTGCCTGTGGTCGAATTCTGTCGATCAAAAATTTTCTGACTTCCATGCTTGCGTTTCTACCCTATGATCTCCTGCCTACAACTGCAGCACCCTTACCAATCTGCATGTGCATATGTTTGAGATATTATCTGACATGGGTTTGACTTATCTACTTGTTAGTCACAACTGCCTGGAATATCATGTCAATTCTGGTTGGGCAGCCTGGGCAGGTGCAAATTGGTTGCTGTTTATCCCTTTCCCTCACCTCCATGATACCCTGCCTCAGCCAAGCTGCCAAGGTGTCCCTGAAAAACACACAAAGCAAGGCAAGAAGATTAATCTGAATCATTAGCAAGTATGAAACATTAATCAGTAATAACATATTTAAATGTTAACTATTCATAATAGCATGAAAACATCAATGCCATAGTCAATGCTAATTATTCATAATAGAATGAATCCATCAATACTTAATTAAATATACAAAGCACATTGTTGTTAATGCTTATAATCATGTAGCAAAGAAATCATATAGAGATAACCATTATCAAAATATGTTAAATTCTTGTTATTATAGTTTATTTGGTAATAACAAGTGTATTAAAAAGGGATATGACAAGGATTTATAGTCAAAATTTGAAATGATAAAAAGGATGTCTAGATCAAAGGTCACCATTATCCATCAACACAAATTTAGTTCAGATACAAACACTAGAAAATAAGGATTCGTCATCACCTTGTATTTTGCACATTAATCCACCTTCGAGTGTGCTACAAGTTGTGGTGGTTGCGTCCTTAATCAAAAAGGAAGAGGCATGGTGTAGCACAAGGTAGCGCCCATTGTTTTTGGGGGCCTTAAGGGGCTTGTACACAATTGATAGAAAACATCCAAAAACATCCATGGATATATGAAGGACATGGATGTCCCTCAAGGGTTCGTAGGCTATTGAGTCAGATTGTTTTATCTCAAGTCAGTAACACGTGCGATCTTATGACTGAATTTCCTTTTACCAATTAAACGCTAGCTTAAGGGATTTCTCTAAAATTTCTCATCACTTGTTAGTACCATGAGGAATAAAATACCATAAACATCCAATCCTCATGTCTACTATGCTTTCTTCATAGACGGGTATTGTTTTGACATGAAAATATACAAAGGCCATGCATATATGCAACCAAGGGTATTGCCCATTCAGTCTGAACGGTTCCCAGCCTGATCCTCAACCCTACTAAACTTGTTGACTCAATTGATACTCAAGGCTAACAGATTCAAAGCATGTCCTTTTTGTACGTTGAAAGGTGCAGATAAATTCTATATATGTATATGGTTTTGTTAATCTTTGTAGAGGCCAAAACAGTGAGATAGTGTGAAATTATATATTCTTTGTGCTCAAAATTATGATTTCCATTCCCTTACATGATTTTTTTCTTCAACTTTTTAACATAGCCTCCACAAATGTTTTAAGCAGATTTATTAGGGATGAATTCTCTGGTAACCATGTACAAAGTCGGGCACTTTATTTACTTGTAAAGAAGACCTTGTTAAGTTTTTGTGCATGCATTTCTATTCTTAGAGAAAATTCATAGCAGTGCAGGATGCAACCAAATTGAAGCTTTTAACGTTCTTCCTACCTTTAAGAAAAAAACTCAGTGAAGGAAAACGAAATATGTGAAAGTGATAGATTTCTGGAGAGTTATGTGATTGCAACTATCTATTGGATATTCTTGTTTACTCAATCACTACAAAGACTTCTTATAATATTCAATTTTGTATTTTATGTTTTTAGACGGCAGGCTATGTCTTTAAATGCAAGATGCTGTGATTGGCAAACAATTTTAGGTTTTGTTATGGATTACAGGAATGTGTAGGATTTTGGAAACCAAGACATTTATTCTTGGCTGTGCATATCGATTAACTGAATTTGTTGTTCCAGTCAGTTAATCTTCTAGCCGAGGTGGCGGCTTCACTAAAAATGAGAAGGCTTTCAATGAAAGGTGCCGCACATGATAATGATCAGGTATGCAGGTCTTTAAAAGGGATCATTACAAGTATAGCTTCTTTTGCATCCTGGAGGACCAGGTATATGTATCCATGTATATTTGTTTGTGCTACAAAATATGAAGGTGATATGCTGGTTCAAAAATTTAACGCCTGCAGCTGGCAAAACCCAGAACTGTCGGACCAAAACCAATTTGTCTGTACTGTACATATGCTTTATCCATGGGAAATGATGTCAATAAATCATCAGAAGACCCATAGGTGGAAAGAACCAAAAAATGCTTCCTTATGTGGTTATCTGTTTCAAAAGAAAAAACCAAAAAATGTTTCCTTGTCTTGCACTCTAAAATGCTTCGCATCTTGTGCAGATATAGATGTCAGCTCTTGAATGAATTGTCAAATAAATTGAAAATTCAAAAGGATTATTTGTATCAGTAATCACTTTGAAGCTTTGGGTAAAGTTGAGCAAGGGCATGACGAAACCTCAGTTACATGTAGTTATTGTAAAATGCATTTCCTGGAAAATAAAATCTGTGCTGACATTAAGCAATTTTTGTGCTTGAGCCTGGAACAATGTAATACATTCCTTTTACATGCAGAGTTTCAATATGGTAGATTTAATGCAGCTTATTCCTTGACAGCACACCAAACCCCATGTTTAAATTTTTAATTCAAATAACTTATACTTTTGCAGTGTAATGGATGCATTGTCTACGAATACAATGTTTAAATTTGACACATTACTGCCACAGATTCATTATTTTTACATGGTAGGCTTTTCTACTGTGAAGGGGGGATCGTAATTATGACCCTCTGCTCCTTGAGTTGACATGTGAGCAGTTTAGGACCATTTTAGGCCGGCTGCCTAAATTATTTTTCATTGCGTTTCTGCTGCTTGAGGTGCTGTTGACAGGTGGGCTGTACAACTGTCCTTATTCATAGCCAGATGTACAGTACTTTTGCTCCTTCCAAACACCCTCATAATATGATAAGAAACACTGTGAAACGTGTACCAATAAAACAAGCATTGTATGGGTCCTGGTTTTTGTTTTCTTTGTAATATTTTAGAAAACATACAATTATCAACCAAGAAAATAAGAGCCAAATGGAAAATGCAACAAAGAAAGCCAAGGGAGTTGAATGAGAAAAAAAGGCCAAGGAGAAAAGGTTGCGAAATAGAAGAATAAGGAGGGTTCTGGATAATCTTTGACTTCCCTCAGAACTCAATATGCACCAACAATAAGGTATTTTGAAATGTATGTGTATTTGTGTCATCATTGGGTGGGTGATGTAAATATCCGGGGTGGGGTAAACAATCAAGTGGCAAGGGCTAGTGAAACATAGCAATCAATTCAAAACCAAGGGTCAAGAAGAATGGTCATTGTGACAAAAAAATTAATGTTAATGTAAAATAGACATTTGTAGGAAGCTCAAGTCAACTCAAGGGAGAGCAACCAAACAAAAATGAAAACAAGAACTTATGTACCATAATCTGCATAGTCGAGCTGGCATAAGCAGTGCAGTCAAAATCTATATAACAGAAAAAACTCTAGGAATACTAATCAGTTAAATGCAAAGTTTATAATAACTTCCGTAAAAAGCTAGTGACTGGCAGCTGAAACCAGGAAAAGTAAAAAGTTATTATCACTAGGCAGCTACACTTGAGGGCTGAAGTGAAAACTTTGGTAGTCTAACACAATAAAATCACAGTAAACTCTATATTTCTTCATTCTTCATTTACATTTGAATAGACTATACATGTAAATGATGATCTCCTATGACTACGGAGTTCATAACTACCAAACAAATCCCTATAATCACTCCTACTTTGCTCTTTACGTGAGTTGTTGTAAACAACATCACATATAAACTTAGCTAATAACAAATATATCTCACTCCTAATTGTATCTCGTATGAGTTGTATAACAACTCATTTACATATTTATTCTCACATATACAAATTATACTCACCCATAATAATAAACCATGTGAGTACTAGTGATTCTTAACATAAAGTCGTGACAAAACAATAATCAGTGACATATCTTCCATTCAAGCAACTTGCTTAAGATTGGTCAGAAGTTCTGCTCTTGATTACAGCTCCTCCTGCTGCTTTTCATGCTTGTGAAAGGCCCATCCTGGTGCATTTTGTGCCAAACAGCCCAATGCACCCTATTTATAATTGCAAAACTAAAATTGTTAATCTAAGTTGCACAAAACATGGAAATGAGTACATTTTCTGAAATGGAAATGCCATTGGAAACATGAGCCACCAAACCCTCTAGAAGTGGGGAGATGGCACAAGAAGCGGGCAGTTAAAATTGAAAAAGTATTTTAAAAATGCTTGCAATAAACAAATACGACTCCAGAATTTGAAATTATACTTTAAACCCCATTTCACCTAATACACTAGGACAATGTCGTTACTTTTGACACATAAAAATCATAGTTACATGTGTCTCAAAGATGGGGGAGGGGGTTTCAGGACAACAAAATAAATTCCAAATTTTGGGGACTGTGGGGTGATGTCAGGGGATGACTATTAAAATATTCGTTAATATATTAAAACTTAAAAATAATATTTTAGTCTGATTTAAATTATAATATAAAAACAGAAAAATAAAGATGATGGGTACGCCACGACCTGAAACATACCCCATTTCAGGGGACGACTTAGGGAAGTCCCCAATTTTTTTAACATTGTTGGAATGGGAGGACGTGTCCATGCATGACACTAGTACAATTTTCTTTGAATGAGCAGATCCACCCTTAATACTGCTGAAAATGTATTAGTTAGGGTCGAAACATTGTATAAACACATTACAAGACCATGACATGATCATAGAGGTAGTATTATGGCACAAATTTATTTTGTAGATAAATTGGGTTGTAGAAATTAGCTCCCACCATTCAACACAACAAACGATTAATGCATTTCTAAGGTTTTTCTTCCTTAGTACAACCTATTTATTTTCTTTAAATATGGAATTCCTTCTCCTTGTGCCAAACCGTAGCTTTCACTTGCTTGATAGAGACCTTAAATAGGAGTTGCACTTTGGATTGGACTAGTCCCAACACCCCCATGGTTTTTAGCGTTGCCTACATACTAGTACTCCAAAGAGGGCTCATACCCATGCAGTTCTCCCACAATCTTATTACTAGTTGTGACTAGTGGAAGAATATGCAGCTTGGAATGAAACACTTGATTTGACCTTGGTACTTGGCAACATGCACTTTGAGACTTTGTATGCTTCAGAATTCTACTCTTGGTTGATTTAGGGCTGCTCTTGGAAGATTTAGGAAGGATATGCTCTTTGTGTGTAGTGATCTCCAAGGAATGAAGTGATGCTTAGATAGTCCAAATGGTTTAAGGTGCATTTCTATTTATAGAAGACCTTTCGTTAGTTATCCCACTCAACCGACTCTAAGATCCTGCCAAGGCGGACCAAGACAAGTTACCCATTTGAAAAATTGGTAGGCGAAGAACATAGCACGTAGACAAATTGGGGGCCGAACCTGTTCAAGGGCTACAAACTTGTCCAAAGGCCATGAAACTCATAATTGAAGTATGGAGAGTGTGTTAGGATGTTCAAGAAGTTCATGTGCAAACTGTAAGTGGTTTTGATGGCACTAATTGGAGAATGAAGACAATCTAGTGGACTAGAAATTTTTTCGAAATGGGTAAATATGTGTGAATAAGGTCAAATATGTGTTAATGAACTAAATGTTAGTAAAGTGCAAAAAAAAGTTGTTGTCAAGAGCCTCAAACCAAATCTAGGGTACTACAGGCTCTTGGAATCAAAAAGTTTCCCCTATCAGTTTCTCGTGTAAGGCCAGATTTTGGAGTCCAATGTCTTTAGTTCTGGCACACCCAGCTCACTTGGGAATGCAGATATTTTCCCGCCTTATCAGAGGATCCTTTTCCTTTTCATCTGCAGCTTGCCATAAGAAGTCTCACATGATCTAATTAAGTTTTTTTATGATAGTTGTCGGTAATTTTAAAGCAAACATCATGTAGCCACCTTCCTCTCCATGAAGTGAGGCAGGCTTGAAATGATGCCACTAGCTTCTTCCAGTGATCATCTTTGACGGCACCAAGGACAGAATACCTAAGTATTATTGAAGATTTACTATTTTGAATCCCAGAATTTGAGCCACTATGTCTCGTGTTAATGGTGAAGTATTAAAGAAGAAAATATCTAACTTTCCCTGATTTTTCAGCTGATTTGAAGTTCTTATATATGTTTCGAAATATTTTTATTGCTCTTGCCTCTCTCCTCTTTGCCTTCATGAAAAATATAGTGTCATCTCGCAAACTAGGTTGCCAGAAACGGAAACGGATACGAAATGCGGAAACGACAATTTTCAAAAAACCTTGGATACGAAACGTTACCGGAAATGTCCGTACAATATATTATAAAAAATTATATATATATATATATATATATATATATGCATAATACTCATTTTATAATTGTAGACCATAAGAGATAATTGATAAAGCACTCAAAATATTTTGTATTCATTGAAATTTGAACTTCTAAAGAGTCATGACTCATCATTCAACATGGTTACAATTTCAATGATTCACATATACATGATAATAATCTAGATTCTAGATTCTAGAATATATCATCCAGATTTTCCTCATAATCATCTCCATGAACACAACTAGCAGCTCCACTCCCACTAGCTCCACTTTCCATCCCTTGTGCAGTGGATCCCGATTCTTCTTCATCAATACCAAGCAGTGAAAGTTGGCTAAGAGTAGCCGCAGAAGCATCAAAGTCACTACTCTCAGGATCAATATCCCAAAGTTTGTTGGGACCTCTAATATAGCCTTCAGTCTTGTGTGAGAGGATGCGCAAATTGGAGTGTACATACACTAAATCCTTAGCCTTCTTGGATCCTAACTTGTTTTGTTTCGTTGAGTGGATGAAATTATATGTACTACAATTCCGCTTTGCTGAAGAATTGCTAGCCACCTGTTACAAAAAAAAAGTTAGAAATTTTCAATTAGTAATAAAATTAATTTACTAAGAAGTAAGAACATACATTTTTAATTTTTAATTAATAAACAAACTTTTGATTTCATTTTAATATTTTATGCCTGTGAGAGGACTTTAATGGCAATAATTCGTAGGTGCCTACAATCATAGCCATGTAAAGTTGTACTTGTCACTTAATGCATCTACTTCACTCATGCTACTATTAGATGAAGAGACAAAGCATGCCATTTCATAGCGGACCGCAGTAGCTACAGCTGGATCAAGAAAAAGCCTCTAGAATGCTGCCTTAGTTCTAGTTGCAACTTCATGGTCATTGTATGGTGCTTGCCTACCAGGTAGCCCAAGTATTTCACTGCTATAATATTTGGGATTTAGGGCATAGGCTAGAAGACAACGCCATCATAGATCTCCCCTATGCAAACATCATCTGTATCTGCATATCTAATCATAGATAAAATAGGCTCAGTAAAACTGAGCAAGTATGCAACCTTTTCCCACCAATCATCATCAAGTATCAATGTTTTTATTTTGATGGCTCGTTCTGTGTTTGCTTGTCTCCACACGGACCAAACATCATCAATCACCATAAGCCTCAAGGCTTGTCTTACCTTCACAAGTCGTCTCAAGACGAGCGTGTGAGAGGCAAATCTTGTTTCAACAACCTATTAAAATAAATTAAAACAAGTTAATAAAATATAAAATTAAATTTAAAAGAAATTCAAATGATAATTTGATATTTCATAGAAAGTTAGCAAATAAAAATTAGAAACTAGCAAATTTTTTTGTTACCTTCAACAACTCCAACTTTGAGAACCTCCTAAAGATAGCCTGGGACATGATGATTTGTGACAAACATTTGAATCTCATTTGCCTTTGTATACACTTCCTCTATCCATGGTATTTTGCCAATCTTTTGTAGCATCAAATTCAAGGAGTGTACTGCACAAGGTGTCCAAAAAATGTGCTCATATCTCCCTTCAACAATCAGCCCTGCCGCTCTACAATTTTTGGCATTGTCCGTGATGACTTGGACAACGTTTTGAGGGCCCACTGACTCAATAGCCTCAATCAAAATATTAGCAATAAATTGAGCATCTTTCACTTCACCCTCACAATCAACAACCTTTAAGAACATTGTCTCTTTAGGGCACACTGTAATAATGTTGATTAGGTTTCTATTTCGAGCATCTTTCCATCCATCTAAAATGATAGATACCCCTGATTCCTTCTATGAATCCCTAATTGGCTGCAAAGAAGTATGTACATGGGCCACTTCTTTCACCAACAATGATGTTCTCACCTTCTCATAACTAGGGCTTTTATACCCTTGTGGTGCATCATTAATTCCTCTCACCATTTGTTGCCAATATGGTGACCGCAACACATTGAAAGGCAACCCACATGCATAAACACATCGAGCAATCAACTCATCAGCTACTTCCCTCTTCTCATTTGCAAATGCTTTCTCTAATGGACCTTTGGAGGTTCTCTTTCGTGACAAGCTCTCTTCCTCTATGGGAGTTTCAACTTCAATTTGAATAAAAGGATGGTTTGATGAGGTGGGTGGTTTTTGTGAACCCTTATTTTGCAAAGGAGCAGTTTTAAATCTAGCTTTTGAAGCTTGCAAATCAGCCTCCTCTTGCTCTTTCATATATGCCAAAATATGTTTCCTTTCAACCTTGGCACATTTTCTAATCCCCGTTCCTGATTGCCCCATTAAATGAGCTTTGAGTCAGGTATACGAGGCTTTGAATTCAATATTGCAATGATTGCATATCCAAACACGAGAGCCACCGCCAGCAAGGTTCTCCAACACTTGCACATGTCTCCAAAGAGGAGCTCTAGGATCCACAGTTTGCACACCCCCACCTTGGCCTACTTCACCCCCACCTTGGCTTCCTTCCCCATGCCCTCCCACTGAAGCTGAACTGGATGCCATTTATCTCAAATAATCAAACCTACATTGAAAAATATTTAAAATAAAAACATAAACTTAGATAACAATAAATATTAAATATAACTACAGTTACTACACCCTACATATCCCATTTTGCTTTTGATCACCAAGTTCACTGTTTTAGAAAATAGGAAAAAAATTTAAATTATTAAACCCTATGTATCCTATTCTGCTTTTGATCACCAAGTTCACCGTATAGGCGCGAGGTGAGAGCATACACAGAGTTCGAATTTTTAATTTAAAAAATACAAAAAAACTCTTAAAATAGCAACAAGAAAAAAAACCTACGCATCCTATTCTGCTTTTGATCACCAAGTTCACCGTATAGGTGCGAGGTGAGAGCATACACAAAGTTTGGATGATATTTATAATTTAAAAAAAAACAATATATGATTTTTATTTAAAAACCGCAAAGGAAATGTTACATTTTTTAAGCATAGAGTTTAAAAATTACTACATTAAATCTACATATTGATATCATGATCAATGATCATGAATGATGTCGTGATCATTGATCACATTAACATTTTCTTAAAAAAAAAAAAACTTGAAAAATACTTGGTTTTTCCTCCTTGAAGCTTCCAAATCTGCTTTGAAATTCCTCCTTGATGCTCTTAGCTCTTAGTAGCACCTTCTAAACTCTTCCTTCAAGTTGCTCCTTGATGTCTCTTTGCTCTTCACAATGCTAAATGTTAGTTTAGTGAAAAACTGAATTTAGCAAGAGAAAATGAGAGTGTGATTTAGAATGGACCCAAGATGTCATTATATAGCTTTTAGGAAGTGTCTTTAGCAAGTCTAGGTAGGTAGATTAGGTTTAGGTTCATTAAATGCATTTATTTTTATTTTTTAAAAAGTTTTTGGGCTTTAAAATTTGAAAATACGTTGGAAACGTGGCAGACGTTTCGGAAACGTCTGCCCGCGTTTCCACTATGTTTCCCCCTCGTTTACTTTTGAAACGCGTTTGGGGAGATACGTTGCCCTTCCAGCGTTCCTAGCATCATAGTCTCAAATTGTTAGTGGGTGAACCCATTCATGTGTTTCGTTGCTCGATGCCCCAAATTTTATTTTCTAACTTTTACTATACTATTGGATCCCCGAGTGCTCCAGCCTTGGTTATGAATAAAAATGGGACTTCCGCTTCCCGAACTAAGTATTTGGGTCCATATATACAATTGAATATCCATTCTTTTCATGCCTCTCTCGATTCCAAATATTTCCAAGATTTTTATTAGGAACCTCCACTTCTCCTTGTCGTAAGCCTTTCTTATATCTAGTTTCATGAGTGGTCCTTGAAATTTATTGCAAGAAAATGAGTGCATGATCTCGTGGGTGATTACCAACCCTTTTGTAATTTTACTTCCAACCAAAAAGATCCCTTGTTCTTGGTAAATGATGTTTCAGGATGGGCTTCAGCCTAAGTACAATATATTTTAAGATGATCTTGTATATAGTGTTGAACGGAGATATTGGCCTAAGGTCCCCAATAATTGTGGGACCTTCCACCTTTGGGAGTATTGAAATGAAAGTATATTTGTACTCCAACAAAACTCTCCTGGATTCTTGTACTGCCTTTACATTGGATCCCACAAAATCCTAGAAACCTTGGAAAAAGGCCGCAAATGAACCATCTTGACCAAGAGAATTGTCTTTTGCATGGCGAAGAGTCACCCCTAACTTATACTGTGAAAGACTACATTAATGAGTTGTTTTTCTGATTAGTTCTGAGGCATGGGATATTGCTCAAGAGAATTCTCTTGGGCAGCAAGAGTGAGGTCTCTCTGCATTCTAGAAGTTTCTCATAAAGAAATTCACCACTTCTACTCAGATATCAGAAATTTGATTCAGATTATTACCTTTGTTTGACATGATAGATGGGATGTGATTGACACGGCATCCTTGTAGAATTGTGTGTTTATATCACCAACTTTCAACCATCCTTCTTTGGATTTTGTTCCCAAAAGATCTCCCTATTCTGTATATATTTTAGTTCTGCTGTCAGGGATTTCTCTTTGTTGAAGGCCTCATTGTCCATAGTGAATTGATGGAATGATTCATTCAGCTTTTCCAATTATGCTTCGATTTTTATTTTTCAGCAAAAATGTTGTTGAAATTATTCTTATTCCATTTTTTGAGGTACGATTTGATATGATTTAGTTTCTTTGCAAGAAGGAATTTTTTTGTTCCTTTGACTTTTGGGCTTGTTCACCACCAATTCCTTACCTTGTCAAATAATGATTCGTCTATGATCCACATCATTTCAAACATAAAGGGACTTTTGGGAGGTGCTTTATCTTCGACAATTGTTAGTTGGAACCACAACATGATCCATTTCAAATGTGGGCTTTATTTGGCATTCAAGAAACCAGTCCAAATCCATCCAGCAGTGGATATAAGAAACCTATCTAATCTCTCTACAATATTGTTTAACTCAGCTCTTCTGTTGGTCCATGAGAAGAGACCACTTTTGTTTCAATATTATTGAGGCTATTGGAAGCAACAAAATCTGCAAAGTTCAACTGGGATTTTGTGACTGGTTATTCCCCTGTCATGCCTCCCATCCCTTCCCCCAAGCCCCCTTTCCTGCCTTCTTATCATTTTTAGATAGTATTGCATTCAAATCCCATCCCATTAATATTATCTGTTCCATGGTTCCCTAGTACCGGAAATTTCCTCACAGTCTCTATTTTTTTAACTGGGGTTTGTTAAGACCATAGACATTAAGCAACAAACAGGAAATATCACATTTTAGATCTTTTACCTGACAAAATTGCCAATGAGATCCATTCATTATGCAAGGAATTGTTGCTGATCTTGGGCACCAAAGAACTTCCAGTTTCCCAGACAAAAGTTCGTGCCAGATTGTCCAATTTTTCTTCATCATGGATGCTGCCTCTTCTCTGCTCATTTTTGTTTCTTGAATAAGAGTAAGGGATGGCATTCAGATCATCAATAGGTGCTAACCAAGCACCTTTTGTTAGGGGAATTGAGGCACCTAACATTCCATGTTATGACCTTCATTTTTCTGTGGAGGGGTTTCTCCCTCCGCTATTCAAGACTTTATTTATGACCTGTTTCTCAGCCATGATTGCCTCTACAATTATTTTTGTCTTGATTTCCTACCCCTTTTTCTTCTCTATTTGCAGTTAGCTTGCTGAACCTTCCAGTCTGGGTTATTGATAATTCCTCTGTCAAATGTGACTATAAATCATCTTCCTCATACATATCTCCTTGATCAGCCTCCTTAGTTTCCCAAATCTACTCTTCAACCATTAGCTTCCTTCCTTCTGAATGTTTAACTGAATTCTGTATTCTCTCTTCCCTATTTTCTAAAAGTATTTTACATTTTTTTCTCTTTTAACAGTATTGGGATTCTGCTGAAGGGAATGTTAGATGGTGAAGTTGTTTCCATAGGGCTGCCTTTGAGATTCTGTGAAGAATTTGTCCTGATTTTATCAAACAAACACTGCTGAAGGTGAAGTTATTGCCCTGCATGCCTTAACAGGGAAAGTCAATACTCTTGACCCTCCCAATGACAATAAAGCATCTAAATGGTATATATTTTTCGTTATTGATTTTTGCAACCATACACCTGATGATTGTAGGTTAATTGTGCTTGGAATGGGCTTTGAAAGATCCATTTTGATGCAAATCCTTGTATAAAATGCAAAAATCCTTGTATTCTTATCAGACCTTATGATGGGGTTACCAAACAGGTTCCAATATTGAATGCAAAATATTGTTCCAATACTCTATTGGGAGGTCATAGGCTTACCCTCACGCGAGTGCCTCCCATCTCGGTTTTGAGGGGGTGAAGTTTGGAGTCCACTCCTGCAAATAAAAGCCTGCTCCTTCCACCATCCATAGGCCTCTGTTTAAGATTCCAGCTTTCCTTTCTACATTAGAGCAAATTGCCGTGAAGAATCTTCACCCCTTTTTCTAGCTCTGTTTCCGCGAGCCATTTCCATTTTCATTTATTGATGTTTTTATTCCCTGTTCTTTGGCTTCATTTTCTTCACATTTATCCCTTTATGAGAATGGTTAACGCCTTCTTTTTTAATGTAGCCAGGATGCTGTATTTATGTTACACTGGACATTTTTAATGTCTTAGAGCAGCTCCTTCCTTTTATTGCATTTATTCAGGAGTTTTTTCTTTAATAAGGTGTGACTTTGAAGCTGACCCATTTTCTTTGCTTCTCAAACCAGCTTCTCTGTGTTTCCTCATTAGTTCTTTCTCTTGAAGATTATTCTATAAATCACGATTGTATCTAATAATTTGTCTTAGTATTTCCATGTTTTTTTTTACAGTGGTATTTGAGCTCTATATCCTTTCCCGTTTTTTTTTTCTCATTCAACAACTAAAACTAACCATAGGTTTGAAGTATATTCGCCTTTATATCTGACATTAAAGTATGGCATGTGACCGGTCAAAACAATCTTTGGAATATTGGTTATGCAGTTTCAAGCAGAAACAGAGGCACTTCTAATATGGAAAATGAATGTTATGGTCTCTAAATGTTAGGTTATGTCTTATTGGTCAAAGAGTGCTTGAACATGCATGCCATTGTTATTATAATTCATCAATTGCATTCTTGTTAGTAATGTACGAATGTATTTCTTGCATTTTGTGGGCGAGGAGGGAAAAATTATTTCTACTTATAGACTAATGGAATTTTTCTATGAATTGTGGTGAACAGCTAATAGAACCTGACATTACAAGCCCTTCAGCAAGCAGGTACCTTACCACAAAAATAAATGTATTAATTTTAAGTAGCTAACGATATTTTCACTTGACCATACAATTTTTCATTCCTATAGCTCCAATTTTGCTTTATCTTTTGAAAAATGTTATGGTAGTAAAGATATATTTTCATATTGATTTGTATTATAATATACTAAATTTGCCCGTTCATTGTGTTTTGTAGTTCCAAATTTACACTTCCGGTAAGTTTTTCATATGAATGTAGCAATAATTATTTGTTACATGTTTAATGCATTGTGATAATACATGTTTGTCTACTGGGGTAAAAATAAGTATGTTTGTGCGAGGTAACTTGAAATAACTAGCACTATGTATTTCATTTACAGATTTCCAATTTGCAAGCATACATTTCACGAAAAAATGAGGTCGTCAGTGAAGAGGAAGATTGGGAGGAATAAATATTTGAAATTTAACTTTATAATCTGTGAGCATGTCATGTAACCTTTCTTTAAATCGCAAATTATAGTGCAAACATTTTTTTGCACTATAAGCCTTCAGGTATTATTATTTTTAGTTCTATTATGTCCACTTGGATTTTATCTAGATGAGTGTAGTCCAATGCTTATATCATTGTTATAGTTATATATAGTTATATATATATAGAGAGAGAGAGAGAGATCATTTTACTGCATTACAATAAAGCAATATTAAGTTTCTAGTGTATGAAGAGCTAGTCATTTTAAGTTAGAGATATTTATAAAATATATAATATTGACAACATAATACCATATGAAGTTTGCATTTGATTGAATGTGTCATCATCAAACCAAGATTACTTATATAAAATATAATATATAAGTAGTGCTACTTTCAATTATGGTTAAAGGTTTGATTGGACCCTTTGGGCTTAGATGTAGGAATATCCGGAAAAATGCTATGTAGCAATAAGTAGTTATCCGTAGTTATCCTCAACCTTCTACTTATGTGCAACCTTGAAAGGTCTCAGAGTGAGGGGCCATAAATTTACATAGTTTATTGGGTTGTGCACGAAGAACTTTGTGTGTTGTGTGAAGGAAAGAAATTGGCATTTTGCATAAGGCATTGGGATGTCCTACGCAACAATGCACACTTTGCAAGATCTTGTGACTTGTGTGCAACAATGCATCAATGAATCTTGTGCGGTGGCTTAGGAATGCGTGATGCAGGTCAGCTCTGAGTAGTTGTGCACCTAACAACACCACGTGGCAATGCACAATGGTTATAACAACCTTGATAGTTAACAACACAACTCAATGGAACCAAAGGACGAAGATGTTGGTTACTTGTTAGTTGGAAAATGAATCGTTTAGCTTTTGTAATGGCCTTCAAATGCCTATAAATATTGATCGAATGCCATTGTTCGGGTTAGCATAGAGAACACAAAGAAAAAAAAATTACAAGTTTGTTGGAGGAAGCCAAGATAAGAATTGTGACTAGGTCAGCGAGAGACAACATTGTGGTGCGTGAGTATGAGTAGCAAACCATGTATGTTTTAGGAATATGAGATATTGCATTAATAGAAGTTTGTGAGCGAAATGTAGTATAATGTGTATACATGGATTGCAATTCCTTTTGAAGTTAATACAAAGTCATGTTGTTTTATGTTTATGCATCTATTCGTGAATAAATTAATGGGTTGCCGATAAAAGGTTGTCTTTTATCCCTTAATCTACGCGATCATGTCAATTGGTATTATCGTTAGTTTTGTCTTGTGAGTGATTAAAGAGATCATGTTTTCACATTGACATGTGGGTTGAAAGAAGTGAACACATTTTATAGTCGGGAGAAGGGTTGGGTTAAATGTGTTGTGGAAAAACTTGTGAGACTTTATGGAAAAGTAGTGTCTTGTTGTATATTTGAGGAGAAGAGCATCTGCATATGATTGCAATTGAGAAATTATCGCGATGGGTGATAATTAAAATGCCTCCAAGAAGAGTTGTGAGTAGAGTGTGCATAGTGGCTGCCAATATGGCATGGAGATTTTGGAGATGTTATAAGTAATGTAGACAACATTTGTTGCGTTTGAAGAGAATAAAAGAAGGGAATTCATCCTATGGGATGATGATGTAAGTGATGTAGAGGATGAAGAGTTGGGAGCGAAGACGGGTAAATCACAAAACAACATGTTAGGCTTGTTCGAGCTATTTCGAAGATTGGAAGGGGAACCAAATTGATGTTTCTAAGATTTTCAACAACGCTAAAACATGATGAGCTTAATTGAGATGTTCATTGTGATGGATGAGTACTTTGAATTTGATGAAGTAATGAATCTACGAAGGATGAGGGTAGCAAAAACCAAGCTCAAGGGACACACAACCCTACGGGTGGAAGGAGGTGCAACTTGAGAAGAACATAAGGTGTAGAGATAAGAGTACGTATTGGAAAATAATTGTTTTCAAGTTGGAAGACAAATTTCTACCCATAGATTACCAGTTGGATTTGTTGAAGAGGCCTCAAAACTTGACACAAAAAGAGCTAAGGACTAATTGGAGGCGTTTTACAAGATCATAATTGAAGCAAGCCATAATGAGAAGGTGATGTTGTACATTAATCGATTGTGACTAAACATCTTGGATGAGATTAGTACGGTGAAGTTGCATAAGGTGGAGGAAGCATATTAATATGCTTTGAGAGTGGAAAAATATTTGTTACGCAAGTACAAGGTACTTTGAGAGGGAAGGGAAGCTCAATGGTGGTAAAGAACAACCATTTCGTGAGGAAAATCAATAAGAGAATGACAAAGGTGCTGAAATTGCACAAACATGTCAAGTTAGAGGAGGATTAACTTGGGGAGAGGGAGCAAGGTAGCTACATAAGGGTAAGGGGAAGATTGTTCAATGGAACATGCTTCAAGTGTGGGAGGTTGGTCACTTTGTGTGTATGAGTGTCCTCATGCACATTGTGTTAGCGAGAAGAGGAGAAGTGATAGTGGTGTGCAAGTCCTATAAGCAAACACAAAATCTATAGCATCACCCTACACATGGAGGAACTTGAGCAAGGAGAGAATTTGCTCGTAGTAAAGAGAGTCTTGAAGGTCACTAGAAAAGATGATGTATATCAGCCACAACACATTTTCTGAATTAAGTGCAAGATGAAGTTAATTGTTGTATTGTTGTGGTTGATAGTGGAAGCACAAACAATTTTGTGTCCATAGAGACAATGGTTAAGTTGAACTTTGTGTACACACCACACCTAATGCCTTATATGTGTCTTGGTCGGTGTAGGGTTAGGAAAGCATTGTGAGGGAGCAATGCAAATTTGACGTGAAGATTGTTAGATGCACAAACGAGGTTTTGTGCAATGTCTTGCCTATGGGCACATGCCATGTTGTCTTTGGGAGGTCGGGGCAATTTGATTTAGAGATTTTTATGGTAGAGAAAATATAATGCTTGTAAACGATGGGAAACGATACACTCTAAGTCCACTAAAGGGGAAAGATAAGGAATATCTCGCACAATAGTCATCTACTCCTACATAGAGCCAAGTGTGTGTTGGTTGTATAGGAGAAAGAAGTGTGTGTGTGTGTCAAAACAAAGGTACATAATGAATAGGAAGGTGAGTAAATAGGTGGACCATGAATGCCCTAGTGTGATTGTAAAGGATATTGTTGTAGCTCAAAGGAGGAACAAGATACTTCATGCAAATAGAGGGCATCTACCCATGGATAGTGGGAACGGGAATAAGAATGTGGCAAAGATAATTTGGTGGTGCACAATGGTTTTTAACCCAACAAGCTTATGGTTGGAATGCGGGGAAGTACCTCACATGGTTTAAGGGCTAACAAGGCCTAACTAGGTTGAAACGGTGGTTCTAGCACCTAGACCAAGTGTGTGAGCACTATGCTTGTATAATTTCTTACTCGGGTTGTATGAATTGGTTTTGTGCAATGTCTTGCCTATGGGCACATGTCATGTTATATTGGGGAATTTGTGGCAATTTGATCTAGAGATTTTTATGGTGGAGAAAATACAATGCTTGTAAAGGATGGGAAAAGATACGCTCCAAGTCCACTAAAGGGGAAAGATGATGAGTTTGTGCACAATAGTCATCTCGTCCTACATAGAGCCAAGTGTGTGTTGGTTGCATAGGAGAAAGAAGTGTGTGTGTCAAAACAAAGGTGCATTTTCTACCCTCTAGGCATTTTAATAGATATAAGTGCACCACATTTTAGCACGACAAAAACGCACATCAAAACTTAACTACCCTCTGGCAAGAAATTCCTAAATTTCTTGTGCATTTATTTAATCAACAAACCATTGTTTATGCCATGTCATCGTAAAAAATTGTGGGCCAATAAATTTGTGTGCACATTGGTCCTTCACATTATTGTGTTGGTAAAGACATTGTGGTGCCAACACAACACTTTTTTAGCAACCGTCAATGTGTTTGTTATAGCTATAAATGCTTCACAAAATTTGATTGTCATGATGCATTGTTACAAAATGTGTAACACCACAATAAACATCAAGTACAAATACAAAAAAATTGGGCATACCAAAGCATCTTAAAAATATAAGTGCAACACATTTTAGCCTTTTGGTGCCGTTATTTTTACCTTAACAACCCTCTAGGCAAGAAATTTCTCAAATTCTTGTGCATATATTTAATCAACAAAGCATCGAGTATAGCATGTCAAACTAAAAATTGTTCGCTAATGAATTTGTGTACGCATAGTATATGCGTAATTACTTAAGACAATGTGCTTACAATAATGACTTCACATCAAGCCACAAATATGTACTTGTGTATTGTGAAGGTGTTATTTTTTTGATGTGCATGATGCTCATTAACAAACAATAGAGGTACATGTGCAATAAATTTTTTAATGCATGCGAGTGTGCTTGGTTAAGTAACAAACATTTGTACTCTTAAATAGGCAAGACACATCATGAGATGGGCTTTGTATTATGCATATAAACCATTGTAATTATATGGTATCTTAGTCTTTAGTTTATTATTAAGTTTGTATTTCTTAACTATTATTGCTTATTAATTGTGAAATGAAATAAACACGATGATGTGGAATACAATTCCGTTTGATTTACGTGATATATTTGAAGAATAAAATATGTTTTCATTTTACCACTTTTTCATACAAACAAATGTTATATCACTTTATCCATACACATGCACCAAAAATGCCCAATACAATATCATAACAAATATATTATTGGATACCAATGACACATGGATTGAATTTACATATTTTCATTTTTATATGCAAAGTTTGAAGATTTGATAGTTTTTGTAGTCACTTGATGTGCAACCTAGCCTTGATCATGAGCCACACTCCATTAAAACATGTAAACATAAAATATTTATGAGTTGCAAAAGAGTATAATCAAGGCAATATAAATGGATGGCTTATTAACTTGAAGTTGCAAATAGGTTGTGCTAACCATGACATATAATATTTACCACTCTAAATTCATGTGATGAATTAATAACTTGAAGTTTCTTATACGTACTAAATCTTGTAACATTTCACAAGTTTTAATGCATTCGTGGTTAGGTGGTCCAATGAAAGCTTGTCTTAAATCACACATCCCACATATTAGATATCATACAATATACAACATTTAGAATAAGCATTTGTTTTATTGATATATAAGAAAACATGATATTTATAATCGAAGTAGGTCTCGCACATCCTAATTTCTACTTGTAGACTTACAACACTAAATGCAGGATCCTTAGTCCGAAGAATGTATGGATTTAGTTTTCCTCACAATCTTTTCTTAAAAAGCACACATAAATATTCTTCCTTAAACAAGTCACGATTCGATGTCAACTCTTCCTCCCGTATAGTCCACTCTTCTATAAATTCCAAGTTCCTACAATTTGGACACCAAATTCGTATATATAGGAACACCTAAAGCAAGTCGGTGGCTTCCAAGCTAGGTAGATCACCACCTCCCTATCTTATGACCAAATTTTAAGATGTCATATTCTAGGAAACATCAATACTAAGTTCTTGCTCATGGAATCCCCAAAATTTGTCATGAAACATAGATTGTCCATCACACTAATCAATCAAAATTTGTAAGGCACAAAAGTTGAGAAAACCGCACAAGAAACAAGTACAAAAATGCAACCTTCAAACACAACTTCATTATTCCTTTCTTGCACAAAAGCTGTGCACACGACTTGAGAAATGTGTAAGCAAAGATCCCCATCACAGATTAGAATGAACGCAGCGTGCATACCTAACTACTACATAGAACTACTTATTTCAAGCAAACATATTTTTGGTTAATGCATTGCATAAGAATTGGGATGTTATTGCATCATACACCTCGAGTAAGAAAATGCATGAGTACGGTGCTCACACACTCGAGCCGATTGACAATACCACACTTTGACCTAGTGTCGAGGCCTTGGGGTGCATATGCGCCAAAAAGAGTGCTCCGCATCTTACAATTGTTTGGTTCGATTGGGCCATTAAATGACCTTGTCTAAATCCATCTTTTGTATCTCCACCCCAATGCCTTCACTCCTTAAGTCAACAACCTATGTTTTAGTGGGATGCTTTTGTTTTGCCCAAGTGTTTGTTTGTGTGCAATACCTTCGCACACCATCTTTTTATGGGGCCATCCTTGATCTACCTCCCTCATCCATTTCTGCACGACAAAAATGCACATCACAACTTTTTTCAACCTCTCACTCCCCAAATTTTTGTTCATACTCTTCCAAACTACATTGGTGTGTAGAAAGTCATTAGGACGCTTTAGGCCGACTCTTTGACTCCAACTATTCTACACAGTGTTTGTTAGTGTCATTGTACAAGTTGTTATCTATTCTAACACATTATTGCCTTTACGCAAGACAAAATGGGTCATATGTATGTTCTCACTCTACTTTCCATTCATGACATCCTTCCTTCGTATGCATGTCAAGTTCTCTTCATCGTACATGTAATGCCCCGCCCCTCATCCTTCTTTTTCATCTTCAATGACCGTGTTGCTAAGCATTTAACGTTGTTGTGCTCCTGCTTGATCCTTGTCAATGTGATTAATAAGTAGTATTAAGTCGTAATAATAATAGTAATATAAATAGTAATAATATTATTATTTTAATTATCGATCGACGACAACTTCTTTATCTGATTATCGATTTGTTATCAAATTTTTTTTAATTATCGATAAGTGATTTTATTGTTTGGATTGGTCGCGATCAAGCCTCGATTCGCGCAAGAGGAGGGTATCCTATTGCGACGTTGTGGTTGGCCCTTGTCTTGCGTTCGTTTTCGAAACTCCTCTCTAGTTCCTCCTTGGTCGACCAGGCTTGCTTGCGTACTCGTTTTAATTGTCGTTTTAAAGGTGAAATAAGATTACTACCACCTGAAGCCGACCGAGTCTCCTCTCGTATTGTTTTTTTAGGTATACCTATTTTGATGAGAATAATGGAGTTAAAATAAAATTAAAATGAGAAATAGAAGCATAATTAATTAAAAAAAAGAAAAAAAAAAAAAAAGAAAAGAGGCCCATGTTTGTGGGGCGGATTTAGGGCAAAAGGGGGTGGGGGTTCCTTTGTGTTTTTGTTTTTGGCTTTTGCTAAGTGTGAGGAACGCCGCCGCCATGGGGAGAAGCTCCACACCTGTTTGGCGCACCACCAGGCAGGAGGGAGGCCGTTTTTTTCCTTGTGGAGACACCCACGCCTGGCATAATGCCCCTACACCGCTTCACCTCCTTCCACGGGGTCAGAACTTAGCATGTGGCGGATTTGTATGGCTAGGTGGCCTGTACCAGCTTCTTCCCAGCCAGTCACGTCAAAACTCGAGCTCTTTCTTCCCGCATGGACACCTAGCAAAGCATAAAAGGGGGACAGAGGAATGTTGTCAGATGTGTAGTTTGCAAATGCTGAAGGGGGTGCTGGTTTTAATGTTTGACCAAATGAAAGATCTAGATAGCTTCTCACGGAACATGATTTTAGTTGGGCGTGGAGTGCATGGGGTATTTCCTCAAGAGACAGTCACATTGTTTCACGTATGCAACAACCAGGTCTCCAACCTACTCAGTTTCCATTGGCTAGCATACTCCCAGGCGTGCCAAAATGGATTTGGGGAAAAGGCGTGGGAGCTGTTGGTTAGAATGCCTCTAAGAAATGCGGTCTTATGGAGTGTCATGGTTGTAGGATCTACACAAAATGGATTTGTTGAAAAGGCTGTAGAATCTTTCAACCAAATGCAAATAGCAGGTGTAAAGCCAAATTTAACAACCTTTGCCAGCATATCTCCAGCCTATGCAAAACATGGAAGCTTTGGAGCAAGGTTTGAGCAATAGAATTTGGTTTGTTTGTAAGATTTTGTTCTTGTAGTGTCACAACTGAGATGTATGAAAAATGTGGAAGTGTGCTATAGTTGGTATGTATGAAAAATGTGGAAGTGTATTCAAGGCATGTGATTTGTTCGACAAAATGCCTCAGATATTTCAGTCTCATGGAATGCAATGGTTTCAGGGTATTCGTAGATGAGCTTGTTGTAAAGGCCTTTGAAACTTTGAAGGAAATGTATTTGGCAGTGGTAAAGCAACACTTAAAAAAAATTTAACACCCTCTCAACTGCACCAAAATAAGCATTTTAAATTGGGATATGCACAAAATGGACTTGTTGAAAAGGTGTGTGATCTGTTTGACATAGAAAATGTTGTCTCATGGATTGGGATGAGACATGGGGGCACAACGAATGGTTTGGTTTGCATGTGATTATTTGGCATCATGTGACATCAATGGTGGTCTCAACGGATCGCGAGTGTAAACCACTTGGAGCACCTTATCCCCGTTTCGCTCATCGTTCCCAGGCATGGTTCATCTTCCCTCATCTTTCATAACTCTCATATTTTAGTTTTCGTTTACAACTTAAAATAATTTTAAAATATCAAGATCTTAATACAGTTAATTGTTTATTTCAACTCGTGCAAAAACAATGAAATGTCTTGTCGTAACTCACGATGTCAAAATAACTCGTTACATTAAAACATGAACTTCCGCCCTCATTCTGAGGTGATTTAGAAAGCTTCCTACCTAGTTAGATCACTACAATATTGGTATATCGACAAGATGAGTTTGACTTCCCAGTAATATTGTTGACCTTCTTCCTGTTAAATAGTTAATTTTTGCATTTTTCGGAGACTCATTAAGTACCCTTCAGAACTCTGAAAACGAGATGTTAGGTTTCATTTGTGTACCTTGTTATGTGAGGAGTCACCATGACATCTGGATTTACCCCGAATGAACATATGTGATCTTTTTGATGCTCTTATAGGAGCCCTATTACACTAGTTTACAGCAGTAGAAAACTATTAAATCTAGAAAGTTGGTTTTCGTTTTGAACCGCCATTTGAAACCCTGGATAGGAAAATTATTTCCGTCTTCTAAACCTCTCGTGTTTATACTAGACAATTTCATGAACATTCACTTAGGAAAAATACTCTTCTGGAAAGTTTGGCAAAGCCGTTTTGTAGGCCTCACGTTCCGCAGTTTGTGAGGTCAAACTAGACCAATTTTCGACTTGTTGCTCCAGAAAATTTGTCGCCATTTTAAAATGGTTTTCTAGTTCTCAGTCCCGTCAACTCTGATGAATTCTCCTCATATAGGGGAACTTGTAGGAAGTGTCTCGTTGCGTGCTCATCCATCAAACGTCAGTTATGGACGTGGTTTTCTGGGCCCTCGAGCTAAATTTTGTTCATTTGCAACTGGGTCAACTACGACCAGTGGCCCCAGAGAACTAGCCACCAAACGCAAACCGTTCACTCTTTCCCATTTCCGTCAGTTGCTATGAACTCTTGGTATATCTGGGGACACGTAGAAAGTTGATTGTGGTGTGTGTTCTCATCAAGATAACTTTTGGAAGCGGTTTCTTAGCCTCCGAGCCCGTTTTGTACGTTTTTGTAGCTAGTAAGAAAATGTAAAAATAGAAAGTTGCGGACCCTCGTAGGGTTGCCAAACCACCCTGTAAACTCTTAACACATACAAATAACTGTTTAAAACTCTATAGTGGAACTTGTTGTGTGCATTAGAACTTTTGACAAAATGGTGTTTTCTCTCTTTCTCTTACAAAAAAAGAAAAATGAAATGCAATGAATACATCTTTCTAGACCTTGTTATTTCGATTACAAATTGTTATTATTGTCATATATAAATGGGAAATCTAAAAATGATACTCATGTTAGGTTAGAGTGGATGTCATGCCAAATGAACTATCGCTGATATCATGCTCACGTGGCTTTTGCAGGATGGAAGAATAATGACGAAAAATACGATGTGTAATTTAATTATTATTATTGTAATTTTTACAGGTCATTGTAAAATGAATAACTGTATAATGTAGTCTCTTGTTACAGAAAAGTTATATTTGAAATTTGTTAATATGTATGAGATGCTAGTTTTAGGGATATCTTAGGAAATGTGCATCTAATCACTAGTTCAATTTGATTCTTAGTTGTGTATGGCAAAAAAGGTTTGATATATATATAGTAAATGAAATTGAAGTTAATATATTGTAGTACTTTTTCAGTATTCAATAAACGATTAAATTAATTACTGGGTTATCTTCTTACCTTGTAAATGTAATAAAGAGTTTTTAATGGAAACACTCAACCCTAATAAAATATTCGTGCATAACTTGCCTGCATGTGTGATCCTTTTTACCATATAAGAAATTTAAAACCGTAGAACGAACTTAAACTTTGCACTCGATGGGACCTCCTAGGTTAGGTAAATAAAACCCCTAGTTGGAGTTTACCGTCATAGTCATTATGTTTAGTGACATTGTCGTGAACCCATATTTTAGGAATGACATGGTCCAACTTTATCCAGAGTATGCGGTTTCCTTCTAGTTTTGGTAATCGCGAGAAGAATGCCCTCTCTTCAGGTCCGACACCAGGTTGAGTGGTGAAGACCGCCTGGAAGTCACCTTATGAGTCCTTGTTCGAAGGAACGACTAAGCGGTGCTACCTTGGTTTCTATCAAAATAACATCTTGGTATTTTCTTGAAGGTGGTTTAGTATAAATATGTCTGCTTGCCTTAAACTCATATATAGTTGAGGCGTAGATCATTAGGTGCATATTGGAATAAACCAAACCTCAGTTGATTAGGAGGTGTCACTTGTGGTTCATGTATAGTTTACAATTCTTCCAATCATGTACCTCTTCAAGATGTTAGACAAATACTTCTGTAACTCCTGTTACAAAACAATGCTAATAACGAGACCATAGTGCGATGTAAGAGCATATCATATAAGATGAGAACGAGATTGGAGATTAGGATTAAGGTCACTCTTGGAGTCCTTTAACTTAATTAAACATTATCATGTGTTGCAAAGAATATGAATTGTTTGGTGTGATCAAACTTCGAGAAAATTATATATATATATATATATATATCAAATTTGGAATTCAACAAGTTATTGAACTACAATGATAATGGTAGGGAAATAACTATACCGTGATCAAAGAATGTTTTGGGAAAAAGCTATATTGAATCTAAGTCTCCCTCAATCCCAAGATTTCATCTTGACATCACGTTAGGTTCACTTGTGTAGCAAGGTTAAATTTTAAACATTGAATAAGCGTTTTGGGAAGCATAATCTTAACATAAGAATGAGAGAATTGGAATTTTGTATGAAATTTGAAATATGGAAAATACTTATGTAAGTTATGAAGATTGTCATAAGGGTAAAGAGCAAAATTAAATGGTTGAACAATAAGTGAAATGTGAAATGAATTTTCAGAACATGTAGGTGGAAAAAGGGAGAAAATTATGCTTACATAATAATGTTCTTGGAATGTTAGTCGTAACTAAAATACATTTAAAGTAATGATGTGTTGTGGGTTCGCTTCGTTCCTAAAGTCACGTTTCTTGTGGTTGGGTCATTGCTAGTATTCGTTCGTTGGGAAAAGTGTGGCATCGACATGCCGATGTCGTTTGCATGTGTCTATGTGAGTCGATGACTTATGTGATTGTCGTATGTGAGTCAAGTTCTGTACTTAGAGCCCTTACTGTGTTGTGTGTAGTGAGCAATGTAAGTCAAAAAAATGTTATCTTGGTATTTTATTGTTTGTTTGGGTGCATAAAATGTGGGCACTATAGTACATGACCTCCTTACTTCTATGTAATATCAAATTACTTTGGTGCACATTTTCACCCTTCTCCTTGAATAGACTTGGAACAAATTCTAGATTGGCCATGTTGTAATACACCATCTACTAATCGAAATGCCATTGCCTTCTTAACAAAACATTACACTTTCCATTGGCTAGTTGGCCATGTTGTAATACACCATCTACTAATCGAAATGCCTTTGCCTTCTTAACAAAATATTGCACTCGCCATTGGCAAGTTGTCGCACATTACCTTATCATGTTATGCCAGTCCTTTATCTCCACGTCACACTACTCCCGCACAATGCCATCTTAGATTTCCACGAACCAAGTTACATGGCGAGGCTTTGAATGTTGTATGCTCACTAAGCATAGCTTCTTTACCATATTTGTGGGCACTTTATCTATGCTCCCACTATAAACCACCAATACACAACATTTACCCATAGTCTTGCACTTGGTCACAGAAAAACATTTCCTTGACACAACTCCTTTCCATTCCCTTCGGTCTTCAAGACTCTTCTCACTACACGTAAGTTATTCTTTGTGTATGGGCACCTGCAATCGACTTTATGTCCACTTGCAAAGCTTGCACACCAACTCCATGTTTCCTCCCTTCACCATCACTTTGTGTATGAGGGCATTTATATGTTTGATGACCAATCTCTTTGCATCTCAAGTAGGTTCCTCCAAAGGATGTGCCTCTTCCCCTCCTAGAGTTACTCCTTCCTCTCCCTAAAGTAGACTTTTGTCTCTCTTGCAATGTTTGCACAATGTTCACACTCTCTTCCCTCTAAAGCTAGGCAAGTGCTATAGTCGAACCCATTGATGTTTACAGGCATTCGTAATGGTCGGTTCGAGAGACATGTGTTTATCATGTGGGACTAGGTTTATCCTGGAAATACTTTGTTAATAAAGATCGTTTAGCCAACATGGTGTTGTCTAGAGTCGTGACATGGTTTGATTCGCTCTCGACCCATGAACTCCAAAGGATGTGCCTCATCCCCTCCTATGGTTAGTCCTTCCTCTCCCTAAAGTAGATTTTTTTCTCTCTTGCGGTGTTTGCATAATGTTCACTCTCTTCCCTCTTCGGCTCATGTGTGGTTTGATAATTCCCACCAAGAAGCTTTCCCTTTCCTTGCACCGAAGTTTGATGTCTATGCACAAGCTTCTCCTTAGTCTCAAAGCATGTTGGTATGTTTCTAGGTCATTTTCAGTTGCATAATATAGATCTTATATTAGATATTCAAGCATAAGCCGTTGATGTACCACACAACTTTTTCCTTATTTAACTCACTTTGACCAACTTTAATATTTGATCATGTAGAACTCCTTTGTGTACTCTTTCATGGTCAACTCTCTTTGCCACATGTTCTGCAACCTCTTCAATAGGTCTAATTGGCAATCACTAGGAAAAACTTCCTCTTCAACTTTGCAACCATCCTCTCCCTCTTGGTAATCTTTTTTTACCCTTCTTAGTATGCTCCAACCGAACCTTCTTCCACAAAGAGGTTTCCTGGCCTTTTAACTTTGTCTTTTCTATCTTTACGTTGTGCAAATCTAACACTTTGTCAAATTTGAAGTACTCTATCTCTATGAGCCAATCAATTAGCTCTTATGTAATTTTGGTATAAGATTAATACAATGAATTCTTCTTTGTTATTTTATTCAATATGAAATTACTTACATGTATAGGCATATTATCTCTTACAAAGGATGAGTCATGCCATATCAACAAATCCTACAAATACTCCACTTAACTTGTCCTAACAACTCACTCACATTCCTATCTACACGAGTTGTTAACACAACTCAATACACTTTTTGCACACTAATAATGTATTTGGTACATTGTCTCACACAACAATAGTTATCTCCAATACTTATTATACTCACACACATGATTAATATGAGCCCCCAACTCCCACCTACCTCCTCTATCGGTCTCTCCCCGCCCACTCTTAGTATGAACAATAAAACATGTGGCTACATTAATAAATGAAGGTAGTAGAGGGCACCCATCAACCTCTCATTAACCGCTCCACATATAGGGACACATTAACCTAGTCCATGGATGAGAACTCAAAAACTAAGCAAGGACCTACACATTTGTTCATCCTCCATTCCACATAGGCATACACTAGATCACCATTGAGTACATCAACCAAGAAAACAAGAACTCTTACACTCACACTCATTCACTTTCGGTGAGTGTTGGTTTCCTCATCGATAAAGCATGATTGCACGCTATTATCAAACCACACAAGAAAAATTGAAAATGAAATATCTAAGGATTGAATCTTAATTGTCTTGATCTCGAAAAATGTATTCTTGATCATTGTCACTCAATCGCGAACAACATTGACAATCGCCTTTGCCATTGGGAAACATCATGGCTTTAGTCAATTTGAAATGGTTGGTTGTGCCACTATTGCATTGTGTGAAACTCCGAGTTGGTGAAAGACTCGAGGTTGTTGTTTGAATTCCTACCTCTAACCTTGAATGGGATACTTAAATGCGTGACGCAACAAAATAAATCTTGAGGCTCAACAATTTTAACACTTTTTAAACTTTAATATCCCCCTCGCAATGTAAAATAATACATTTTCGGGTGTAAGTTCACCCAAAATTGCATCCATTACAAATTTTTTTAGAACTTTTAACTTTTGATAACAAACGAAATAAATTAAAGTCTCGAAACAAAATGATTTAAATCCTATTATAACAAATGCATAGACCAAACTTTTCTAGAGACTCTCATCACTTAATAATCTAAATTTCTTTTCTTGGAAAAGATCCTATTAAACTATTTTATAGTCCACAAGAACTTATAGAATATTACACACAAATTAATTCCTAAATGTTAAAAGAATTATTGTTGTTATTATTTTAAAAATAAATATTAATGACTTAACAAGTTAAAATATAGACCAATTTGCATGTTCTTCACTCATTAGGGTAGAATCATTTGTCGCCAACCAAGTCAAGTGTTCCTTTGGTCATACTTTGAAATCTCCTCTTTAGGTTTCTCATTTATTTCGTGGAGTTCAAGTGGATTATGTGAAGGTAGTTATTCTCAAGTGGTCAACGCCTTCCACCATCACAAAGTTGCAAAGTTTTCTCTCTCTTCCAAACTTCTATTGCAAATTCATCCTCGATTATTCGAGATATAACCTCACCATTGCATCAGTTGACCAAGTAATGTGTGTTGTTCCAATGGACAAATAACCATGCACGTGTTATCAACATATTAAAGGAAAATTGTGTTTTTCACATGTTTTGGTGTTAGTTGATCTTCCCAAACTTTTGGGAATGAGGCGAGATGTCACATAGTTTTCACTTGGTGCAATTCGAATCAAAATGATCACATGTGGCATATCTTTCCAAGTCTTTCTCTTCCACAAGAGGAACTATTTGACATACAAAAAGGATATATTTGCCTTTTTATTCCTTCAATCACAGAGCAAAACTAAGTAAGCTACGAACATGAAGCGGGCATCATGTTTACAAAAAAAAGACTTGGTAATTAATTACAGAGAGGGGCCACTAACACAATTGTAGATTTCTTGAAGAACCATTCTACAACTTAAACCTTGACTATTGTCACCACTACATATTTGGGATTTCAAATATGCGTACCTCACTACGATATCAATCTAGACTTTGGGAATATTTTCACCTTGAATAAGTTTTTAACTAGTCTTCACCATCCAACCTCTTATAATTTGGTGTCTTTTCAAGACTTTCACATGAAGGGTGGTGGCATAAATTTGATAAGATTTGTGTGCCTTGTGATCAATGTCGAGTCTCTTCTAAAGGAGGCACACTCTGTGCTTTATGGTGGTAACTTTGGGAAGCAAAACACACCATCATTTGTAATAGTTCTTCTACTTGTGTCACATATAGAGAAATGATCTACACGTTTTGAGGAAATGTAAAATTGTTTGCCACTCCAAACCTGAACTTTAAATTTGGTTTGAGTGTTCCTCTACTAGGCTCAACACCACAACTACGTTTTGTGGTTGTTGATCGATTCAACAAGATGGTTAAGTTCATTCCATGCCACAAGATCTATTATGGAAGCGAATTAGACCAATAAGATCCAATGAGGGGTTTTGTGCTCGAGCGCTTAAAATGAGAGCTCAATGTTCCAATTTCCAAGAGAGAAGTATTAAGATTCACCATATGATTCTTACAATGAACCGTAACATTTTCCTTTATAGCCTTTTATTTCTTTTTCTTCATGGAGCACACCATATGGGACCATTTATTTCTTTTTTAACATTTACTTTTCCCCTTTTTAGTTCTCCTTTTGGGTCGCTCCACTTGGGAATTTAAAATTAATTAATTAAATGCATTTTCCCTCTTTTTAATAATTTAATTAAAGTGCAAATAATTAAAATTATGTTAGCGAGCTATAATTAAATGATTTGTAAACTATCTACTTTGGAATTCGTTCACAAAACCATAATTATATTGTTCTACTTTCAAATAGAAAATGACAATTGAGCTAGTGATTGAATTGTTTATGCCTTAGAACTGAAATTTGCAAAGAGAAATGAATTAACACACACACATATGCCAAGGATTTTTATCTTGGAAACCTCCAGAGGAGGAAAACCAGTCGGGAAGGGCAAACAACTCTTTCTTCCCTTTTTACTTTATTGGCCAATTCAAATTATCAGAGATACAAACTTTACAATAAGTGAGAAAGGAAATTGACAATGTCTCACACTTCCTCCCAACTACTTGACTGCTCTGTTCTCAAACTCTTTCTTCTACAAACTCAAATTCTAGCACTTAGAACTCTTGCACTTACTCCCATGAAGTCTCTTACTTTCGATAATCAAAAATCTCCTTCCTACATGTATTTATAGCCTTTCTCATGTCCTCTTGTGCATTGGAGGATGGGAAAGGTCATGGAGGAGAAGAGACATAGATAACCTTTCCAATTTTGGGACTGTTCGTTTCAAAAAAAAATTTTTGTCTGAAAGCAACAAGACCGCCGCCCAACGCAGACCAGTGATCATAAGACTTCCACCCTGGTTGGGTGGTGGTTTTGTAACCACCGTTCTGCACAGAGTGGAAGTTCTGTCGTAATGCGAATAGAACCTTTGTTTCTTCCTTTTCCTTCTTTTTTGTTGGTTGATATGATGAAGTAGAGTTATTTTGGATCACTATGGATCACACCTCCCCTGCTTATGAGGCTTTTGGTCCCACAAAAGCTTAGTGGGGAGTAGAGGAAATAATTCCCTCACTTGCTCCTTGAAGTACCACCGGTCTACCTTGGTGTCTTTCTTTTCATCCAACTTGTCAAGACTCCTACGGACCTCTCCTAGTTTCTCGACCTTGTTTGTAACACTACATCCTCCTCCAATTCACCTCCCGAGTCCAAGACACAATCCTCGATGGAAGGTAGCAATTGTAGTCCATCTTCATATAGCATGGATGGCTCATATAGGTGCAAGTTCTCATAGTTTACTACGAGTACATCCTCATAAATGGTGGCAAATCAAGTCGAAAGGCATTTTCTCCAACCTGCTCCAATATGGTGAAGGGTCCATATTGTAGTGGCTTGAGCTTCCAAGCTTGACCTTATAATATCTCCTTGCTCAAGTAAAGCCAAAATCTGTCTCCAACATGAAGTTTATGCTCCCTTTTGTGCTGATTATGTCTAGCCTTGTACTTGGCTTGAGATTTCTCTAACTGTTCTTTGACTTTGAGATGGATTTTTCGGATCCTCTCAATGAATTTGTTTTCTCTAGTCACCTTTGTGTCTCATGTTTCCTCCTCATCCTGCTGCCCAACTCTATGTCCAGCTGGATTTGTAGGTAGATATCCCAAACATGCTTCAAACGCTGACTTTATAGTGGATAAGTTTACTACCCGATTGTAGGAATGTTGAATGTAGGCTAAGGACTCATCCCAAGTCCTTGGGTATTTGCTTTATTATACCCTCTGATCAACTGTACCAAATTCTTGTTCACCACCTCTGTCTGTCCATCTGTCTGTGGATGGAAAGTCGTGCTCCTCTATAACCTAGTATCCATCTTGTCCCACAAAGTAGTCCAAAACTTCCCCAAGAACATGGAATCCCTATCGAGCACAATAGACTTTGTGAAGCCAAAATGCACCCATACATTAGTAAAGAAAATATTTTTGCCTCATGTGCGTTTCTTGTCTTTTTACATGCCACAAGAATACACATTTTACTAAATCTATCAACAACAACATAGAGATAGTCATGGCCATGTTTAGACATAGGTAATCCTCCTACAAAGTCCATAGAGATGTCTTCGACATACGAGCAAGAAGTCTTGTGAAGGCATATGCAAACTCTCCTTCCTAGTCTTAGGCTTGTTGGTACAACAAAGTTTACATCCACGTATAAATTTTGATACTTCTTCTTGCATATTGGGCCAATACATGTACCTTTGCAAGTGGGCTAGGGTCTTACCAATACTGAAATGTCCTGCTACTTTTGAGGTATGTGCTTCCCTCATCAATAGAACTCTTCCTTCTTTCGGCACACAAAGCTTCCCCCATTGGTAGAGCAACTCGTCGTTGAGATAATAATCTTGAATCCCCGTCCTTTCACCCCTTGGGACTACAATTTGTTGAAATGTCATCCCTAAGTCTCTATCCCGGGCATATGCCTCTTCGTAAGCCTCCTTCATGAAGGGCTCAATCGAGAGATAGTGGCAAAGCAGGAGGTTTTCTCCTATGTAGGTGGCCTAGACTGACTGTTTGCCACCACCAAGTTTGTACTACCCTTCTTGTATTTGATCACCAGATGGAACTATTGAAGGAATTCCATCCATTTGTATTGCCCTTATTGCAATTTAGATTGTGCTTGCAAATACTAGAGAGGTTTGTGGTCAGTGCACACAATAGTTTCTTTACCCAACAAATAATGCTTCCATTGTTTAATTTCCTGAACTAGTGCATACATTTTCGTATCATATACTTGAATATCCTTTAACTATCGAAGTAAAAGTTTCAGAATGATAACATACAAGTTTACCTCCCTGAAGCAACACTACACCCATAGCATAATCACTGACATATGTCTCTACTTGAAAGGGTTGCTGCAAATTAGGAAGAACAAGTACTAACGCATGACTAATCTTGTATTTCAATAACTCAAAGGATTTATCTTGTTCCTTACCCAGTCAAAACCCTTACTCTTTGCGGCCACTTGTGTGTAGAGGTGTTGTAATCATGGAGAAGCGCGGAATGAACTTCCGCATGTACTGTATTGCTCCCACAAAACTCCTAGTCTTTATTGCTATTGTTGGTGTTGGCCAATTTGTGATGGCTTCCACCTTATTCGGATCCACTCATAGTTCTCCTCCTCCAACCATGTGCCCAAGATAGACAAGTGACTGTTTGGCAAATTCACATTTCTTCATATTACAAAGCAGTTGTTTCTCCTTGAGAACTTGCAAGACTTGCTGCAAATGAGTTAGATTTTCCTCCCATGTGGCACTAAAAATCAAGATATCATCCAGATAAACAATGACACATAAATGTACTAAATCCCGCAATACATCATTCATCAATCTCATAAATGTAGCGGTGCATTGCATAAACCAAACAAGTACTAACCACTCATACAAACCTTGTTTTGTCTTGAAGGTAGTTTGGCACTAAAAACCAAGATATCATCCAGATAATCAATGACATATGAATCTATGAAATCCTGCAATACATCATTCATCAATCGCATAAATGTAGCAGGTGCATTGCATAAACCAAATGGAAGTACTAACCATTCATACAAACCTTGTTTTGTCTTGAAGGCAATCTTCCATATATCCTCCTCCTTCATTCTAACTTGGTGATAACTTGACTTGAGATCCAACTTCGTGAAGAATTTGGCATGTTGAAGCTGGTCCAAGAGATCATCTATGCGGGGAGTGGATATTTGTTCTTTATGGTGATCTTGTTCAAAACACGGTAGTCGATATACATTCTCCAAGAACCATCATTTTTCGGCACCATCACAAGAGGTGAACTGCATGGTGAGGTGCTCGGATGTATCACACCCTAGTCTAGTAGTTCCTGGACTTGTTTCTTTACTTCAGTACTCTCCAGCAAGGATTGCCTATAGAACCCGATGTTCGGTAGAGGGACTCTAAGAACAATGAATCTTATGATTTACTTCCCATTTTGGTGGTAACCCATCGGGAGCCTAAAAACTTCTGAAAATATTGAATAATACTATCCAAATCCTGTTTTCCCGGTTATAAATATTTGAAACTTCTACCCCATCTTGTTTATCCTTTAATAAAAGTAAACAAAATTGATTATGATTTGCCTGAATAAGTCATTTTACTTAGTTAGCACTCACCATAGTAACCCGTGTCTAATGTTGGTGTGCTCGGATGTTGTAGTTGATCACATCCTTAACCCATCTGTATCGGTTCTCCCTTCTCTTGAAGATAACATCCTCGATGTACAAGGACTCCCAGAAAACAACATCAAATGCATCAAGTGGAAGAACATCGGCTTCCATACATCAATATCTTTGTGAATTTATCCCAATCTTGACCTCACATCTTTTGGTTACCTAAATTTCAACACCCTTCTTCACCCAACCCAAAGGATGAGGGTGTGGATGCTCGTAAGTCTCAAGACCAAGCTTCTTTACAACCTGCTTCAAAATTAAGTTAGACTTAGAATCGGCATTACCTTAGTTCTCTTGATCTGGAATAGTCTACTCATCTCATCTTCATGTTGTCCATGTTGGTGGCCATGCATTCCAGCCTCTCGTCGACATCGAGTCATCTTGATTTCCACCTCCCCTTTTGTCTTTACATATGTCATGGACTTCTTTGAGTCCTTGGTTGGTTCTTCGATGTAACTCCGGATGCAACTTCCAACATGTAGCGATAATATGACCATCGATATCACTTTGTTCTTGCAAAAATTTTGGATCTTTACAAGTATTTAAAGTAGTGGCAACTTGATTACCTTTCCCTTTGCACTTACCTTTGTTACTTGTTTGCCCATGTTCTTTCTTCTTTGATTTATCGATTGCGTTTCCTTTGGCTTTGTTTCTCCTTGCTTCTTTTCATCATCTATATAGTATGCCCGCACACACACCTCATTGAGATCTTTGAGTTTCGTGGAGATGACTTTTCTTCAAAGGTGAGTGTGAAGTCCTCCTAAGTACTTAGTCAGAATATCCTCATCCTCTAAGTCCATATTCGACAACATGGTTTGCCTCCAAAACTCCGTAGTATAATCCTGCACACTTTGACCATTGCCTTGTCTAAAATACTACCATTTAATCATTTGGTCACCTCGTGGTCAATAGGATAGAAGCCAACTCTAAGTAATTCTTTAAATTCTTGACAAGATTTCACAATAGGACGTTTCTTCTTTTCACAAGTGGCTAGATGGGTTTCCCACCAAACTAGAGCATGTCCCTCCATTTTTAGACGTGCAAAGGTGATCCTCTGTGCCTCAGTGACATTATGGATGCTAAAGTAGACTTCTAATTGTTTTAACCATTTATCAAGCAATTATGCATCTACTTGTCCTTCAAAGCTTTTAATTTCAACTTTTGTTTCAACTTTAAAAGGAGCATGATCAGATTTTACCTTCTCTCTTGCCATTGAAGTCTCTTCTTCACACTCTTCCCCATATTCTTCCTCATCATGGCTCCTCCCTATGCCAATTTTTTGGCTAAGCCTCGAACCACTGATTCCATGGAGTCTTGCTTAACAAAAGTCATCTTCTGCAAATCTGCAAGTTCTTCTTGTCTTCTAAACATCCTATCCATCATGGTCTCCAACATCTCAATTCTACGGACCAAGTTCTCTTCCTCCATTTGTCCTTGAATTCTCTGTTTCCACTTCGTTGTAGAAATTTTGGATCGCATGGTAAAGCCTCTTCGCCTTTGGATCTCGTCATTGTCATACAAATCCAAGAACGAATACCAAATTCTTGGATACTTGTTAGCTCTGATACCAAAATGATCTGTAAAGTATCTACTTTGGAATTCATTCACAAAACCACAATTATCTTGTTGTTCTACTTTCAAATAGAAAATAATAGTTGAGCTAGTGATTGAATTATTTATGCCTTAGAACTGAAATTTGCAAAGAGAAATGAATTAACACACACACATATGCCAAGGATTTTTATCCTGGAAACCTCCAGAGGAGGAAAACCAATCGAGAAGGGAAAACAACTCTTTCTTCCCTTTTTACTTTATTGGCCAATTCAAATTATCGAGAGATATGCCTACGTTACAATAAGTGAGAAAGGAAATTGATAATGTCTCTACATCATCCCAACTACTTGACTGCTCTATTCTCAAAATCTTTCTTCTACAAACTCAAATTCCAACACTTAGAACTCTTGCACTTACTCCCATGAAGTCTCTTGCTTCCGATAATCAAAAATCTCCTTCCTACATGTATTTATAGCCTTTCTCGGTGCTCCCATGTACTTGGAGGATGGGAAAGGTCATGGAGGAGAAGAGACACGAGATAACCTTTCCAATTAAGGGTTGTTCGTTTGAATATTATTTTTCTGTCCGAAAGTGACAGGACCACCGCCAATCAATCAGATCGATCACACAGACCACCGCCCAACACAGACCAACGGTCACAGGGACCCTTGCCTTAGTTGGGCGGCGATTCAAGACCGCCACCTGGTTGGGCGCGATTCAGTCGCCTCTCTGCACAAAGCGGCGATTCTGTTATAATGCAGACATAACCTCTGTTTCTTCCTTTTCCTTCTTTGTTGTTGGCAGATCTGATGAAGTAGAGTTATTTTGGATCCATCTGGATCATTAAATTATTAATTTATTTCCTTCTTTTCCCCCTTTTAGCGAATTGAAAATAATGAAAATAGAATAAGGATCTCTTTTACTGTTTTAGTATTTAAACATACATTTTATGCTTAATAATAATAATATTAAGTTTCCCATAAATAGAGAGTTATTTACGCTCAACTTAAAAATATTATTAAGTATTTCTAATTTAGAAAAGGGGACATTACATCAATAGCAGTCCCATGATTGTGGTGATATAGTTTAGAAAAGATAACATGTATTAAAATAGGAGTTGTGGGTACCCAATTTGGAAACGGTGCCTCTAAAGATAAGAAGGCACAAAATAGCTCGACCAAGTAAAACAATGTATTTAAGTTTCTCCCTGTAACAGCCGCATTCCAACATTGTTGAAAGTTAAACTCAAAAGCTCGCCAAAATTAGGTCCTTACTCTTTCATGATCATAATCAATAGACCCATGATTGATTTACATGATCATTCTTGTTTGCCCATACAATCTATTAAGTAGAACCATAACAACCCTAATACCTTTTTTGAACACGGAAATGGGGAGGTTTAACTTAGTCTTTTGTTTTACCCTCGTCTCATCAATTGCACATGAGTTTAATTCGTCCATTATATTCTCTCTAACCATGAATTCCTTCACAGTTTCTTGGTTATAAGATATATCTGGTTCATGCATTTTATACAAATATTGGAAACAATCCTAGTAGTGGAAATAAGGATCTTACTCATGGACACTTGAAATGATTTGATTGTCCGTAAGGTGCAACCTACACAGACACAATCAAAATCATCACATGTGAAGACATCTAGTTTAGCTACAATGTGATAAGGCCCACTATTTAAAATGACTTTCAAGTCCTCATAATAATATTCATTCGTCTACATGAAAGATCATGTCCTTCAAATAATACATTACAATTTCGTACTAGCCAAAACACTTGACTCCAAATAGTTATATCAAATGTGAGCCCTTTGGTAAACAAAGTGTCTCCAATGTCCTTCGAATAATACATCACAATTTCGTACTAGCCAAAACACTTGACTCCAAATAGTTATATTAAACATGAGCCCTTTGGTAAACAAAGTGTCTCCATCTCTTGCTCTCATGATGAGGTTGAAGCCTCTCGCTTTGGGAGCCATTTCTTCTTTGTTTATCTTCGATCATGGAACATACTTGATAAACTTCTTCAAGTTCAATCTCTCCTCGATTCTTCACAGTAATTCTCTGGAGATGGAAGTTCAAATGGTGGTTGTTCAAATCAAGATGTGACTATGAATAAACTTGTTTTTGATCTTATGTGAATTAAATGTGGCCATCCTCAATCATTTCCCGTTATAACTAGTTCATGTGAATTCAATTCCATTAATGACTAAGCAAAACTCATGGCTTTTAAATTGGATTATTCAACCATTTGATTTAAAACTTTGATCTTAGTTTTCCTATGACATAGTCTCCCAATCTTTACCAATGTGTGACACTTGGAGATCGTCGATTTCAACGCTTTATGCATTCTCCTTAGCCTATAACCTTCCTTTGAACTCATCTCAAACATTGATGCATGACATATGGCGAAGATTGGTGTTTTCTTCTTTTATCCAACCTTGTTGAATAACTTTCACCAATAGATGGCACTTGTCCATCATCGGTGTAAGAGTTCTCACAGGGACCTCTCGAGATTTTGGTCTTTGTGTCATCCTTGCTACCATGCATAGAGACGATGCATGACATTTGGCATTACCTGGTGTTTTTGTCCAATAGGAGACCTATATCCTCAAGCTTAGAGCCAACTTCAAGCCTGTTGTAAGAACGATGAAGGACACTTGTTCACCATTAGTGTAAGCACCTTACAGGTAGTCTTGAAGCTTTGAAACTTGCTTAAATTCTTCATAGAGCCGATCTTCGACACGTATCCCCAATATTGGCCCAATCAATGATTCATTGGTTTGGTTTTGTAAGCCTTTTGATGATAAAATTTGACTTCCCTTTTTTAATGCAAGGTTGAGATATATATGAACGTCTTGCTTGTTTATTATCTTTTTTATCTTTAAAGACACCAACTTTTCATACCCATTTCTCCATCATCCCTACATATCGAAACACTACCACGTACCCATGAAAGCACACCTTTATTGACAAAGCGGGAAACCAATACATAAAACTACGAAAGAAGACTTTATGCACTTCCAGCATGCAAATTTAAAATTGTGTTCATCTTGTATCTTGTAGACGCTTTTTAAGATTCTTTCAAGGTTTCTTTCTTATTCTAGATTTTATTTCATTTCACATCCATCTTTCCAACGACAAGTTTCCTAAAGATTCAAGTGGGTCCTCACTTTACTTGGCAAAGTGGAGGTGTGTAATGGTCATAACAGGAAGGAGAACGCGAAAGGAGCCATAATTTCATAACCAAGTGCAATACAAAAGGTAAGTGCTTCAAAGTTGTAATTGTTGGTGGAAGTCACAATAATTTAGTATCCACTAAAATACTCCACAAGCTAAATTTGGTATGTACACAAAGACCCAAGGCCACATACATTGTATTTTTAATAAAGGGGCATGGTAATGTTGTGATGGAGTGTTGTGAAGTGGAAAAGAAAATTGGTGGATATCGGGATAAGGGTTTATGTGATGTTGTACCCATGGATGTGTGTCATGCTCCTTTAGGGAGACCATGATAATTTGATAGGGGATGTTGTATGATAGAAGATTCAACACCATAAGTGTTAAGAAGGATGGGAAGAGGTACACCCTAAGCCCCATAAAGGGAAGGAGAGATGAGAAAGGTTATAAGAATCATCTTGTGTTGGTAGTGGAAGGGATAAAAGGCTCTCCTTGTTGAAAATAGAGGCCATGGAGGATAGAGAGTTTCCTACATCAATTGGAAGCAAGATGGGACAACCAAGATCATCACTATTTTAGTTGTGTACAAGTGGAAAGGAATAATGAGGTGATGATATTTTACAAGAGGGGTCAACCGTATGTTGGTGGGCGTTGGGATGAGGTAGTGTATAATGTGGTTGATGTAGGAAAATGGTTTGCAACCCAACAACACCACTTGAAAATATTGCACTATATCACATTATGGACGAGCACACCATGGCTCTCCCAAAACGCTAAAAGGGTGGATCTATCACCTAGCCCAACTTTGTGAGTTCTATGCTCAAAAACACTTGTCATGGATGACTCGATGGATGAGCATACTAGGTCAATGAGCAATGTTGCATCAACTAAAAACATAAGTAATAATAAGCAATGTTTACATGTCTTTGGTGGTGGATTGAGTTGTGGTATTTTTGAGACACGAGAAGGTTCATGGTACTTTCCTTATCATCACAATATCCTTTTAAATTTTCCCACCATCATGCTAAGTGATAATACTTGGAAATTTGATATTTAGCTGAAATTGATGTTGGTGCTCTTGGTGAGCTACACAATTATGTGCCATCTAAAAACTTACATGCATATTCTACATGGCTCCACGAAGTGATGCAACTTTACAAAATATGCCTCAAAGGATTTTCAAGAAAAATGAAAATAAACTACTAGGAACCTTATGACCCTATGCCAGTGTATAGGTCCACCGTATCCTAAGGAAGTAAATTGCCAAATCATATTTTGGCGTACGTGCGTAATTTTTGAGAAAAATTCAAAATAGACTATGTTTCCCTACGCCAACTCAAAATCGTAGAGATGATTGTGGTATCATAAGGAAGTTAACTTCCAAAACAAAACATGGCATAAAGTACTCCAAAAATTCCAAAACCATGTTTTTAGCCACCTGGATTCTTCCTCTTAGGATGCAACCTAAAAATGTAATATTTATGGCTCACAAGTATAACTTTAGAATAATCATAGTTCCACACACCTATGGGAGATGCCTCATAAGCTAGGGAAGCTTAAAAGTCACATCATGAAGGAAAATGACTTACGGTGGAAGTCAAGGATTTGGGTTTCTATAATAGTTTTTGGCAATGCCTTGATGAAAACATGAACTCCATTAGAGCCTTACAAATTGAACCCAACAAGGAACAACATTTCGCTTATAAAAATGACGTTTTCTCCTTTAGGGAGTCAATTGAACAACAACCTTAGATCGTGCAACTATGAATTTCAAAACTCAAAATTGACTTACACATATTTTCCCAACATTGGAACATCATAATTGTTATGCTAATACGGTTCAATGGGGAACTACAAATCATATAGACACTACATGCCTCTTAGCTTTAATTTAAGCTAAAACTACATCAAGATACAATATCGGTCCCCGATTAGATGTGATTTGAGTGTACGGTTTATGTGCAAACCTACAAGCTACTAACAAGTCTTTCCTTGTGAGCAAACACTAATTGTCTAGCCAATCTCTAGGTAATTCAACTAACCAAGTGATGTAGTCACGATTAGGGAATCCAGTGAAGGTCATCCTTAAATCATACGAACCCATGAATTTACACATACACAAAGTCCATACATAAATGGAAAACAACAATTCTAATCTTTATTGCCTTAAATGTGGAAATTACAAAACAACTCGCCTACATAATACAACATTAAAATATGATTCCACTCTTGGATGTGGTTCACTCCTCTGACAATTCTACTCATATACGCACATTCCCCATCAAGTTTCTACTTAAAGTTCTCTAATTTCTTGGAGAATATATCCTTATACTCATAACTATTGAGGAAACACCCCAACTAGTTGAGATGAACCCCAAGCTAACTAATCCCTCAATGTCGAACCTAAGCTTATTATATGTGTGAGAAAAGCCCTACAATTGTAAATAATTGTGAGTAGAAATTATATACGAAGGATTTCCCCTTAAAATAGGAGGAAGAGCACCAAGAGTTGTATATTTGGCGAGATGATGAGAGCAATCCAAGATACATTCGATGTCATTAAAATTTCTCAATGGAGAGGAATTACAACAAACATGCGTGAATATGAAAAAGAAGCACTTGATATCTACCTTGAAGAGCTTGTAAATGAACTAAAAATAGGTTCCTAAAGACCATTTCCAAGATGAAAGGCAAGCCGAGGTTGGGCACCCTTGGCTATGCAAGGAATTTATGTCTGAAGAAATCATCGATTGGATCGAAAGTTGGAAAATATTTTAAATATGAGCGAGATGGAGGATCCTAAGAGTGATTTTTTCTCACACAAAGTTAAGTGACATACATCCGTGGTTAGATCATGCACAAATAAAGAGAGTTATAAGAAACAAAGACCGTATCAAGTCTTGGGTTAGAATGGTAGAAAAGTTGAAAGGTAGGTTTTGTGATGCAAATGTGCAACATGAAAATTTCAAATTTTCAAGCATGATAATGGACCCAAGTGTCAAAATGTTTGCTCCTAAGCCTCCCTAAACCCTCTTTTGATTAGTTTTCCCCCTATGTGGTGTTTATCCTATCCTGCAAGTCTGGATATGTGTTGTACATACCTGCCCAAGTTTTCAAAATTTTGAGACAAGGTGACTCATGCCATTTCAATACAGTGCTTCTAAAGGTGAGTTCTTCAGTAAGCCTAGGAAGGTTATTCTTAGCTTTGCCAGGGATAGGTGTTTGTCTTCCGAATAGAATTGAAGGGCCTAAACCATCGAGGAATGTCATTAAAGAGTTTGGAATGCAATGGAACATGTTTAGGAAGACTTGGGAAAGTTTAAGAGGTTTTTAAGCAAGAATAGTGAAAGCGGGTTTTGAGGCTTAGGGAGCTTACAATGGAAAAAGGGACCTCAACTTCAAAGGAGGATTCCGGGAGCTCCGGGATGAGTTAAGAGGCAAACAAGATACCGTTTGAAATCTAAAGGTTCATCTCTAGATGGAGTTTTCACAACCTTCCCAAGACCTAAGCACTTCGTAGTGTAGACTAATATCAAGAGACTCACCTTGCGGTCTGAATGAAAAAGCAACATTTTTTAGAGGAGTCAAAATCAAGTCTTGAAAACCCTCCCATTGATCTTTAAATGGTCTTAGGAGTCAAATTGATATAAAATTTTTTTCAAAAAAGAGTTCTTAAAACTCCGGGAAAGTTGGTTTCATGATTTCAGGAATTGGTCAAATTCACGGATAAATGGCTAGTGCATTTTGGTATTCCAACTATTTGAAACATTGGGACCATGGGGACCATAGGGATAACAAAATGCACCCTACCCCCCCATTGTAGCCCTCATACCTTCATGTGACCTTGTTCCTTCCCGAAAAAGTGCTAGATGATCATGTGTGCATTTTCTCGCCCCAACTATCCCAACCGTCCGAGACAACAAAATGTGCCCCACCCCTAGCCATTCCACAGGGTCTCCATGTGACCTCAAATTTCATCTCCTAGGTATTATAACCTCTCTCTCATCTCCCCATCTCTCCAACCCCGTTCCACCACTTGTTAGGCCCCAGGAAGGGGACGCATTTTACTCTCCCAACTATCCCATGGACAAGTAGGCACAATAAGGACAACAAATTGTGCCCCAAACCATAGTTTTAACCCACCATGCTTTCTCTCTCCCACGGTCAAGTTGCAATTAACTAGAAGGCAAAAAGGTCATGAAAACTCATTTTTGACTAACTATTTGGAATTATTCATTCACCCTCCATCATTGCACCTACAAAAATCTTCAATCCTCCATTAATGGCTGCCATGATGTAGCAGTGAAAGGACAATAGGGCTCATCTTCACTTCCTAAGGTTCCAGTGGGTAGAATCACACGAACATTTGAGGAAATGATCCTTGAAAAATCTAGTTTCACATGAACTAGTTTTTGTTCCATGAAGTCCCTATTTTTAAGGATACGGAGGACTTTATTTTTCATCGGCATTCTTCCCTCCTTCAAGAAAATTTCAATTTCCCAAAGATTTGGCAAGCTAAATCATCCGAAATTTGGATGGAATGATCTTTGAAAAATCTAGTTTCATTGAAACTAGTTTTTACATGATAAATTTGCTTATTTTTCAAGATATCAAGGACTGAGTTTTTCCTCAGTATGTTGCCCCTTTGTATACAAAAATAGTAAGTCACTCAATATTGCAATTTCGGATCACCTAGAACAGTAAAAAATGATGCAAAATGGAAGGCATGGCAAAATTGACAATTTTCCCAAAATAATAAGTCCGGAAAAACAACTTGCTAAAAATAGCAATGCATCATCAACGAGAAGAGGATGGAGTGTGTCAGAAGGTTCAAAAGGTCATATTTGAGCAAAATAGGTGATATGTCCCAAAATAGCAGTCTCGATCCTACCTATTAAAAATAGAAACTATATGTTTTGGATGCAAAATTTACGATTTGCTCCATTTTCACTAATATTTCCACTTTTGACATCTTCAACAGGGTTGTAGGATGATTTGATAGCTCAAAATGAGAAATAAAACCTCTATAAGAGTCCTGGAATCATCTTATCGATCATAGCTGTGCCCAAGAGCATGGTGAAAGCATAACAAGGAAAGTTCAAATCACCGCACAACCGAAAAGATTCGAAGGGTGTCAAGGACTCCATTGATTCATCAGAGTAGGTCATCATAGCTCATTGGTCAAGTTGGATCCATCACCATCTCTTAGTGAGACGAATGATTTGAGCTTGGTGAGTTGGGTTGGTTGAAGTGAGTGGTTAGAGTGAGCTCAGTGAGATAAGGGAGTTGATCAATCAAGCATCAAGGGGATCATCATGAGCAATGTCTGTGGTCATCTTGAGCTCACATCGGGGATCTCTCAACAGTGTTTCTAAACACTCATTCATCAGCCCGAGGTGTTTGTGCATCATGCAAAAGGAGGAGATTGTGATCATCATTAGCAAGTTCATCATCAACAAGATCAATCAATCCCATTCCCTTCTCCTCTTCTCTCCCTTTCTTCTAATTTTTCGTTGTATGCAATCATGGTATTTTTTCCTATTCACTTAAGTGACAATATTTGTAATTTGTAATTTGTAAAATGTATTCTCTCAAAATTATAAGAGAGATACTAAATTTGTCTCTTCTAGGGGTAATTGAAAGGTCACAAGTGGAATAGGAACACAAAGAGTCATGTGAGGGGAGATGAAAGGTCAATTCACAATGCTATAAATTCGACAACTTCTTCATTCCAAATCATCCAAAACTTTAGTTCTTTGTAGCAATTGTGAATTATTGTAGATTGATTGATGCTTTGTATTCATCACTACACAAGAAATGAAAGCTACATTATTCCTTTTCCTTTGCTCATGTTTCCTCTATTCTCTCTTTTCAGTAACTTTGCAAGTATGGTGATTAAGAAGGAACTTGGTGTCCTTGATAAATGAATCTTAAGAACTGTATGCAGGTGTTAGTCTCATCGGTTCTTAATTGTTGCTTTCTTCCATTGAAAGTTGAACTACTCCGATCATTGGGTGAAAACTTTGCATTAGCCTACTCACAAAAATAACCTTCCTTTTCCTAATTTCTCTCCTTCACCCCTCATTCTTTGTAAATTCCTCCCTTGTACCCCATACAAGCACTTTGCCACAAGTTCAGTGAAGTGTGCATGTGTGATCCCCAACCTATTTGGCCACCCCACAACATTTAGATAGAATTAGGATAGTTACATTCAATAATGGGAGCCTCCCATACATAAGAAGGAGGCGTAGCCGTGAGTGTTGGTGGAAACACATAATTTTCCATATGACAAATTATTTCACCAACATGAAGTTTTTTCCTTCGATTATCGCTTAAGTCTATTCAAGAAATTGCATAACTTGAGGCAAAGAGAGATGAGTGGAAAGGACTACACAGCATTTAGTTTTTCAAGCTGAAAATTCAAGTTGGTCATGTTAAAGATAACGAAGATTGAAAGCGGTATTTACGACTTGTAGAAAAACGTGAACTAAGTTTCATGATTGGAAACATGACATGAGGTTTGATTGTAATGTCCCTTTTGGGGCTGAAACTGAAAAACAAGGAAACAACACAAAACCCAATTGATAGTAAACTAAAATTTACAACTAAAAATACTATAAACCCTAGCAACGAACTGAATTTGCACTTTTAGGCCATCAAACACCCTCTAAACAAGCTGAAAATTGATGTATAATTTTCCAAATTAGTATACTCAACAAATGGAACAAACACCTAGCAAAAGTACTCCAAAGTATATGCAAATTTGGAAATTATATACAATTGTAATTAAATTCATGAAAACAAAATTACATCTCACAACAATGGTTAGGAATGGAGATTCAAACCCTTAAAATATCATGAAAGTGTGCGTCGGCCTCTAAAATTGTGAGGATTATGAATATCAACTCCAAATGAAGAAATGTTCCCTAAGTGACACCTAAATCCACCTCCAAGCAAGTCACTACTTTAGGAAAGGGGATGTAAATCACTCTAGGATCAAATGCTCGTTGAAAATTTGTAATATAAATCTTCTTGAAGTACTTTAGAAAGCCTAGAATGGAGAATCCCCAATAAAGTGAAGAGTTGTCATTCTTGACTCAAGCGAGGAAGGGTTTCCTCCTCCTTATTAGCCACACCAAAGGTTTTTCTCCCTTAAGTGGAAGTAATTGAGCAATCAGCCTAAAACCAATGCAAGTTATATTTTTTTGACAAGAGATGATCCTCAAAATGAGTGAAGCAAAACCTTTTTATATCTTGATGTGGAAAACAAATTAGGATGCCTCCAAACTAGGACCAACCTCATAAGGATGAGTTTCTTGTATTTTTACTTTAACATTTCACCTTCTTAACCCATCTGACCTAACTTATGCGAAAAATATTAGGAAGAATGCAAATTCTCACAAAAATAATTGAAAAAAATATGACAATTACTTCCCTTGCTCATTTCCTTATTTCCCACAAGAAGTGGAATGAGATCAAAGTCTCCAAACAGAACAAGCTTGGAAAAATGGGACATCACATCGATCTAAATTTTTGTGTTTCAATTAGGGTAGAATGACCTTTGGCCATGGTTGCGATAAGGAGGGTCATCCATTGATCGCTCTTATCAAGCAAAAAGGGATCTTATATGTTCATCATGAACAAGGGCAAGTTTATGCATGTAGAGACTCTTTGAATAGGTATCAACGGGATCTTGTCCCTCTTGACACTAAGGATTTAGTGTCTTTTATGACTCCATCGAGTTGCATGGGAAAGAATCAAATGTTTTCATGAATTAGATGCCTAAAAATTCCAAGTCGCTTATTGATTCACAATAACCTCCAACAATGATTACATTTCATACTATAAATGAAGGAGGATTGGTTGAACAAGATGAAAATAATGTGAATAGGGTTTTGGGCCTTGATAATACCATTTGTAGCAGATCCCTACATTAGAGAATACAAATCTTCACGTTAAAACTAAATCCTCTCTTCTAGTAGGAAATTTCTCGATAACAAGAAGAGCTCGATGTAGAGCCTACATATGATCCCCTTGGACATGATGGTGAATATTTCACTTTACGTTGATGGGTAATAAAAACCATGCTAAGGGAAGGAAAAACCTAGAACACAAAGGAGTTATTTTGTTCTTCTTACGTCATATGTTTGATGAAGAAGCATTTAGTAAGTGGTGTTTAGAACTAGGAAGCCAAAGGGATTTCGTTGAATTCATTATGGAGCTTGGGAGTGCAGTATGTTTGCCTTATGTTCAACTCTAAGGCTATTGTCATGTCATGTTCTACGGTTTGGGACATAGAACATAGCTGGTTGACTACCATATGTCTAATTTTCGAGGAAATATTTTAATAAAAAAGATCAAATATAAGCACATTATCCCTCTAGATTGAGTTTTCTTCCCTTCCGATGACCTTCGTCCCTTTGTTGATTTACTTTCCAATCATCTCATTAATGTATTGATATTGGATGGGAGACGAAACTCATTCCAGGATAATCCACGGGTTTGTGTGGAAGTTGACTTTAAAAAGGAAGTTGTCTCAGTTCATCTCTATTATGACATTGGATGGAATTTTTTAGTAGAAGGTTACATAATTGAGTCTCCCGGATGTTTGCTTTGCTTTCCATGCTCAAGATCACCTTATTCATGACTTCCCTCTCTTGAGACCAACGACGAATGCCTTTTAAAAATTGGGTGAACTTGCCTCTTCTTAGCCAAAGGGAAAGGTCTTTAGTTCTTCATTGATCCAATTTAGATAAATAAGGGGATTAGAACAATTTCCTTTGGAATTTTCAACATTTAATCTCGAGACTTGATTAAAACTCAGTATGGAGGTGAATCAAAATCCGATTTGGGCTGGTGAAGGGGTCATCATTCAACCTCGGAGGGATGTCTCGGGATATGGATGTAGATAACTTGAGTTGGAGGGTTGAATCTCAAAAATGAAAGGAGGTGTCTTCTCCAATCTGTCTCAATAGGAGAGACCGATGAGTCTAGTCCCTCGGGATAAATTATTCAAGGAAGGTGTCACTCACTCTCTGGGAAAAATATGCCTCAACTTTAGTGTATACAACAAGTTCAACTTGTTTGGTAATACTTTATTCCTTGAATAAATCTTGCTCTTCTTTCTTGGAATGTCATAGGGATAACTATCCCAAGCCAAAAATAATTTTGTCATGGAAATTTGCAAAAATTCAAGCCGAATCTAATTTTTCTCCAAGAAGTTATGTTTGCTAGTTTTGAGCTTTGTAATTGAATCATTTATTGTTGGAATAGTATATTTTGTTATTCTGATCACACTCAAGGGGAAGATGGAGTTATGTTAGCTATTTCCCCCTATTTTTATAATTATGTTGTGGACCATGGCCATGATAAAAAAAAAAATAGATGTGTATGGATTACATTACGCCTCAAGAAAGACTTATTGGTTTTTTTCAATCTATGCTCCTAACCTTGGTTAGAGTATGCTCCCACATGGGATTGGATGGATTTTTCCTTCCTCTTTACCTGATGTAGACTTGATTGTGGGTGACAACTTTAACAAGGTCGAGTGGGAGGGAGATCGAGGTAGTAGTGTATGTTCTATTATTTGCGGTTCAAAAAATGTTGCATGTACCAGGTGCAAATATTTTCTAATCTTTTTTACCCCAATTGAGTTAGGAAAAGTTTGAATAAGGGGGATAGTACACATGGTCTAATTTCATAACAGAAAACAATAGAGTACAAGCTAGTGCTAATAGACCGGACCATCTTCCTATCTAGACAATTATTTCCATTGGTAACTTGGAAGAAGATGAGCCTTCTTTTCTTCTCAATCTAAATGTTTCACATTTAAAGTCGAATGATTTTCGTGCTTGTATTCACTAGGTCTAGGATCTTGTCCCATGTCTTAATGTTGATAGAGGTTGGTTATTTTGTTGGGAGGTTGTTGTTCGAAGGAATGTCAAGTTTATAACAGGGTGGTATCACATGGTTTCTGGAGGCAACGCCCATGAGCTCTATCAGGACAAGTAGGATTTGGAGAAGACTCATTTTTTCATGTGAAGTGATCTTCATAATGTTGTTCTTTAGGAGGAGGCAACTCATCTTGAGGGAGTTGTGTATAGGGAGCATATTTCCGGATGTTCTCGAATTTGAGCTCGTTTGTAGTGGATATAGGAGGGGGTGAAGGGTATAAGTTCTTCTCCGACTACTTGAACAAGAAAGTGACCAAAGAGGGTCTTTGGTCTGCGTAGACCCGGATGGATCAATGGAAGAGAATCCAAAAATATTAGAGATGTTTAGACTCCACTTTAGGACTATCTTCTCCCTTTACTCGCTTCGGACTCTATTATGGCTGCCAAGAACGTTTGCTACTTTGAGTGGTCCCTCATAAATTTTTGGTAGTGGCCATAGTAAGCATGACGATAAATTTTCCAAAGAAGAATTGTTTTCTTTTGTCTTGATGCAAAATGGGAATTACCTTGGGATTGATGGTTTTCCCTAAATATTCTATAAAGAAATGTGAGATGTTGTTCGAGAATATTTTAGTTGCTTGGAAGTTGAATTATTTTCTTTTGGTTCTTTGACCAAATTCCTCAATCAAGGGTTGATAAAGATGGTACCTAAATATGCAATTAGGGAATCTATAGGGAATGACATCCCATTATTCTTATGAGTGTGGATTAGAAAATCCTTGCCAAAGTAGTGGCCCTTAAGATAAGATGAGTTGCTTTGAGGACTATTTAAAGGAAACAAATTGGTTTTGTTAAAGGGCACTTCATCTTGGATACAGTTCTCTTACCTTGGGAGGCCATGGATTGGGCTAGTGAGATTGGACAACAAGTTTTGTTTTTGAAAATTGATTTTAACAAGGCTTATGAGCGAATTGATTAGACCTTCATGACCAATATGCTTATTTGCATGGGTTTTGGGCATTGATTTTTGAGGATGGTGAAGACACTTTTCTCTTATGCCTCTTCCTTTGTCTATGTTAATAATAGCCTCTCTTCTCACATTGCTCTTCACATTACTCTATTAGACAGGGGTGCCCCTCGCGCCCTATCTCTATGTTTTGACTATGAATGCTTTTGGATATCAGCTGGAAGTTGCCTTTCTTTAAAACATGATTAGAGGCATGTTTTTCTTGATGGGTCGAAGATGTTTAATAATCAATTTCTTGATGACTCACTTCACTCGATCCATGTGGACCAAGACTTAATAAAAGGTGCCAAAATCTATATATCCAATTTTTGTAAAGCTTCAAGAGCTATTATTAGTGATCACAAAACTAACTTTTGGTTGAATGGTTTAAATGATCCTCCGGTAGGATTCCGAATTAGTGGTTTTTTATCCACCTTGGAGTGATTGTCAGATATCTTGGTATCCCTTTCGGGTTTAGTCTCTCTCCAATGGCAATGCAAGACTGGGTCCTTAAACATTTGCAATGTAAAATTCTCATCTAATAGAATAAGGATATTTCTCTTGCAGTAAATTGACTGCTTTTGAGTATAATACTTGAGCTTCTTGTGTTTATTATGTCTTTTGGTGGTTTCCCTAAAAACTCAATTCTACCGGCTTGAGAAATTATTAGGTCCTATTTATGGGCCAAGTTTGGTGGTGCTCGAGGATTTCCCATGGTTCCATGGGATGTTTGTATTATGTCAAAGAAGGAGGATGGCCTTGGGCTTATTGATGTAGTGACTCGGGGTGTATTCTTGTTGCCAAATGGTGCCAAATGGGTGATCCATTGCACTCGAAGGCTCCTCTCCTGGCTGATTTTGTGGAGACAAACATCTCTCTAACACACCTACAAGAAAAGTTAGAGTTCCTTTTGGGTTGTAGGATTTAATTACTAGTGCTCAAAATTTTTAGATTCCAGGGGTCTTTTAATCTAGAGAACATCTTAACAATGTAGAGAAAAGTTCCTAGATTGATCGGAAGGAGGATGTCGTCCATTCTTTTGGGGTGGGATTTGACATGAAGGCTTATTTGGAGTTGGAAGCTTCAAGATAAGTGTATTGTTAATTTCCCAGCTTTCTACCGCTCAAAGCTTAGTAAGGAGAGGATTTTCTTTTGGGAAGACTTGTGGGATGTCAACTCTCATTCTTGGAAGGACTAGTGATCCTAGGCGCGTGAGTTTTCTCTTTCCTTTGTTAATCGCCCTATGATTTTAAAGATCTAGAGCCTCATTCCTATGGAAGATCAATTTAAGATGAATATTGGTATGAATGGACCCATTTGGTGTGATTGGAAGTGGAGTTATGGTCACCCCTTAACTCTATATGAAACTCATCATCTCTACTCTCTCTAGTGGTGATGTGGGACTAAGTCCTTCAACATTTGCAATGTAAAATTCTCATTTAATAGAATAAGGATCTTTCTCTTACATGTTTATTGAATGTTTTGAGTATAATCCTCCAAGCTTCTCATGTTTATTATGTCTCTTGTTGGATGTCCTTAAAAACTTAGCTCTCTGCTTGAGTAGTTATTTGGTCCTATTTATTGGCCAAGTTTGGTGGTGCTCAAGGCTTTCCCATGGTTTCATGTGATGTTTGTATTATGTCAAAGGAGGAGGGTGGACTTGGGTTAATTGATGTAGTGACTCATGGGTGTATTCTTGTTGTAAAATGGTTGATCCATTGCACTGGAAGGATCCTCTCCTTGGCTGATTTTGTGGAGGCAAACATCTCTCTTAACAACATACAGGAAAAGTTAGAGGTCCTTTTGGGTTGTAGGATGTTATTACTAGTCCTCAAAATTTCTATATTTGAGGGCATTTTGTTCTCAAGAGCATATGGACAACGTAGAGAAAAGTTGATAGATTTATTAGATGGAGGATCTTGATCAGTCATGCGGGATAGGATTTGGCTTGAAGGCTTGTTTGGAGTTGAAAGCTTCAAGACAAGTGTATTGTTGATTTCCCTTTCTTTCGCTTTGAAGGCTTAGTAAGAAGAGGATTTTCTTTTGGGAAGACTTGTGAGATGTCAACTCATGTCCATGGAATGATTGGTGATCCTTGGCTCGTGAGTTTTCTCTTTCCTCTATTGGTTGGCCTATGATTTTGGAGATCGAGAGCCTTATTCCTCTGGAAGATCAATTTAGGATGAAAATTGGTATGAATGAACCCATTTGGTGTGATTAGAGGTGGAGCTATGGCCACTGTAAACTCAATATGAAACTTGTCATCTCTACTTGTATCATTCATCAACGTAATCCTTTTGGTCATGTGTTCAATTCAAGATAGGAGTCTTTTAATGCTAAAGTTTTTGGATTCATTGCTTACATGGTGTTTAGTTGCTCCTTCAAGTTATGGATCTTTGCTTGGTTGGTGATTTATCAAGGTCTCCCTTCCGAGGCTCGCCTTCTCAAAAGTGGCTTCTCCGACAGTTTGTGCTTATTCTATTGTAAGTTAGAAATGGCGAAGCACCTCTTATGGGACTATCCTTTTGTGATATCATGTTGAAAGCTAGTCCAAATTGAGTTGGCATCCATTTTTGGGGGAATCTACATTGGCAAGAAGCCCTATTAAACAAGTCTAGATACATTCTTAGAGACTCCTTAAAATATTTGGCATTGTTTATGGGTTTTTGCTTTGTTTATTTTGTGGAAACTTAGGTGCAAGTATACTTTTGCGAATGAGATTTTCTCTCTATTTGATTTCAATCACATGTGGAAAAGTGAGGTATGCATGCAATTTTAGTCCAAAGGATTTTTGTTGATTTAAGATGTCGGGCGCTTAGATCCTAAGGAGTACTCATATTTTATCTTTGTCCTTATATCTTTAAGGAAGATATTGTAATTTACATTGTACATTTTTACAACCTTCTTTTATATTTCTTTATTAATATATGAAGCAACCTTTCAAAATAATAAAAAGACAAGGAAGAGAAGACATCAAAGTATGTGAATGGTCTTCATATTTCCATAAAATATTAGTTGGGAACAATGAGGTTGCTTTTAGTAGAGAAAACATATCAATGCACTTTGAAGGAAGAAGAGAAGTTGTCTAAAAGACAACAAAACACATCAAGAGGTATATCAAGTTTCACATGACGAAGAGGACAAGTGACTTGGTATAACATACTCATAAAGGAGAAGCAAGCACTTCTCAAGAGTCCAGTCATGCCCCAAGAGGTAGAGGATATCCTTTTAGAGGAAACAGATACTTTGGTAGAGGAAGAGGTAGATTATTCATGGGTACATGCTTAATATGTCGAGATGTTGGGTAGCGAACATTCAAGTGCCTGAAGGAAAACTACAAAGTGTTAAGAGGAGTGATGCTAACAATCACATGATGAAGAGAAGTTCTCGAGAAAAAGAGACTATTGTTAAAACAAGTCAAGGAAGACAATCAACCATTGCAAGGAAGAATCTTTTCAAATCCGCATGCAAATCACGAGGTAAGTACACCATAGTTGTTTTTGATAGTAGTAGCACTAATAATATTTTTTCAAATGAGATGGTAGAGAAGCTAGGTTTTAATTGGATCACACACTCAAACTCGTATAAGGTGTCTTGGTTGCAAAAGGGACATTAAGTTTTAGTGACTAAACAATGTTGGGTTAATTGTTGGATTGGATCATATAAGGATGAAGTTGTGTGTGATATTATGCCCATGGATGTATGCCATTTGTTCTTTAGAAAGGCCTTGACAATTTTATAGGAAGGCTTTGCATGATGGTAGAGAAAATACATACACTCTTGTGAATGATGGAAGTCTACTTTGAATCCATTCAAAGGAGAAGAAATGGATAACAATACAAAGATTTTCTTGGTTTTCAAAAAATAGACCTTGAAAGAGGTGAAGAATAATAAAGTGTGTTTTGATTTCATTCCAAAGAAAGTGCAAGTTGGGGCAGCGAGTAAGGCAAGTGAATTTACAAGAGAAGTGGAGGATTTGTTGAGTATGTAGAGATCATCTTCAATTATCGACAAAATAATTTACTACGCATGTGGAGCATTAACTCACAAGGATTTGATACCCAAGTCTAGTTTACCAAACAAGGAAACACGTAGGTGTCTATGGGTTGACACTTATTGAAAATGAGGAATTAAATAGACTAATGCAAGAGTTGTTAGAAAAGGTGGTGATAAGGAAAGCTTGATTCCTGTGCAATTCCAATGAATGTTAGTACCAAAGAGATACGAGAGAATGATAAATATGCATAAATTCAAGAGCCATCAATAAGATTATAATCAAGTCTGATTCCGTTACCTTGGATGGATGACTTGATGGATTTCTTGAGTGGAGCAAGGTACCTCACAAAGATTGATCGAGAGAGTGGGTATCACTAGATATGAATCAAAGAAGGTTATGAATGGAAAATCGCATTCAAGATAAAATATGGGTTGTATGAGTGGCTGGTTATGGCATCCAAGCTGAAAAATGCACCAAGCACATTCATGAGACTCATGAATGAAGTGCTGAAACCATTTCTTGGTAAGTTTGTTATTGTGTATTTGGATGAAATTTTACTTTTAGTAGAACCAAAGAAGAACACTACAACACTTGAGCCAAGTGTTACAAAGCTAAGAGAGAAGAAGACGTTGGTCACCTCAAAGAAATGCAATTTTAAGAAAGAGAAATTGGTTTACATAAGTTTTCTTATTTCTAAGGATGAATTGAAAATGGATTTGATAAAGATGAGATCTATTTAGAATGGCCAACACCTAGACTCATGTTTAAAGCAAGAAGCTTCCATGGCATATTAAGTTTCTACAAGAAGTTCCTAAAGAGCTTTAGTCGAATATGTGCATCTATCACGAAAATAATGAGAAGTGATGGGAAAGAGTTTATTTGGATAGTTATGAACCAAGTATATCTTTCAAAATTTGAAGAAGGTGACCGACAACTAGTTCTAGCATTTATAGACTTCAACAAGGTATTCCAAGTTAATTGTGATGCTTGCAAAATAGTAATAGGAGAAGTTTTGATTCAAGAAGCTAAGCCCATTGCTCATTTAATGAGAAGTTGAATAAAGGAAAGAGGAAGTATTCTATCTATGATCAAGATTTTATGTCACAATGTTAAGTCTCAAGAAATGGATGAATTTATTTCCCAAGGAGTTTGTTTCATACATGAACCATCACACAATGCAGTTCATAAAAAATCAAGGTAATCAAAAACATTTGGAGTGGAGGTGTTTCTTGTTGAATGAAATGCAAGTGTAAGTAATTGAATTTGATTCCATGAAGGAATTGGACATTACGGATGAACATTTCAAATATGCATGAATGACATGAAAGGATCTATTTTGGAGTATTTCCTTGAAGGTGTGTTATTTTCATGAAGGATAATTTCATGAAAGAAAATCATATTTGAGGATTAGATGGTCACATTAATGTAAACAAAACATTGGCGCAACTCAATGAAAGTTATTATTGGCCTAAGAAAAGTGTGAATGTGAAGTAATTTGTGCAAGACGTAGAATTTTCCAATTGGAAAAAGGTAAAATTTGAATTATAGGGTTGTATCTAGTATCAACCACTTGTCTCTTCTAAAAAGACCATGGGTAAACATTAGCATGGAGATTGTTTTAGTATTTCTTGAAATTATTGCCAAAATGAGCTCTCCACTCATTTTGAGCAACCTGGAACACTTTCACATCTTTGTTTCAACATTTTGTAGCCTACAAGAAACATTTTGGAACATTTCTCTTCTTTGTTGTCGACCTTGGATGGCTTTGATCTCTAAATAGTGTTACAATTGGCTTGGGAATGTATCCAAAGGCCTCTCGCCTTGCATTTAGAGCCTTGGGTGGAGCTTTAGCCTTCGCTTCAACACACGGTAGTGCTTGAATCTCTCCATTGAGGCTTCCTTGTTTTTTACTTTGGGGATTTATCCCACATTTGGAAAGGAGAGGGCCGCGATAGTCTTTATATAAGAAAGTGCTTCATATCCACGTGGAGCAAAGGATTCGATCCGATCACCTTTTGGTGAAGTGTTTAGTGTTTAGTCGACAAGAAATTCAAAAATCAGCTAAAACATGGGTCCAAGTAAAAGCCCAATGGGGACACATGTTGGGATTCTTGGCCTTGATCTTGAGCGAACATCAAGTAAGGCATGGATACAGGTCACATGGTATGATTTCGGGCCACTCAATTAAAACTAGTTTCAAGGTTTAGAAGGCACCCGAAATTGCATAAGACGTGCCACGTGGTGCAATGTTGTGCAATAATGTGTCAAACAGAGTTGAGTAGAGAATAATTGGCTAAAAGTGTGGATGCCCGAATGGGCAACATGTGGTGTTGAGCCTAGAAACTCAAGGCATGAAAAGTTGAGGTCAGCACCACATGGAACAATCCTTGTATTCATATGGACTCTAGGTGGGCAACACATGACACAATTGCATGTATTTAGGTGTCGAGAAAATGAAGATAGAGGTGAGTGTCGATCGAAAGTACATCAACTTGAATGAGTGTGATGTCGCATAAACTTAGGACACGGAGCCTATGAAGGTGACACAATATAGAGGCCCAATGGGCAACACTTGGCCTTAAGCTTGGAAAAATCGGTTAAGTCGAAAATTCGGGATTGTACCACATGGTGCAATCTTGTGGAGTTGAGCACCTAATCTAGGTCCAAATAGAGAAAGAGTGGAGAAGTAAACCAGAGCTCTGAGATAATCATGGCCTTCCATGTGGCACCGATAAAGAAACCAATCAAACATTTCCATGTGGCCCAATGAGGAAAATAGGGCATGACTATACTCTAGCAATTAAATTTTTATCTCTAAGTTTTAATTGTGGGTGATGCACATGATATTCATGGTTTAAATGTTCCCTAAACTTCCCAAAACCAATTGCACATAGAAGAGCTCATTGAGAGCTTTCCGACGCATTTCAAATGGAGGAAAACAAATAATGTATGCCGAAGATACAATTTGTTGAATTTATCTCCATCTCAAGAACAATTAAAGTGCAAGTTGCACAATGTTGATGTGGTAGAATGAGAGTGTGACAAGTGGTAGAGTTTGCCCAAGAAAAATATGGTTTGTAGCCTCAATCTTCGACGATCAGGTGGGTCCCACATGGTCTATTGGCTAGGGGCCCAACAAATGGTGGGGTCCACTATTTTTTCAAGAGGGGGACTCTATTGCCTTTCTTCGCATTATATTGTATGTGATTTTGCTTATAAATCCATCTGCAGTCCATATTTTGGTGCATGTGGGACAATTTATATCATTGTTGCCAAATATTCCCAATTAGATGGGCGAGCTGGAGGGAGAGCTAGGGGGCGAGTCAAAAGAAACACCTCATCATATTAGTCAACTTGATGGTTGCACCACCTCATCAACTCACTTTGTTAGTACTGGGTCGAGCTTGAGTCTCAACTTCAAAACACATCCAGACAACAAGCTAACAACATTTCCAACTCACCTCACATTGATCGAGGTAGCTCTTAATCCATTCGTCCATGTCCATGCAACGAGTTGACCCTTGAGTTCAATGGATTGACCAATAAACCAATCAAGCTGTAAGCCAATCTAGGAGGGCTCACTAAGCAAAATGAGTCTAATTTGTGACCTAAGTCACGACTCCTTCTCCGCATACAAGGCTTTAAAAATCCTTATACTGGATCGCCATGAGGAATGTGGATGTCAAAAGGCACTTAAGCCTTCGCACCCGTTGGGAGACTTGAACCTCGACCTATCACATCCTATTCAAGGACGTAATACAACCAAGAAAATGGTTTTTATCATGTAAATGTGGCGGATTCTAAGCCAAAAACAAAGTCAAAGAGCATGGGATTCAAACCATGCCCACTTGGGAAAATATATATACGCAACCCACCATTATACCATATGGCTTGTTAACATTATACAAGGTGGTAATTATTATTTGAAGGTCACTATTTTGTTTTTGCATGCCTATAATGGAGAAAACCAACCCCACTTTTGAGAGAATTAACAATTATAATGTCATTTTTGTGTAAGAATTTTCAGAACATGGAACTAGGACATCCCTAGAGACATTGTGAATTGCTATTCATGCCTTTCGAGAGATTTTCGGTGCTTTTGGAGACATACAATAATGTTGAGGAGAGAGAGAAAACTTGTTTCAAAGAGAGATTTTCAGCCCTTTTGGAGACAAAATAATGTTGAGGAGAGAGAAAACTCGTTTCAAAGAGAGAATAGAAGGTACAAATATGATTTTTGCACAAAGCATCCATTGAAGACTTCCTAGAGACTAAATCAAAAGTATTTTGCAAGTCATATTTTCCCATTTTGGAGATTTGATATATATTTTGTGTTTATATTGCATCATTAATATGATGGGTTTGTCATATTTGCAAACTCTTAGATGTAGTCTCTTACGGACAAACTCCATTATCAATCTTGGAGTATTTTTTTTTGACTTACTTCATTTTTGTTGTTTTTAATCAATTCTTATATGAATTTTAAGTAGATATGCAAGTTTGTACATGATTACATGTTTTACGAGAAATTGAGAATCAAGGGAATGAATGTGAAATTGAGTGTATGGGGTTAATCTACTTATTGATCTTCAATTTAAGAGTTTATTTGCATGTCAAATTTAACATAGTGCCATAATTTGATAGAAATTAATTATCCATAAAAAAATGAAAAATGAGTCAGCTTGAATTTCACCATTTTCGGATCAAATTTGATATCGTAGTAGGATTTATGGAGCATTGTTAACAATTTTCCGCTTTAGATTATTATTTTGGTTCAATTTAGAGTTGGATGCAGGGTTGCGATAGGATAACCATGGGAAAAGTTTTGAAAAAGGAGAGACTTGAGGAGCTAGAAGCCATTAACCGCCATATTTAGGAAGAGAACTCAAAGTTGAGAAGAAGATGACACTCCTTGGAGGAGGAAAATTTAGGACCTCCAAGAAGATGACACTCCTTGGAGGAGGAAAATTTAGGAAAATTATAGACCTCCAAGGTATGCACTGTAAGCGAATCACCATGTATTCCTTTCTCCCATCAAGAATCAAATGTTGATTTTGGTAAATTTAAAAATCATACTAAAGGTATTGGATCCAAATTACTAAATAGGATGAGTTTTGATGGAAAGTGCCTTGAAATAAATGGCGAAGGTTTTACCAATCCCATACATGTAGAGAAAAGACCTCGCCATGCAGGTTTGGGATATGGGAGTGATAAGAGAAAAATTGGGGAATGCTCCAAAATAGCTTAAGAAAGACTCACTTCAAGAGAAGAGCTTGTACCACTAAACTCCAAAAATAGCTTGTTCAAGGTAAAGACAATATTTGTTTTGTCAATCCTACTAATGAGGATGTTGTTTCTTTGAAAATTGGGCAGGCCTCACAAAGTGATTATGTGAGTGGGTGCAAGTTTGGGAAAGAACCGCCTTTTAAGAAAGGAAAAAGCATTCAAGAAGGATGCAAGACATCTCCAAAGAGAGGTAAAAATTCCAAAGGAGAAGAGAAAACAATCTTCCCTCAAAAATCTTGCACAAGGAAAAGTCCTAAAAAGTCTAGACAATGTAAATACTCCAACATGCACTTCGATTATACAAAGGATGGTTAGGTAACACAAAATTTGTGGTATTCATTTCCATGTACTTTTTGTGGATTAAGTAACCATTGTGTGGCCATGTGTTGGAAGAGGAAATCCTTAGAAAGGAGGATTAACAAAGACTACTCTCCAAAACAAGATATGGGAAATAGCAAAAACTATTGTACTCATTATCGATGAGTGGACAAAGGACTCCACCCTCAACTTCAACAAGAAAGTGGAACAAAAATTAACAAGTCAATCCCATGTAGAAAATCGACTATCCAATGAAAAACCCTATAAACAAGAGCAACCCAAAGGGGAGCATTTGTTATAGTGGATCGGTGAGACAGTTCTTACCTTTATGGATTGTGTAGTGCCCCCCTTGTTAGCCACTAGTGTATAGCGAGGAAGCTTTTAGTGGTGGTAATTGTCCAACATCTATGACTTGTCTCCATGCACTCATTGTCATCTCGTGTAGTCGGTATGTTTGTGACTCGTGTTCTCCTCTCGAACCACAATTAAAATTTTAAACCACAAACACAAAGTGTTAGAATAATAAAGATAAATGATTTCCATGACGAGAGGCATTCATACAATGACAGCTTGGGAATGCAATGAAGTGAGTTCACCTTTATCCTCGACATTGAATTTGATGTCCATTTGACCACTACATGATGATTCATCCATAAATTTGACTTTCTTAGATTATCACTAAGGTAATTATTATTTTCTTTCTTGGAGAAGTAAAAGGAAAAAAAAACTATATATATACTAGCATTTTTGAAATAGGAGTATAATAAATATTCTTATACTTGCATATAGGTTTTAAAATAATAGTAATAAATAATTTGTAAAAAAAAAAGTAATAAAACAAGGAAAAGCCCTAAGAGGGAGAAAGATGGCTTTCCCTGTTTTGGCTTTTGTGTTTGAGTGGGTATGAGCAGCTTCACAAGTTTGGGCGTTACCACCAAGGGAGAGGGCATAGAAAACCCCAAGCAAATGCATATATGGCAAGTGTAAAGCTAGATTCCACAACCTCCGCGGATCCTCTATGTTGTGTTGGAAAGGGAGCTTGGGTGCATAGGCAAGGTAGGTAATTGTTGGCAAAATGCCTAAAAGAAGTGGGGCATGTGAAACGTACCCAAATCATGTAAGATTCTTTTTTTAATAATTGAGGTGGTCAGGTTTTTGGTCCGTGTGGGTAGCATTTTACCACCCAACCGTCCCTGAGAAAATTCTAAACTTTATTTTCATGCCTTTAAACTAGTGTTGGTTACATGGATTTGTTTGAGTTAGCGGGGGGTGTGAGTTGGGCATGTGGGTATGGTTTCTATCTCTCATCCTATGCCAAAATAGAAGCGTTGGAACATGGTTTGGACATCTATCAAGGTGATTTTGGTAGGTGCTCACCAAAATCCACAACCATTGTCAACATTCTCTGCACTTGTGTTAAAATGGATGATTTGTTGCAAGTTTTGGGTGCCCATCAAAAGGAAACAAAGGGTATTTGTCATATATTATTGTTGCTAACAATCTAGGCACTCACATCATTGTGCAAGAGGAGCTCCTTGTCAAAATGCCTCAATGAGTTTTGGCCATATGGAACACACTCTAATCTAGGCTTCATTTTTGTATTTGGGTTTTAGCTTGTAGTTATGTAAATTTGATTTAGTGGAGGGAGAGGGTTTGTTATCACTCCCATGGAGTGGACACCTTCTTGTCATCGGCTATCTTGGCAAAGTTGGCTACCTCAAGGAAACTCTAAACTTCTTCATCTACATGCAAATAAACTCATGGTGGCTATGCAAAAGTGTTTGCTTGTTGCTTAAGTAAGACGATGATTGTGTGGATTTTTTGATGGGTTGTTGAAGCATAAACAAAACACTTGGACTATTTGAAAAAATGCCCGAAAGAAATGTGGTCTCATGGAATGCAATAATTTTAGAATATGTAGAAAATGAGTTATTGAGAAGGCTTTGGAAACTTATATGCAAAAGTAGTGGCGGTTGAATCAGATTTCACAAAATGCCTCAAAGGAGCATGGTTTCATCGAATGCAATGGTTGCATTAGATACACAAAACATGTTTGTTGAAAAGGTCTTGGAATGCCTCAAGCAAATGTAACTGGCACATGTAATGTTAAACTTTAGAACTCTTGCTCGTTGATCCGCCTCATGCATGGATTCACTTCTCCCTTTCTACCTGCTTTTGTTTTCTCTTCATTATAAAAGTTTAAACGTAAATATGGAATTTAGATTGTTTTGGATGTTGGGTTTTTAATCTTATTACACCACATATAGTAATTTTCTCAGTATCACGTAAAACTAATGACATGAATATTTGCCTTGGATGGCGTGTCAATCCTATGGACCCAAAACATGACCAAAACAAACTTATATCATATACACCATTAGTTCATGTTGCATAATAGTCAAACTAGATTGATAAACATGTTCTATAATGCAAACAAGTAGATTTAAACAACCCTCTAAGTGTTTTAAAAGCCTCTCCAAACAGATGGCAAAAGTGCCTCTACACCTCACTTCAGCAGAATTATCACAACCTCGTCTTTGTTATATGGTGACCAAATCCAACCTAGAAAAATTACCAAAACACTTGATGATCATGTTTGTGAGGTGGGTTTTCAATCACTTTGATAAACGGTTTCTTTGGGAGCAACCATTCGCCCACGATCGAACCATCTAGAAAACACCTTGTACTTTGTGCCATGGATCTCGAAAGGAAAGTTTGACCCTTCATACCTCTTCATTGTTATATATAGAATAGACTGAGGTAATTTGGTTCACTCGTTACCCACAAAAATGATTTTTCCGCATTCATCTCGAAAGCCATTTGATTTAGTTTCTTGGTGAGCAAATGGTTATTTTTAGCCAACTAAATCCGAAAAGCCATTCTTGTTTGAACCTTGGTGATCATTTTATCATACCGTAAGTTTCTAGTGATTCTATATATAACAGAGAATAGGGTAGATCTTTTAGACATTCCATTTGGGGGTTCCACACAATTTTTGCAAACTCATTTTGTGGCTACTTTGACTAGTTATATAACAATGTAACAAGGGCCTGCAGATTCGTGCAATGTTTAAACTGATGTTATGTTTGGAGATATGTATGTTGAATGGAAATATGAGGTTTGGTTTGCTTATAACATTATTACAAATGGAAAATTGGACTCACGTAATCTGGCACACTTATCTAGTCCTCTATAGTGACAACATAAAATGAAAACGTTCTAGAGGTCGTAAAACTTGGTGTTACTTTGCAAATATTTTGAAACTTGAATTTAATGAATCAATAATTTTTTGTGTTATCTCTTCCCTTCTTTGGTTATGGTAATGGTTTAGTTTACTTGCTTAAAAGGAATGAGTTTTCCCTCTCTTTAACCTCTCTCTAAAACTTGAAAAAGTTGTTTTGATTTGAATAAGTATGGAAAATGTATATTTTGCTTTCTCACTAAATCTAAATTGACCGAGAAGTTTTGTTAGTGGGTTAGACGTGAGAGGGTGTGTCCATGTCAACATGTGTCACCGACCCATGACTATATGGTTTTACATGTTGTAGGTTGTGTGGTGGCATAGAATAATTGGTAAAATTTGTGTTAATGATGTATACGGTTAAATAACATATTTTGTGCTACTAAAACAGAAAAGAAGTTATTTATTTCATATTGGGTTATATTCATGTTCGTTTTGGAATGAATGTATCGTTATATTGTGGTATACAATGTTGTTGAGAAATGATTAAGAATCTACTTGCATTTGTATGATTTTCCTTGTAGTAGCATGTATATATCTCGAAATATAAAGTAATCGTTATGGAAAACTTGGACCATCATCTAGCAATAAGTAATGGAAATATCCTTATTACATTAGTTCCAGTGAGAATTGTTTTTCTTGTTATGAGTAAATGAAGATGATATGGTATTGGTAAATAGTGAATTGATATTTTGTATGTCTAGATTATGTATTCCAAATGAACCATATATAGCCATGAAAAGGAAAAAAGTGCTAGCATGGTCAAATTAGAGTATCATGATAACACTGAATAATGGGAGAAATGTTAACATCACTACTTATGTCAACAATTAACCCTTGATTTAATAGCGCGTGTGAATGTGTGTAAAGTTGAAAATGTTACATAGGAAAAGGGAAATTACAAGCTTGAAGTTAAACCTTCATATGATCATTGTTAGGTAATGTATTAATGTGTACATATAAGGATTGTATGTAATGTATAGTGTGTAGATGAATCTTTGTTCAATTGAGAAACCAACCTTTGTATCTTTTATGAACATTGTGACATATGGCCTTTCGAATCTGTGTTGTACACCACCATAAGGGAATAACTCGTACCCCACATAGGGAGGATGTTTCTTATAAAGTATTTGTAAATAGAACTTCCATGTGAAGTAAAATTTAGAAGTCCAATTAACCAAAATAGACCAAAGTAAGCGGGTTAGTAAACAATCCATACCTTACTAAAAGAACCAATCACATGTCTCGATTATCTTACAAAACCTTTCTTCTCTCATAATTGTTAGATACCAAAGTATGTGTTTGTGTGCTTTTGAGTACTTCTAATGAGATAACTATGGGGTAAAGTGCCCATTTAAAAAGAAACTAAGGTGTAGGTAAAGGGATGGAATTTAATGATTTTCATGGGGAAACTTATAGTAATATACAATGATGGCACTGTCGTGGATTGGTCTTAGTAACAAGTGGATGTAGGGTGGAACCCTTCCACCAGTTTGTAAATGGTCATTCCTTTGTTATCTAAATATAACTCCATTGCATGATGTGGATTGTGATTGCATTATGACATTGTGTGACCTAAGATATGGTCCATGCTTCCAAAATGAAATACCTCTTTGTAGAAAACCACAATGCATTCATAAGTAAAACTTTAAACCTCGTGTTCATTGGAATGATGCCAAACATAAGTCTTCGTGATTATGTGGACCATGGTTATGTGATATGTGACAAAAGCAAATGTCTTAAGTGGTGCGCCTTTTAACAACAACAACAACAAATTGCCGCTTTTCTATTACATTTTGGATGATTAATTTTCGGCATGACAAATATCATCTTTGCATGGCTAAAATTCATTTACAATGTTTATTTTTGCACCTCCTATTCATATTTTGAGTTTCTTAAACATGAAGGAAAATAACTCATTGTTGGAGTTTAATAAGGAGGTAGAATATGGAGAAATTTTGTGAGAAGCAATAGTATGAGTTGTTGTTTAAAAGTTGTATCATTTTATATTGCATTCTCATGTGCATGCTTACCAATTCTTGCAACAATTGACCAGATTCATTTGAGCTTCACTCTTATCCATGGAGTTCTAGAAATTGCAGTCATGGAGGAGCTTGAAAAAATTTAAAGTGTAGGTCTTCAAATATTCTTCAAATCTTAGATAAGGTGGTAAGTGGTCTCTACATCACATTTAGATGCCTAGGAGAGCTTCATCAATCTCATTCAGACAAGAACAAGCTTATTTGAACAAGCAACCATCGATCTTCACACTCAAAAATACAATCCCGAAAGTCTTGTTATTTGGAGCACTAAATCTTGTCATCCAATCACTTATCATATACCAAAAGAAAGCTCTTAAAGTCCTCTTCCACATCCAATTGATAGAAATTTGAGAAACTTAGCAAGAACTATCATTTTACTCCAACTTCTTAAACTGGTGTGACTATGTTCTAGGAGCATAACAAACCAGTTTTGGCTCTTTTACATTAGACACTCTATGATTCACTTTTAGAGAAAACCATTGTATTTACACCTCAATAAAAACTTCTACTTCAAGATAGAACACACTCTTGCATGGGTTTAATGAGGAAAAACACAAGTTTGAAGCCAAAACTACAAGCTTTCTTGATTTGTATCAAACAAGCGCTTTGCACCATTAGAATTGCCTCATGAAATCACTTTGCCTTATCAACTTAAGAGCTTGAACATGTTAAATAGAGCTTGTACCATCTTCCCATGATCATTTTCACCTTAACACCATGATTTTTCATCAAAACTTCCTCATTCTCCATGACTAGTGTTTGCATACTTTGTCTTCTCAATGCTAGTACTTGAAAAATACACTGAAGAAACACATTCCCCCAAAGGATTAACCCGAATAACTTCATGAACCTTTAGGTCACATTTATAACGTCCTTCACCAAAAATTTGAATCGGGTTTCCTTTACAAATTTTGCATGTATACTAAATTTTTCACAAAAAACATGTTTTCTCGTGGGGTCCATGAACATGACATCTAATGAGTTACCTATACTCTCAAAACATTTTCAAGGCAAAACAATTCAATTTAGAGGCATAAGAAATCATTTTTCTCCTTACCAATTTGACTAGGTTTGAGGAAGGCTTAGAACAAGTCCATAAAAATATATAGAACTTTCTCGTTTCTCATCCATTTGACTTCAAAATTTTGCACCATATTTTTATCCCAACTCTCTTCAAATTTGTTTCTTATGATTTATCCGAAGAAGGCTCCACAATTTTGCTTGATCAAAGAAGTTAGGGTACTATTTTGGTAACTTTACTTAACCCGATTTTACAGAAAATGCAATATCTTGGAGAAAAATCCTCCTTAGGTCCTCAAATTTGGAGCACACCTTCATGACTACCTCCTCCATGAATTCTAATGACCATTTTTTCCCGTGCACTCACGAAAATTCCAGTCCAATCTCATGTGTATGCTAAACTGTTTGTCGGGAGGGCATTTATACCAATGACTCTGAAAGTGCCTTTAACAATTGAATTTTGATGTGTAGCTTCATATTTTGACTATTTACAATGTCCCTACACACTTCCCATGCCTGCGCTTGCTTTATTCAGCTTGTTTTGCTTCATAACATCATGTTAGGTGCCTGAAATAGACCAAATTGAGCTAGTTTGCACTGTAAGTCACCACTTCTAAACTATTCTTCATCTTGTAGCCCCTTGAACATATATCATTATGTGTTTCATGCCTTTACTATGCTTCACCAACATCCTCATACCTCCACTTCACCTTTCCATGTCACTTTGCTACCTAGGCCTTAGGATTAGGCATCCTGAACTGAGCTAGTCTAACCAATTTCACACTTGTGCACCTTTGGACAATGCACTACATCATCGTAGTAGACTCTCACATCATCACTTAGCTTTACTTGTCTCTAGTTGCTCAAGCGATTAATGCTCCATCAATTGTTCTCAAGCCATTGTTCTATTTTTCCTTGTCTCAATTATTTCAAGCTCTCTCTAGCTCTCCATGCTACTTTGTCATTAACATGCCTTTGACATCAATGAAAACTCAGAAACATCTACCAACAGATCGAGGTGGGTCCCACATGGTATGCCAATTGGGGGCCCAATAGCCAATGAGGGCCTCTCTTTTTCAAGAGGGGGACCCTGTCGCCTTTCTTCACATTATATGGTATGTGATTTTACTTATAAATCCATCTACAATTCATATGTTGGTGCATGTGGGACAATTTTTATCATTGTTGCCAAATGTTCCCAACCAACATGACAAGGCTGGAGGGTAAGCTAGGGGTGGGTCAAAGTTGCCACCTCATCATATTAATCGCCGGTGGATAAGCCAGTCACCAACTCATGGTGACAACATTGTCATCCGAGCCCGAGTCTCAAGTTCAAAGCACATCCAAACAACGAGCCAACACCATTTCCAACTCACCTCACACCGATTGAGGCAACTCTTATTCCATTCGACTAAGTCCATGCGGTGAGTTGAGTGTCAAGTTCAATGGATTGACCAACAAACCAACTACGCTACGAGTCGAGTCATGAGGGCTCACCAAGCAAAATGGGCAAAATTTGTGACCGAAGTCACAACTCTATCTCCGTAAATAAGGCTTTAAAATCCTTATACCGGCTCGCTTTATAAGGAATGTGGGATTTTCCCACTATAAACAATGTCAAAAGGCACTTAAGACTTTGCACCCACTTGAAGACTTGAACCTCGACATTTCACATCGTATTCAAGAACCATACCATTAGACTATAAGCCTATTGCGGGGTAATGTGACCAAGAAAATGGATTTTATCATGTACATGTGGTGGATTCTAAGCCAAAAATAATGCGAAGAGCAAGTCATTTGAACCATGCCCACTTAGGAAAAAATATATGCGACCCACCATTATACCATATGGCTTGTAAACATTATAAAAGGTGGCAATTGTTATTTGAAGGTCACCGGTTTGTTTTTTTTTCAGGCCTACAATGATGGAGAAAACCAACCCCACTTCTAGAGAAAATTAGCAATTATAATGTCATTTTTGTGTAAGGATTTTCAAGAAGATGGAACTAAGACATCCCTAGAGACATTGTGAATTGGTATTCCCGCGTTTTAAGATATTTTTAGCCCTTTTGGAGAGAGAAAATAGCCTCGCAGAGAGAGAGAGAGAGAGAGAGAGAGAGAGAGAGAGTACAAATCTAAGTTTTCTAGGAAGTGGCTATTGGAGATTTCTTAGAGATTGAATTAGAAGTATTTGTAGGAATTATTTGCCCATTTTGGAGATTTGATGTAAGATTTTCTTCATTTTTAAAAAATTAGTTCTAATCTTATTTAAAAATTTATAATCCAATTTATGTAATTTAAAAAAATTTAACGAGAATTTGAGAAATGAAGGGAATGAATGTGAAATTGGTGGGATAAGATTTATTTGTATTTTGCTAATCAATTTCGAGTTTTTACTTGCCAAATTTAACGTAGAACGTGAATTTGAGAGAAATTATTTATCCATAAATTAAGAAAACTAACTCGATTGAATTTAATCGTTTTATCATTTTCGAGATCAGTTGGCAAATTATAGGGCTCTAATTTTTGGGCCATATCTTTTGATACAAGGCACTAAATTACGCAAGGGTGGTCATTGGAGAGATCCCTTAAAATGCTCTTAAATGGAATAGATTTTGATTCCTAAACCCCTATGTTTTATGAGTAGTACGCACCAAATCTCTTGTGGTTGCTTTTCTCATTTAATGCCATATATAGGTAGATTCAAAGCTCGATGGAGTTCTTTTTTTGAGCCCAACATTTCAATGTTTAATGCAGATTTGTTCTCCATCAATGCACCAACTATTTTAAGAGGATATTAGGTTTGACATTCTTCTATAGAGGATTTTATGGTTGGGAATCCAAGTTGGGTGATTGTTGTCCACAACCACATTTTGGGTGCGCTTTTGGCCTCCAAGTTTAAAATTTCCCCTCTTCTCTTCTTCGTTACTATAAATGTAAGGATGTTCATTGTAAGTTGGTTGGTTCCTCCCCCTTGGAATGTGAGGTGGCCCTACTCTCTCGGGTGTCAAATATCTCTAAGTGTCTAAACCTCTAAATTTCAAGGACTGGAATGTGTGTAGTACCTCTTCCCTTTTTATAGTAGATTGTGCATATTCGGATTATTAATACAAGGTTAATTGCGGCTCATATATGCCCTTTGGCATTGTGTTTTTGTGCTCTTTCCTTCTACTTTGAGTGAACATACTGTGTGTGGATTATAGTGGCATGCACGAAATTCACCGTGTTACTTTGTATTAGACGATGAGTGATTCCCTTTCTATTTTGGTGTAATCACCACCCTTTGTTTTTCATTCTTTCCATCTCCCATTTCCCTACAATTATTAGAATAGAGTAGAGTAGTGGTAGGCATTAGAGTAGTTAATTGAAGAGTTGGCTTTCTTTGGAGGTCTACCTCGAAGGAGCCAAGGTCCCACATGCTTGGAGGCACTCCCGAAGTCGATTAGTTTGTTTTCTCGTGCCAATAGAGCTCATTAGGGCCATGATTTTATTTGTGTCATTGTAGATATATTCTTCAAAATGGATCGTTTTGTTACATGCAAGAAGAATATTATGCTACAAATATTAATAATTTGTTTTTCAAGGAAGTTGTCAAGTTGTATGGATTTCTTAAAAGCGTAGTGTCTAATCAGATACAAAGTTTTTGGGAATTTCTAGAGAACATTGTGGAAGAAGCTAAATACCAAGATGCAATTTATTTTAGCATATCATCCCCAAATGAATGGTCAAACAACATAATCCCAAAAAGTATTGGTAATAAGTTACAAAGTTTGGTGGAAGCAAATCCATGGCAATGGGATTTGTCTTGGCACATGTTGAATTTTCTTACAATAATTCAACCAACCAACGCATTAGAATAACACCATTCCATATTGTGTTTGTGAGTATCTCAAGAGAGGTTACAAATTTTTGAGATATAAGTGATTTTAGAGCAAAGTCTTTTGTAACAAAAGGCTTCATTAAGTATATGGATAAAATACATCATCAAGTGAAGGAGAATTTTGAAAAGAATATTATGAGATATAAGATGCATGTTGATCTAAAGAGAAGAGAACAACAATTTCAAGTTGGCGACCAGTTTTTGCTCATGGTTCGTTTCACTTACCTAGGGTGTATGATGCAGAGCACATGGGTCCACAAGATATCTTACATCAACCAAAAACATAGGTGGTAATAAGTTGTATTCACGTGCCTTGATATTGTGGATGATCCAAATTCTTGGAGTTCATGCGCATAGCCATTCAAGAGTGCACTTCTTGCTTGTCAAACTTTGCCTCCGCAAACATATGCACAACGTCATTTATTTGAAGAGTCTGTGAGATTTGGCATAGTCTAATTTACACACAACTCAATGAGCCTACAAGGTTCCATGATGTCACACATAACTTAATATGTTTGCAAACTTTTGCAAAGATTTTATCTACAAAACAATGTGAATTCCCTATCAATTCATGTGCAAGGCTCTGTATGTGAAGCTTTGTGAATTTCTATGCAAGATTTTGTCTAGGAAGGTTTGAGTTGTCTCATATTCACCCCGTGCATAGACACGTGAGTCGATACATCCATGCAACAAAGAGATTCACGTTAGCTTAGAGTATCATAGCAATTTCACTTAAATGGGAAGGAGAATGTCAATGGTCAAATTTTGTGAAGTGCATAACCAATCTCTATATGCGTAAGATTACTTCTTTTTGGCTTTCACATAAGCTTCGTGTATCACATACAACTTCCACAAAACACCAAAATTGTGTCATGTGTCCATACAAGATTAGATGTTAACACCCTTAACAATTTAAGCATTTAACAAATGAGAATTTGAATAGTCACAAAGGGTGTGTGTCATGTGTCCATACAAGGTTAGATGTTAACACCCCTAACAATTTAAGCATTTAACAAATGAGAATTCGAACAGCCACAAAGTGCAATAGATGCATTTCACATATGGAGTCTCGAAGCATTTAGAATTCTATAGAGGTTCTTGGGCATCTCAATAAAGTAATGAGTTATTTTCAAAGGGGGCTTGATTAGTTGGGTCATCTCAGATAAAGAAATGAGTTAGCTCTTTTTTTCAAAGACAAACAAGGTTAGCTTGATTTCTAGGAGCGTGTAGGTTTGCGCCGTCACTGTAGAGGTCAATCATGAAATTAAGTGCTAGCTCTTATGCTTTTTCAAATAAACTAAGATGTGTGTAGTGCTGTATGTTTCGAATTCCCCATTTGTGAATAAAGATCGCGTGTGATGTTCTAATGTTGCACAAATTTGTGTGTATGTCCATTTTGAATGTTGACATCCCTACTTAAGGACTAATATGACATCATCATATATTTTCTATTCTATAAAAATATAAGCAACAAATCCTGTCTCTCGTATTCTCCCACCGGCATATTCTCATGTTTTTCTAATATTATTTAGCCTTTATTTTGTAAAATGTCTTTGAATAAATAGAACCTTATTTTGATTTCTAATGTATCACAAATTTGTGTCCTCTTTTTGAATATTTTCACTTGTTGATCCAATTTTTTCACTTTGTATACCCAAATTAATAATGTTTTGTGCTTTCCAAATAGTTTGTAGAGAAACCAATGCTAAGCTAGATCACATCATCAATATGGATTTTCTATATATATATATATATATATCAAGTTGAAAAAATCGTAAATCGGGATTAATCGACATATTCTCCCAATCGGAAATCGGGAATCGCAAAAAATCGGCAAAAAATCGGCAAAAATCGCAACTTTATTCGCTACTTTTAAAAACATTTAAATTCATAAAATATACTTCCAAGAGGGGTCATTTGATTTAATGCTTCCAAGAATATTATTTGAACGGGAGCCTGGATCGATGCCATTCTACAAAAAAAAAAAAAAATTGTCTTAGATTTAGAGGCCTTGAAGAATAATACTATAAATATTAATATTAATACTTATAGTATTTATTTATTAATAATGTCTTTGTGAGCATTTAAATACAACCTTATTTTAGCTTATCTAACACTCTGTATCACTTAAATATTTATTATTTAATATTTATAATATATATTACAAGCTTTACATATTATACATGCATTAATAATAAATATTAAATATACACAATGCACATACCTGCTGCCACGAACAGGGAAAAATCGGCTTGTCTGAAAATGGAGACGCGAGACAAAATTAATAATGTTTTGTGCTTTCCAAATAGTTTATAAAGTTTAAACCGCGCCGAGAAACCAATGCTAAGCACACGATTTGATTAAAAATCAACGCCCGACGGAAAGACTCGATTTACTTTATTTTCGTCAATTTTAGACGCGATTTTCAACGATTTTCGAGGGTTTTTTAAAGCGATTTATCGGCGATTTATACCATTTCGAAAATCGCGATATATATTTTATCGTGTGGCGGTGGGGACGACGCGATATATATATATCGGCGATTTTGGCGATTTTGATATATATATATATATATATATATATATAGCCATTTTCTTATTTGTTGATGCTAAATAAACTAATGGTTTTAAGAATTTCTTGAGTTAGGTGTTCTCCTTTTTCCATTTGACCTAAATTATACTAGGTAGGTCTCCAATAATAGGCATCCTCCTAGAATAGAGCTTTAAGCTTCTAGCTCTCCAAATGAAGAAAATTTCTTCTTTAATTGTGCACATTATAACTAAAACCTTTCTACAAGACTATGCTAGTAATATTTTTATCATCATTTTACGTTGTATTTGTTATACTCTATGTTGTAATAAATCAATTTCAATGGTATTGTGATCTTTGATTGATTTTCTCCTCTTGGAAAAGCTTGGTTGGCCTATTTTTCTTGGATTCCTTTGTTATAAACTTTAATATATGTACTTTACCTCATGTCAAAAAAGATCGAGAGAAGGCGATATATTTTACTTATTACATATCATTGTCATGTTGAATCATGGGTTTCACTATTATCTTTCCACAATAGTTTTCTTCTATGATCACTTATAATAGTATTTCTTCAAAACTCAATACTTACATTTTAGTATTTCTCAACTTTCACGCTTTCTCCTATACTCAAGTGCATTTGTCAACTTAAACCTCTATTTAATTTATTTTTTCAACTTCCCTTAGACTCTACAAAACCCTACAAGAAGCATATTGTTGTTATGGACACTTTTCCTTTAGGAGCTCTCCCATTGGTTCTCAACTTTGGTCCATCCAACCTACACAACAAGCAAAAAGCTCCATTCCCTATTCACATTTCTATTGAATACATTATTTCATAACTTTTTCAATTAAATGTTATGATTTATCTTAAATGATATATTCTCTCCTTTTACCCTTGATTCTATATTATTATCTTCCTCTAAATCATCTCGGTTTCCAATCTAAGCCCGTGCAACCAAAGCAACCCCACTCTTTAACAATTACATGCATATACGCACAAGGCATTTTAATTTCCCCTAACCTTACAAAGTTTTATAGGGGCTCCGTACTAACCAAAAAACCAATGTCATCGTTGGCTTTTAGCAATCAACCTTAATAGCTCATAGGAGTCAAATTCAAAGAATGACCTTATCTACTAACAACAAAATGTGAGTAGAAATTAGGTACATGTTATAGAAGCATAAATAATTAGAGAGAGAGATATATATATATATATATATATATATATATATATATCAACATTTTGATCTTATACTAGAATGACAATAATGAAGTTGCAAAGATGTCATCTTTACATACAAGTTATGAGACCATATACCTATACATTGATATCCTTTGCATGACAAATGATTACATATTTGTACTATTGAAAAGTAGCTAGCCCTAACAAATTGATACAACAAACTAAAACATTCCTACCTAACTCGAATAAATTTTCTTTCTTATTAAAAAATAGAATAAACAAAGAGAACTTGCTTTTCAACATGACCATATACATTGATGATCAATCACCACATAAGCATATGACTAATAGACATAAACCCCCATCCTCACCCTCAAATTATAATTATGTTGCAAAGCACTTTATTGTATAATTCTTAAGATCAATTGACTAAAATATAGGCCCAAAGGGCCATCCAAAATATTTATCCTTGGTCAAAACCCACCATACGGTAGTTATATTTATTGAATATGTGCAGTCAATGAAGTAGGCGCAGGTTAAAGTTTTTAAAACACACTCTTGAAAATACTCTAAAGACAAGCTTAAAGGTAAGTAGGTAGCCTAACGTCCTGGTTGATGACGATGAGTTCATGCCTCTTGTTTCTCCTACTCGAGAAAGGAAGCCCTTCTCCAATACTTATCAAGTGAGAGCTTTTCCTTCATGAAACAAATACAATGTTAGGAAAGATCGGGATGATAAAAAATAATCTGCTAACCGCCCCTTGTTTACCCTAAAGAACACATCAAAGTGTCGTCTTTTGAAGATCTTGGCCAGTTTACATTCATCATTCCTCAAAGTCGCTCAACTGCTGGTTTTGATTCACTCCCTCAACACTATACTCTCAATGCTAAACCTCATGCGCACGATGATCTGTCTGGTTTTAATAGTGCCCAAAACAAAGGACAATCTCCATCTTGGAATCTAAATCATCCAAACTACCCTTAGTTTGTCCAAATCAATAAGAATACAGAAATATCAATTCCCCACATCGATCTGGACACCCAAGCCCATGATTGCATTGCATTGATCAAAGCCCCTCACTCAATTGATCGAAGCCTAAAAATTCTCAGCAACAACACAAGTAATCATCCTGTCCTTGATAGAACTATTATCACCATGGAAAAATGTATCAGCTATCTAGCTAATGTATTCCAGCAGAAGCACAAAAGAATTGACATCATCCACGAACTATTCTTTGGGGATCTTGCTCAGTAACATATGGAAGAGAGCATATTGAGAGGGCTTACTATCAGCCTGCTACTAAAATGCACTCTCATCAAGCCACAGGTATTGGTGCAAATGGTGCTTCCACTGATAGGATTGTTAATGTATTCCGTCAGCTAGCTAAGACCACTCCTCCAAACCATCCTAATTTTTATATTCTTAATGGTGGAAACCAGGTGGTCCCAAACTCTGTGGAACGGGCCTGCAGGCCTATTGAATAATATTCACTCGAGAACTTGGGGCAGGACCTTACGACCTCATTCTCTCAACTAAGCATTCCCATTGGCGTGACTTTTGCATCTGGTTCCCCCGGGATATATCTTTCTGTGAGAAATCGCCATATGTTGTAAGGTAGATTTTGTATAAGGGACTATGTAGCTTCTAGAGCTTTGCCCCTGCATATTTGTATGTTTGTAGCCTTTTCTCCCTATTCCTATCTTTCTCGTCTACACTTTTTGAAGGTTCTTATCATGATTTGGTATGAGTTTTGTAATGGTGTTCCTTTTCCTTGAATCTCTTAAAACATCTCATGGTCTCTGTGTGTGATCAGAGACCTTTGGTATGTGATTTCTCTTTTAATCAATACAAATACATATACTTCAACCATTAAAAAAATGGCCACCAAGAACAGCCAATTAATTTAACCGTGTACAAAAGTCTCTTTCCATTGAATAAGCACATCCCTTTCAACCATCAAAGATTTGATGAAGGCTAGTCCTACCCAAGACTCTCTCCAATGTAGAAGAGGTCAACAAGAAAGAATTGATCCCGCCATCATTTCTGAGGGCATGAGCTAGTAAAGCACCTACTTTGATATATAAGGAGACCATCACTGCTGACAACATAAGCTAGTAAAGCACATGCTTTGATATGTAAGGATACTATGAAGGTTGCTACGCCATGTTTGAGGAGACCGTGGTCTTATGAGTCCTATAAATAATCTGAGAGGCAGTGCAAAACACCTCTAGAAGGCCGTCAGTTAATAGAACTTGTTGCAACCAGTTTGAACATAGAAAATAGGCCGCCATCCAAATACTTTTACAAACAAATAGTAACACCTTGAAGCTACGAACTAAGCTAGTGTAAGGCATAATCTAACTAAACTATAATACAAACAATGAAACTATGAATGAAATATGAAAAACATTCATAAAACAAGCTATGCAAATAAACATAGAAACTCGGTGCATTTCTCTTAGCTTATATAGCAGCGCGGAAAGTTTTATATCAATAGAAACTTTGCATAGGCTTTTGCTATGTTACAAGGGAGTCGTGTCTAGTAATTTGTAGGGATTCCTTACCATCCTCTCTAAATTTTCTGCGAACTCTAACATAAGCTGATATCTCTTGGAATGTTAACCCACCTTCTAACCTTAGTTTATTATCTAGGTTTGTCAATGACTTTAATGAAAAGAAATTCTTTTAACTAACGGAATTCCAGCATTGAACAAAAACAGGACCATAATAGATTAGGGAAAAAGTACTACTTTAAATGCATTACAAAAATTGCAAATTCCATTTCAGAAATCTTAATAATATTGCACAAAGATACTCATCTGCTACCATTCCCTCAACAGTCTAAAATTCTGTTTCGTATATATTCTTGCGCTCAACCATTTCATCCTCAAAGCTGCAAAATGTCAAAAGTCAACACTTCAGTCAACCTGGTACTCTATAACAAGTTCTAATGAAGGGAAGGGTTACGCTGAAAAAATAAGATGCAGAAGATTAAAACCTGCACACCAACAAAAACATGTATAAGATCAGCATATTAAAAATACAATGTGAAAAAAATCCCCTGCAAACAACTAAACTATACATTTAACAAAGGACCCACATTTTGTCTAGTATTTACTATTGACACGATTGCAAGCCATACTTATTCAGTTCATGTTGATATCTAGGTAAAATCGTCTTATCCACAAAATGCACATCTAGATTCCAGTGGTTTGCAAGGTTAGAAAATGACATATAGTGCTAAAAACAGCCCTAAATTATAGAATTTTCTCCATGATCATAAAGCGCGGGGCATAGTTTTCCATTAAACATTAGATTTCAGAGGGGTTTAGTTAACAATTTTTCCCTAGACATAAAATTTATATACTGGTGGAAAATATTTGACAAAACCCATAGACTGCAGTAACAAGTCATGGCCCACCTTGTCTAGGCCCTCAAATATTGAATTGATTTTGTTACCACAGAGTTCTATGAAGCCTCGTTTAGTGGAGCAGATTTGGAGGTCTGAACAACCTACACCGACCACAGGTTATCAAGGTTTCACAGAACAAGGTCAATGTACCTATCCTGCACTTGCAGCTCAGACATCGGTTCTTCATGTGTTTATTAGTTTAGATTTTTAATTTATTTAGTGTAATTGCATTTTTTACGTTGTCTATGGTTATATATATATATATATATACACACGCACACACACACACACAGCTGCGCCACCATATCCGTGCATCTAGATTTAGGAAGTACCACACCCACGCCCCTGCAGCCAAACCCTAGTAACTTTGTTGCTGAAAAAGTAACTCCAGTTCCCAAAAATTATAAGAGTTCAATCCAGGAGATGAAGGAAATAACAATCTCATTTGGCAAGAATCGTGCAAGGGTCGAACCAGCAGCACAAAACTGAAAGAGTAAATTGACTGCTAGAACATAGAGAACAGGATTTAGCCATGAGGGCAAATCCAACGGAACAAATGAAACCCATTGATAGGATATAGTTCAATTTTAATTTTGATCTGGTGAGGCTTACTGTTTCAAACACTAGTCCGCTCTAAGGAAGACACATCCACATTCAAGCTGGGAAGGCTTAGGTCTCAAACAATAGTCCGCTCTAATGAAGACGCAAACATTCAAGCCCAGTGTAAGTAAATTATCAAGTAGGGGATACACACTGGTCATAAAAATAAGTGACCTCGATGGATTAAGATTCAAGAACAACACTGGTTGTAGGAGGAATCAGTGCAAATGGAAAAGTCCAATAGTCTCATTTCTGCGTACCTGACAAGAGGTTTTGGCAATTGATCGAAGTGACGACTCAAGATCTACAGCTAGGATCACCATCAAATGGGTTTGAACAATCAGTTGCATCCTAATCAGCAAAATATTGATCCCAATGTTTGTGCCAAATGGTGTCAAATCGAAACACTCTGGCTCCAATACCTGCAGATGGCACCAAAGGCTGATAGTGGTGCCAAGAAACTGAACCAACGAAATACAAACCTATATGGTCACTGAAACAAAGACTGATCAAAATCCTATCAAACACAAAATGCGTAAAGTAAAAGACCAAAAAGGTAAAAGTTGATATCATTTACAAACAGAGAAAAAACAGAGGTTTCCCTCTTTTGTGGAAAATACAAGGTAAATTAGTTAATACTTAATGGAATGTAGCCGTAGGTATTTCTATGTACCACATAAAACCAATCAAAGGATATCAGTTATGCTGACCTCAAGACCTAAATTAATTAGGAAAGCTCCAGGTTCAAATCCTTAAAAGTCATGTTAATGAGTAAAATAGCATCCAATTCCGGGTACAACTTACCAGCGTATGACGGCAAATACAAATCCTAAGCCTAAGGTGAACTCCCGATCTTCTTCTCAAAAACTAAATTCAACTCAGAAGATTCAAAAGGAAGGAAAATTTTTTTTAAAAAAAAGGTTGCCCTCTTCTGCTGAAAAGAAATGGAAAATTAGCAGTATCGATGTTAGGTGCTACAGAACCATCCCAACAGCACTCCAACTAAGAAATATAATATTGATTTACACCCACTCCAATAGATAACCTAAACCCAACTCAGAAGATATGAAATAAAACACACAGGTTGCCGTGTTCTGCTGAAAATGAAGAGCAAATCAGACAATACTTAAAAAAATAATACAGGTATTTCTATCTACCAATGAAAAATCCTAATCAAGGGATATCAATTAGGAGAAGCTTGAATAGAATATTAATGGGACTTTCATAGCAAAACATCAAAAGACATATAAATGCGTAAAGTAACATCCAAACTTACTTCAACAGACGGGATCAAATGAGAATCCGAAGCAGAAGGTAAGTCCCAGATCTTCCTCTGAATTGCCAGAGCCAACCATCCCATCTAAAATTGAAATGACCTATGATTTCAAACCAAAATATGCCAATTAGGACTACCTCAAAACGTAAATTAACCGGACTTTTTAGCAGAGCCCCTTGCTCAAATCCTCTAAAGACATTAAACCTAACGCCGGGCAACCGTACCATCTACAATCAAAACTTTTGCTATTTTCAAACCATGCTAAATCAATAGAAATAAGAATACTAAATCTGACAGAACAATTTCAAAATGCAGTGAATTAAAATTACATTCAGAGTAGAATGGTTTAGTGCTTACAAAGAGGATGGATTGCCCGTCTTCCGGAGCAAATTTTCTGATAATTCACAGTGCATTTCAGTTTATAACATCCAGTTATTTATCGCCAAAGCGGTGGGGGAAAAAAAAACAGAGCCGTTAACCTACCCATGACGTGGCTTTTTCTTTCCGAATGTTTGAAATTTTGAATAAACACCCAACTATGGTATCATGGGACTACCAAAATACTTATGTTGGTAGCGTATTTATGTGTTATCATTGGTTGAAGTTAGGTTCTTATTGGCACATAGTGTTGATCATTTGTCTACTTTTTTGTGTCTTTGATCTTCGGTCAATTTTTCATTATGTTTTTTTTGTCATTTTTCTCTTTTGTTAGTTCTATTTCTCCTTTTATTTGCTTTTTGTCTCTAGTATTCGTGTTTTCCTCATTCCTCGTGGTTTCCCCTCTCCTCCCATGTTTCTTGTCTAGTCTAGGGTTATGACTATTTTCATAGGGCTTTGACCAAAATCGTATCTATGTTTATGGTAAATACTATTTTAGGCCCTTTTAAGCCCCTTTTTTCGGTTTCTCTAGGTTTTGTGGCTTCGTTGGTCAACATTCCCGCCCATTGTGTATTGTCTTACATATAAATATGATCATAATTTCAATTCAAGAAGTTTTTACATACATACATGCACTAGTGTATTGAAAAGAGAATCACACACTTTAATTCCTATTGTAGGAGTGACATTGAAGAACACACAAAATAGATTATATTTTGAAGCATCCTCATACCAATTTTAAAAATCAAGCATTTAGAGATTCACTTTGGCCTATACTAATTGTTGCACACATTTGTAAGATAAGGTGATGTAGGGGCATCACAAATGTATATAAGTGCAATTTTGCTTATTGGAGGTCTTGGACCTCATTTTGGTCAATAAGCCATGTTTTCATGTCATTCTCTGGTGGTCTAGCCCCTCTAACCATTCAAAATAACTTTTCCCTCCAAAACTTGACTTTTGAAAATTTGAATTGTGGAGTAAAGCTTAAGTGCCACCTTGGTTCTAAATTCTTGTGTTTTTGTTCATGATTCTTCATGGGAGGTCTAAGGAGATCCTATAGTATATTTGGAGATGTAGATCATCACATGTCACCCTTCCATACATGCCTAACTCAAGCAAAATCACTACCTTTGTCCACCTTGGGTTAGCAAAACCAAGAGTGATTATGTTGTAACTAAATTGGATGCAAAAGGAAGAGAGGGGTCTATTCATTCAAACAAGAGAGGGTGAAGAAGGAGGTAACAGAGCCATTGGTGAGAGGAAAACACAACTTGAATGTCAAAATCTAGAGATTTTTGTTGTCACTATCACAGACTTAAGAAACACTCAAAAAATAGGGTTTCCCTCATGATTACTTGTATTCTTAAGTTTTTATAGATGGAATAAGGTGTTAGATACTTCTCAAAGATGAATGTAAGCTTCTCAACCTCATAATTGTTTCTTGATTCTCGTGTTGATACCTTGTACTCTAAGATTACCAGCTTTTGTGTAGTGTCTTTTGTCATATTTTCCGATTAAAAAAGAGGTGTTTATGGTTTGTTGGAGATTTGTTAAACATATGGATGCATGAAGACCCTAATAAGTATCTTTTGATATGCTTTAGAAAACTAAATTCTTTAACTCTTCCTTATAAATGTACATGCCAATTTTGAAATCAAGGTTATTTTCTTCCCTATCCATGTTATAATGGGTATAAGATTGTGGCTTAGGGTCTTGATAATATAAATTTGTAACGGAAAATGTGTTGAGGTCTAATCCAAGTATTATTGACAACATAATGTCAACAAGAACCTTGACACTAACCAATGTTCAGAGATTGTCTTAGTCTAGTTGAATTGTAGTGTTGATTTCTTCACATTTCTTGTTAAGAATTCATGTCTACATTAGTAAAAGAAGGTTGTTTAACATTTTTAGCGAAATTGACAAGATATAAAGGTTGAGTGAATGTCCATGAATGTTTAATCTCATTCAAAGCCCTATTTTCTCCGTCTCGTATAGTAAAGCCTAATTTAGGGTTAGACCATGTTCAACATCATCAAGTCTATTGTATTCAAAAATCAAAATATAATCATTTAGATCTTTATTAGGATCTTAAGAAGGTTACAATATAGACCTATGAAAGAGATTAAGAAGGATTTTTCTTTGAATTACCTATACCTTGTCCAGACAATCTTAGTATGGTTGTAACCTTACTTTGAACCATGTTTTTCATTCAATTCTTTGTTTTATCATTTGAAATTTGACTTGAAGAGTCTCAACATACATCAAGGTAAGAGGAAGGAATATAACAAGCCCTCATTTTAATGTATAGGTCTAAATTGTCTGAGATCTAGTCAATCTACTCTTGAAAATTATAAGAAGATTGTTTTGAATCCATTCCCATGTTTTAGTGCTTGAATGATTTGAAGAACATCTAAGCCTCCATCATAAGGGTTGGGACATTTGCATACATGGGATTACTAGTTGACTTGTATCAATTTGTATGTATAAATTTATCAAATCATGAGGACCCAACTAATGGAGGGATCACACAATCCCACCATTAACATCCCCTTTTATGGGTTTTGTTGGGAGCTACAAGCATATTCGGGTCTTGATTGAGGACGTCGACTCTCATTGGCCTGCAAAACAACCAAGGAATTCGAGTGAGTATTTTACATATTAGCGCATGAAGAACACATTGTGTACTATTATATTCATCCTTACCCATGCACTGCCATTTTTATATAAATAAACTATTTTTGTAAAGTTCAAGGATCTCCATGATTCTAGATGAGTTTGTAGGTTCTATTCACCTTTCCTTCAAGACATGTTATCTACTTCATGTTAGTGAAGAGTGACTCAGATTTACAAAATCTAACATGTTTATGTCTCTAACCTTAAGTCTAGTATTTCCCATAGTTTAATCATTCTAAGTTATTTCTAACATTCATAGTATCCTAAAATATAGTTTAGAACAACCCCTTATTTTCAATAATTAGGTTTGATTCGGACATTGTTTAGATTAGGCCTAATTACGAGACTTAGTTGTGGTTACTTTATTGATTTTTTTGTATCTAGATTCCCGTGTCACACCTACATTTTGGTGAATGTGTGTTTATATCAACATATAACCCTTTGGGTTTCCTATTTAATAAACCTAAACTTTTCATGTAGCCATAAGGTTTCCTTTTTTGGTGAACTTGCACTTACATCAAATACTCAACCTAGTGATTCTCTTTAGATAAACACTCGAACTCAACTAGTACTCAACCTAGGTTTTTCGCCTTGTGTGAACTCATCTTGTTTGTCACAATCTAGAGATTGATCTTGCTTCATATTCATTATCCTAAGGTTTATTTTATTTGGTTGAATCTATAGGCCATAGCTATTGTGTGTAACATTGATTTTGCATTATTTCGTTATAGTGACATATTTTATGTCATCCAGTTTATTGGATCCAAGATTCCATATCAAAAAAGTGCTAAGTTAAATTCTAATATGATTGCACTCTGATTTATCTTGTAGAAATTTTGATTCTTGTAGAAACTTCTTGATGAGACCTTTATAACCATGTTCCTTCACCTTTTTGAGACTTGTATGAATGCTACTTTGAATTGTCTTCAAAATTTCAAATAACTAAAGGAAAAGAGGTTACTTTAAAATATCTAACACATATTAAGGACTTATTTGTTTCTAAATGTCATTTGTTAAAACATTCTAGTGAAATGGTTGATATGATGTGTGTAATAAGGAGATTCAAACTCAAACTTGAGGTCACCAACATTCCAATGTGCATGTTATTCAAGATCATACATATAGGGTAAACCATTTATGCCAAAATGTTAGTAATGATCAAGCACCCATTGAGACACCTTTCATGACTTCTCATGTGGTTATCTCTCAAATTTATTCCAACACCATTCCACTTTGTGCCTCTCTTGATGTACATGTTTCTCTTGCTCTTACACAACCATTGTTGACTCCCATCTTATTTCTCTTGTGTTACTCATTTACTTATCCCTCATATGTCTTCCATTTCTCTCAATACTTCATTGTTTTGTCCTTACCTAATACATTTATTCTTACATATTCCACTATTGCTTCTCTACCTTCTAAGATGATCACTATGATGAATATTATATGCAGATTACAAGATAAAATTAAGGAATTCTCAAGGGACTGGAAATTCATGTAGCAAGGTCACTTCAAATGAAATATTACTCAAGTCCTTCAACCTATGACATACTATCTTACCTCTTTCTAATGGGTTATATAACACTAAAATTTAACGTATATATTGAGAAGGGAGATCCATCTCATCACCTACATCATTTTATACCTTGTGATTGCATTTTATACATGAATATTGATTATTGACCAAGCTATTTTATATGAGCCTAAATGTAGTACCACCTTTAATGTGCATCACGTGTTTTCATGTTATCTATGTGAGTTAATGATTGTGCAAACCTATCATGTGTTTTGTGTAGTCCTAAGTGATCTCTTGTAATGTCATGAGTACTACAATGTAAGAAAATAAATTATTCCTATATTTTTTAGTGTTGTATTTGTGTGTGTAAAATGTCGGCATTACACTTGGTATCAGAGCGAAGGTTCATGCTCTCGAACCTCTGGGATGGATTGGAGTTGTGATGATTATGCATGGTGGTGGTGGAGATGAGAAGAGTAATGTGATATATGTTGTTATGTGACCAATGTTGTAATTGTGATATTATGAACGCACATGTTGTACATGTCACTTAGTGCATATTTGTTATCATGTTGATGTGATTGTGATGAGATTATTCACTCTCCTTTTCATGGATTCAATGAGGAGTTCATGTGTTGTTATTGCGAATCATGCGGTGTTGGAGTGTTTTGTTATTATGTGATATGAAGGTGTGTTGATGTGTTGCATGAAAAAATTGGTGTAGAGTGAATTGGATTGTATCATGATGTCGTCACCATGTTGTGATGAATCATGTGCATCACCATGTTGTATTGCAATTGACTATATGTTGTAATATTAGTCATTGTGTTCATCATATGTATAATTTGTGTAATATGTGATGGTTCATGTTGTGAATTAGGGGCATATGGTAATCGTATGACCCCTATTGTATAGTACTTGCACTTTGGGTGCATTATGTGGAAACATGATGTATTGTAACACATGAAAGTAATGATTGTGTTATACTCTATATATATACCATGCGTAAGACGTTATGGTTAATGTGCATGAATCACCATTGTGTTAGTGATGTAGTTATGTGTTATGTTGTGAACCTTACACTAACCGACCCTAAGGGGAGCAATTGTTAAGAGTGTATGTGTGGAGAGAGGAGGTGTGGACCAGGTTTTCATAATCTTGAGTTGAGTATGAGTGAGGAAGTGGAGTCTTATATAGACTGAAAACCCACTTCTATCTGTTTAGTATACTTGAGCTTGCTCAATATATTATGGATGCACACCACCTTAGGCTCAACTTATGCAAACTAGCATCCCCTTCTCTCTCCTATTGGGTTGTCCATCGAACAATCCTATGTGATTTTGACTATGTTGAGCCTTATGGGAGTATGGAGGGATGATTCAGAAGAGATTATGATAGTTGTATTATTTGATATGTTATTTTATGAGCCAAGGCTCGATGTCCGAGTGTCAAAACTTGATGAGTACTCCTTTGGTGGCCGTATGAGGCCACATAATGATTGTAATGTGTTATTTCTCTATACATATTTTATTCGTAAATTGATTATTATCTTTTTTTCTTGTTAGAACCAACAGTTTTCTTGATTGATCTGTTTTTATATTTTTGGCATTTTATTTGGTTGTTACACTAACATGCAGATTTTTGCACTAACTATGGCTATATTAGCCATTTGTTTTATTTAGTTTTAAATTTGCGTATCAAGTTTAAATTTTTTTATAGCCTAGCCCAAGGCTTGGGATATTTGCCACTTGGCATTTGAAAAGATTGTTATGTTGATTCTTATGTCATAATGTGTTGGAGTAGGGTCATGGGATTCACCAAGGAGTAGTTGAACCTATGGACCCACTTCATTGTATGGGGGTACACCCCAAGGATTTACAGATAAATAGCGAGTTGTTGAACCATGAGTTATTATGTCACTTGGGTTAGGGTTGTTTGGAATCTATGTGCCTAGGGCCATATGGTGATCGACCTCTTAAGGGAGAGATAAGAGACTTGAGGGAGAGATAAGAGACTTGTGTGTGTGTGTGTGATTAGTGCACTTGGAGGTTCTTTTTGTGATGCTTTGAGAGGCATGTGGAGTTATTTTGTAATACTTTGGGAGGTATATGGAGTTCTTCGTGATGCTTTGGGAGGTATGTGGAGTTATTTTGTGATGCTTTGGGAGGTATATGGAGTTGTTTTGTGATGTTTTGGGAGGTATATGGAGTTGTTCTTGATGCTTTGGGAGGTATGTGGAGTTATTTTGTGATGCTTTGGGAGGTATAGGGAGTTGTTTTGTGATGCTTTTGGAGGTATATGGAGTTGTTTTGTGATGTTTTGGGAGGTGTATGTTATTGTATTATGATTTATGTGTACTCATGTGAGTCCAGTTGTGTTTTGTGATGTTGAGGATTGATGCTCCTCATTAAGGGTATGATTTGATCCCCTTTTTAACACTATGTAACTACAATCATGGTTTTGAGTTTTGTGAAACCTTTGTATGTGTACTGTTGGGAATTATATGTGTTATAGTATGTTTATGTTATGAGTACATTTGTGTCAGGGACATGTATATGACAAGTACTATGTTTGTGGATTGTGTATGTTTTTTTCATGGTTTGGTTGAGTTTTGTGATGTGATACGATTGTAAATATGTAGCAAGATGTCTCGTGGGTCATTTGTGTTGTGTTGAGTTTTTGTGTGACATCTTGAGGCCAATTACTATTGGGCACCCACAAACATAAGACAATTGAAATTCTAAACATTGAATATTAAGAGCTTGAGTTTTAGAAATATTGTAAAGGAAAATACTAATTGAGTAATAAGTAAAATAAAACTAACTACCAATCTTCACAGAACATTAAAATTTAAGATATTGCCAAAATTAGTTTGCTTCCTTGTGGTCACGTTGTACAGACAAGTTGTTTTGTTAAATGACATGTGTCATTATTTAATTTCTTGTCTAAGTACCCTTCGAGCTTCGGTGTTGTGTCACATCGAGGACAATGCTCTTTAAAGGGGAGGGAAATGTAGTGCCACCTTTAAATGTTAATAAAATGGAATTAAAAAAAGAGGGAAAATGTATGAAGGAATTGATTGGGAGAGGTTGGTGGAAGTGATGGATTAGGTAGAGGCAGGGTGTAAACAGGGATATAGGAGTAGTTTTGCGTGTGGTAGGGTGCAGTAGGATATGGCCGCCATGAACGCCCTTCTTGACTGTCATTGTCCTCACATTATAATCCAAACACTTTATTTGAAATCCGAAGACATTAACTACGCTAGAACTCAAGTTCACGTTGTAAGTTTTAGCAGAATCGGAAAAATTGCAGCGTATAAAGAGTATTATAGAGATGTGCTAAAAGGGATATCTTGTTGTTGGACGTCCTATAATTAATATCATTTTAGGTTAAAATAACCCTATCTATGGAGATGAATTTGTATCACTAATGTCACTTCATTATGCATATACAAACTAGTTGATCTAGAACTTTTTTTCTATATTTGAAGCGGGTTTGAATGTCTTTGAGAGGAAATGTTGCTGCATCTATTTTGTTGTTGTATACAAAAGAAGAAGAAGAAGTTTGAGTTTTATGGGCATCTCACATAACTTTGGCGTTGTTATAATATTTGACCAAATGAAAGAATGAGGCAGCTTCTCATGGATGACTATGGTAGTGTACAAAAGACATGGGTTTCCTCACGAGACAGTCACATTGTTTCACCTGTGCAACAAACAGGTCTCCACTGATAAGTTTACATTGTCCTATGCACTCCCAGCCTCTGCTCGCAAAAATGCGAGCTCTGGAATAGGGTATGGACATCCAACAAAGCATAAAAGATAGAGGAATTTTGTCGAGGTTGTAGTTACAGGGTCCACTGGTAGCTATGTATGAAAATGTGGGAGCATATGAAAGGCATGTGAACTAATTGATAAAACGTCTCAATAAAATGTAGCAGTGTTAGTAAAAATGAAGCCTTAAAAAAATGTTTTAAGAAAATATTGTTGTTTAGCCTAGTTTGAAACACACAAATTATTGATGTATCTTATGCAAGAGTAATTGATTATTTTTGTCTAACACGGTGCACCTCATCATAGTGCCAGGCTATATTCACATATTTCTTTACATGGCATTGTCAATAATCTCTATAAGAACATTAAACCCTTTTTTTGAAATGATGGAACTATTTTTCATCTCCCACAACAATTTGAATTACAATCATCTTGGAGATAAAGTTGGTTCTTTGTGTGGAAGCCAATACATACATGGAGGTTCTTGACAACTGAAATAGTTGTCACATGGGCACAATTTAACAAAATGTAATTTCCAACTTTTCACTATGGTGGTAGAGGAATATTATCATATGTTGTAGTTACAATGGCCCTAGTAGACATGTATGCAAAATGTGGAAGCATAGATAGGCACATGAACTATTTGACATAATGTCTTAAATAAAAACGTGGCTTTGTGGACAACATTGGCTATAGGATATGCACAAAATGGTTTGTTGAAAAGGCTTAGAAACTTTTAAGCAAATGCAATGAATAATGGTTTTTGTTTCCTCTTACCGCACCTTGTAAAAAAGGGGTGCATGGAGTTATGCTCGGGCAACGAATCATTTGGATGTAATGCTTCTCGGAAATGTTGCCTCCATAATTTGCACCATCTCTTTCAATCGACAACAAATGGCATGGGTATTATCTATTGTTTTCTTGCTAGATGGTTGAATGGAGGAGAGCCTAGGACAACATTTGAACTACTTGACTGGAATGCCTAAAGGAGATTTGGAGTTTGATGAAATTTTTGTGGACTGCGCATGGAGCCCCTCTTTCAGCACGTTCATGGATAGGCATGATCTCCTTATTGAAATATTTTATAATTTTCATAATTTGGTTCTTTCATTTGCAATATAACCGAAATAGTAAACTAATGGATAATTATACATTTGGGTATTTAACCAAACTAGATAGTTTAAAACAAAAAAACTCCACCTTGTGATTTGCGTAACCAAGTTACACCTCAACCATCAACCGAGATTTCTCCCACAACCTCACACGTTGTTAACCCAGGGTTGTCATAATTGGGCACTCGTGTCCATCGGTATTGGTGAGGGTTAGTTGATGTCGTCAAATAAAAAACCCTTTCTTGTCTACCTCACAAAGTTAGAAAAAACGTGATTTTTAGAGACTCACAAAACTACCTTCTAAACCCCATAATTGCGGTGTTAAGCATCGTATGTGCTCCTTGTTATGAGGAGATTCACAAAAAGCTTTAGATTGACCCTAATTGATCATTTTTACTCTCTTCGCTGCTTGCTCTCTAGGAGCCATGTTACCCGTTTTGCACTTTTAGGAAGTTGTTAAAATTGAAAAGTTGGGTTTCGTATCGGCTCACCGTTTGGACCCTGAACAAAAAAATGCTTATCCGCCTTCACAAACCTCTAGTATTTTTACTAGACAATTTCCTGGAACCTTCGGTTTGAAAAAGCACATGCATGGTTAGTTTAGTGAAGGGGTTTCCTAGGCCTCATGTCGCTATTTGACTAGGTCAAACTTGGCCGATTACGACTTGTGGCTTCAAAAAACCATTCAGCAATTGTGCACCATTCGCGAGTTCGGATTTTCTAAGTCCACATGGATTCTTGGTATATAGGTGGACATGTAGGAATTCACCCATCATGAATTTTCTTATTAGAAGACAATTTTTGAATGCACTTTCTTAGCCTCTAAGCCAAAATTGGACGTTTTGCAACTAGCGGAAAATGTACAAGAAAGTTGTAGGACCCTAGTCAAGTTAGAAAACCATCGTGGAAACTTATTAACACTTGTAAATAACTGTTTTGAAACTCTATCTTGTGGCTTGATGTGTGAAATTTGACTTTTGGGAAAATAGTGTTTCTCTCTCTTCCTTATCTCTTTCTCTCTCCTCCCTTAGTTAAGGAATGAAATGAATATATGCCCCTAACCCTCTCTTGTTGCGCGTGTATTTTTATCATCATGTAAATGGAAAACCAATAATTTTAATTATGCTAGATTTAGGTGGATTCCATGCCAATGATTTATCATTGATTTCATGTTCACATGGTTTTGCAGGATGCAAGTAAGATGGCGAAATGACGTGGTTATAATTCATTCTGTATTATTGAATTTATGTAAGTTAATGCAAAAAAATGTATTGTTATGTTATAGTAAAGATTATTATTGAAATTTTGTAATGTGTATGAGTTTCAAGTGTTTAGGGTTGTTTGGGGAAATATGTATCTAACCATGGGTGTTATTTTGATCCCAAAATTTTTATTGTAAAAGTTGGATAAATATGTTAAATGAAATTAAATTTAATATCTTATAGTGCATTCCCAGTGTGCAATTGATGATTAAATAATTGTTGTTTTGTGCTCCTTACCTTGAAAATGTAATAAAGAAATCTAAATGAATAATCAACCCTAGTATAAAATTCATGCATAACTCTTCTTCATGTGTGATTATTTTTAGCATAGGAAACTAAAACCTTAGGATAAACTTAACCTTTACACTTGATGACACCTTCTAGTTAAGTAAATAAGAGCCCAAGTTGAGATTTCCATCCTAGCTTGCATGCTTAGTGATAGTACCATGAACCCGACAATTAGGAACCACATGGTAAAACTTTATCTTGGGTATGTGGTCCCCTCGTGGGATTGATAGTTGTGTGTGTGTAGTAAGGAGAATGTGATTACCTTTAGGTAGTACTCTATGGGTAACCAAACCCCAACATAATGTAAAACCCTCTTGGTCGGGCACACATGTAAAGTGAAGAGTGTAGGTGGCAAAGATCACTAACTAACCTTGGAAGTCACATGTATGAGTTGGGATCATAAATGAACTCGATACCCAATTTATATTATCGTTTGGCTTCTATGGTGCAATACTAAGAGTTAATTGTGAAACTTAACCACATTTTAGTGAATGATTAGTTTGTGAAAATGTAACCATAAGATCATATGCTTAGAGAAAGGTAAAAATTAGGTCGTTCTTATGTCATGTCTAAACCATATTGTGGTGAGGAAAAGGGGAGCCATGTTGTGTAAACTCTAATGCAAACCTTAAATATTTAAATGATAGACTACTCCATCTTTCTCTCCCACTTGTCCTAGTATGTAGCGGTTGTATGATATGAAACTATGTGATCATATTCTTAGAGACAAATCCCCTATGATAGGGACTAGTAGTCTCATGAGGATACAAATTCCTTATTAGCAAATAGGTTACACAATTATTTACAAGAGGCATATGAACCTAGTTAGGAAGAACCCTCTTAAGTTGGACATAAAACAATACTCAAGAAACCTAATTTAGAAAAAAAAAAAGGAAGTATGTTGCCATGTTAAGTGCCCTCGAATCCTTAACTATTTTTTGGAGCATAACTATAATAAAACTATAATTGACACTTGTTCTTGGAAAGTGTATTTATGAGACGTTATTCCGCGGTAAACCGAAACACGATCTTCATTGTAATGTGATTAAACGATCTTGTTGCATGGATAAAGAATATTTTTGTATATAATACTTACTGTGCACTAATTCATTTATCAATTAATGAACGAGTGAAAGAAACGTGACCCTAAATCCTTAAAAGAAAAAAAGTGAACTTCACATTCTTTAGAGTTACACTTATTCATTGTGTAAACGGAGGTATGATAAAATATCAAGATGCATGCCCTTAGGAGTGAATCCTAGGGATAATACCTAGTAGCTTTGTGTATGAATAAATAGCCTTGTGTGTAAATAATTATCCTATTAATGAACAAGTGAATTTAACAAATAATTGAAATAATGTAGATGACCCCTATTTAATGAGATACACCGTAAATTACATGTTAAACTCGTATAAAGGACATCTAACGAAATGGAAAATAAATGTATGAATCACATATTATGAGAATTTCTAGAACTTAAGCTAAGTATTGAAAAATGTTTGTAATAAATGTGTAATCCAATATGTGTGTGTGTGTGTGTGTGTGTGTGTGTGTGTGTGTGTGTGTGTGTGTGTGTGTGTGTGTGTGTAGTGTCGTGAGAAGACCTTATGTATAAGTTTATATTGTAGTTGAATCATTATGTTGTGCCTTGTGATTAAAAAAGGGTGGGGGCGGGGTGGCGTTGATGTGCATTACATTTTTCATGTTATCTATGTGGGTTAATGTTTGTGAAAACATATCATGTGTTGTGCATAGTCCTAAGTGATCTCCGTAATGTCATGAGTACTACAATGTAAGACACAAAATATTTTTGGTATTTTTAGTTTTGTATTTGTGTGTGTAAAATGTGGGTGTTACACTAAAATACTATGTTTTTATTGGTTCAATGATTTACCTCAATGCTCCATACATACATTTACCTCACTAGTAGATTATTTTCTCACACACATTTCCACAAACATTAGCATAAAGGTCACATTTACATAGATCATTCAACCAACATAAGGTGTTAATGAACTGCTTTGAGTATGTGTCTAGATTCAAGAACATGGTCACCAAGATAACCCATAAGTTGCCTAAAAATGAACTCATAATTCTCTTTTCTCAAGTCTCACTCCGACCTATTAAGGAAAAATTTATATTCAACACATATCAATCATTCTTTGAACTTTGTCATGCAACTAAAAGCATATAGGTTAAGATTTTAGAGGCTAACATGTTTAAATACGGGATCAATGCCCCTACCTCTAGTGGAGAAAAATTCAATGAAAGGAGATTTAAAGACCATAACCAATTATAATGATTTCTAACCTAATCCTTAAGATAAAAGTGTGTTCAATGCAATAGAAAAACCAACAAACAACAAAATATTCTTGGCTCAACAACAATAGTATATACAATTTACAAGTTTAAATGAAAGTTTTCTTAAAAATGTGACAACGATTTCTTGAATGTAACCCGATTAATCTATCACTTGTTGAAAAGTTGGATCATTGATCAAGACCATTACCTAAAAACTATGATGCAAATGCATGTACTAATATTATCATAGATTCCTTGGACACTCTTCTAATTATTTAATAACATAGAAATATAATATCCAAGACATAATTGAAATTAATCACATTCAAGTTGAAGGCATCAATAATATATGAATGAACTATGTGTAATATCCTAACCAACACTTGAAAAAATTTACAAAACCTCTTCCAAACTATGGTACCATACTTCAAAATCAACAAAACAACAATCATATGATAAATGGAAAGGAACAACCATTGATGCTTATCACCCACTTGATGGATTTATTGGTGTGGTCACGATTGAAACAATAAAGAAGGAACCTCCTCCCATTGTATTTAATGATAGTGAATTACCAAATGAGGGTCCTTGTGATAGACCACTATTTGTACAAAGTTGTCTTAGAATATATCCATAGAAATCAAAATAAGCTATGATAGATAATGGGTCAAGTATTATTATATGTACAAAGAATTTTTTTGACAATCGAGGATATAATAAGAAATACATCCCCATCACTACAAAAATTATTATGGGATATGATAGAGTTTCTCAAAACCCTCTTGGTGATAGGATTACCTGTCATAGTGGGTCATAAGAAAATTTTAGTTTTCTTCAAAGTAGTGTCTAGTCATGGATCATACAATGTATTTATCAGATGTACTTGAATTCATGAATTGAAATCAATACAACCTACTTTACATTACTTTCTAAAAAATATGCATGAAAAATGATGTAATTATTATGCACAAACTCTTATATTATCCCACATTACATTCAAGATAAGGTCATATGTAATGTAATGCCAACACAAACATCAATTATTATACCTCAATCATGTGAGCCACATATATTATATGTACATATAAAACTTCTATGGGTATTCCTCACCACAACCTCTTATTGTGCGATCACATACAAAACTTAAGAATGATATTTTTTCAAGCTAATACCAATATAAAGGATCATATAGTTTTGCATATGTATATAATAGAAAATTGGATTGATATACATGACAACACCAATGATATAAATAGTTTATTTTTAATATCATTACAACCTATCCATATGGATCATGCACTTATGTGTGTGTGCACATTACGGTGATGACTCTCCACGATGTAATTATATTTTATTTTAGTTCTATAACTAGTCATATCCATATGCTACCAATATTTATCTATTGATTGCATATAGTTCCATGTTGTACATGGATCCTATTTTTTCTTTATTGTATAGTTTCATCTATGTATCTTCATGTAGATGATTTCCATGTGTTTCTTTTCTCCTTGATTGATGATTACTTTCCTTTGATATTTTATTGCATTTTATCCAACTTTTCCTTTCCTTTTTCCCGATTCTTCCTATATGATTCCCTAGTATCAATTTCTATATATTTCACCTTGATTTTATTTTCAATATCCTCTTTCTCTATTTGTATATGTTTGAATCAAATCCTTTTTCTTTTCCTTCATGACCTATGTGAGATTTAGAGGTTATTTTTATTTTCCTTCAATGTTTTACAAATTATACTCTCTTTGCTTTCTCAATTATATCAAGCCTTTCCCCGACTCATATTGCTTCTACCACATCCCCAATCCTACATTAATTCCAAGTGATGAAATCTCAATCATAGGTGCATTACATCCTTAAAAATGCACAAATATAATGTAAATAGGTATTTATCCTTCTCTATGTTTACTTCCCAATTGTATTTCTTCGTCTTCTTCTCATTTTTTATTTCATTGAATGGTCTTTGTCTTCTAGATTTATTTTTCCTTAATCATTTTATGCATCAAGGTTTAGTTTTTGTCTTCTAGACTTATTGACTCCCACTAGGTTTAGTTATTTTTAGTGGACCTCGTGGTGCCATGATGCATATCATGTATGATTTTTATATGTCCTTAGCTTACATTTTCCATGAACTATATTATGCATACACTAGGGGAAGTAGTCCTTTTATTTATGATACCATTGATTTAATATTTCCCATTTGAGCCAAAATACACTTTACGTAACATTGTGCTTCCTCTTCTTTCATTGGGATAATAATCATGTGGAACATATCATGTAATAAGAATATGAATAAGACGTAGATAGGTGGGGTGTGCAACATCAAATGTAGGGGATGATGGAGACACATGTAAGGGTTCTATAGGATCAAGTGGAGGAGATATTTGACATGAGGGTCGGATAGAGGAATATGTATTAATGGATTTCATAGAAGGTGAATGTTGTAGGTGGGAAGAGTGGGAAAACATATCAACGTGTGTCATCCCCTAATGCATCCTAATATTTCTTAGCTACTTCAAGCTTATGCTAAATTTTCTTAAGACATGCTTGAAAAACCGTATAATTTTTTTGTTTTTAGAAAAATAAAGAATTTAAAAGATGTAGATATAACCAAAAGAATTAGAAAAGTTATATACGATAAAAATTTATATGAGATAGAGATAGGGAGAGAGAATTAGAGAGAACTCATTTGTTACTAAACAACTTATTTGGAAGTAATAAATTTGCAAAATTCAATTTCCACTTAAAACACTATTTGATGTTATTGTTAAGATTTGGATTCTTCATTCAAACATATATATTGTGGCATTTTCAAAATCAAATATGGATACTTCCTTTTATGGGCTATTTCCCATTCTTAAAAATGAATCGTTAATCTTTTATTCTTAAGATACATAAAAGCGAGTAGGACGTAAATGAGGATGACAATTTTAGAGCCATAAAAGCAATTATAAGGTACACATAAGAGGAAAATATGACTTGGGATAGAAAATAATAAATTTAGAGGCAACTAAATATGATATTTTATTACATTATTATCATTATTATTATTAAAAGTTAATTGAATGAGGAAAGCTCAAAGCCTATCTATGAGTATAAAGCTTCCACAAAATAACCACCATATCTAAGTATATAATGATCCAATATAACCATAATGCAATAATAATCACTCATGTGATTGATGTAGTTAAAGTCCTTATCCACTATCTTGGCATGGTTGGATGAAAATTAAACACGAGCACATTTTACAAGGTTAGGTTTGAATCTACAATACCTCATTCATTCAAAGAGTTCAAAGGAATGCTCATTATAGCCATGCATTAAATATTTTTCAATCATTATTGTCCATGAGACCAAATTCACATCATCCACTTTGTCAAGTAAATTATAAACCTTCTATATTCTATATTAGGAACAAGATGACAATGCCAAACAATCATACACCTTTACTTGAGAGAGGCTACAATATGTCAAAAAATTGTTGGTGTTTTTCCAAACATATGGTTTGGTGTTTAGCATGGAATTAAATTGATAAGATACTTGAACCATGATCAACTCCCACTTGGTAAGGGTATGAATATGATAAGAAAGCTTAAATTTACACTTGAGAGAGCCTATAATACATATAAAATTAGTAAATTCCTTTCAAGTGCATGTGGTGTTTGGGCATGGAATTGCATTGACAAGTTACTTATCACAAGGACAAATTACATTTGGTAAGTGCATGTCTATGCTAAGGAAGCTTACACCTCTACTTGAGAGAGAATATAATACATCAAAAATTAATAATACATTTCCAAGCACCCAATTTGATGTTTTTCATGGAATTGCATTCACAAGTTACTTCACCCGAGTTTGAATCATAATTAAGAGGAAATTTCTATGTGTTGTCATGATAAATGTCTAGCATGCAAAATAAAAAATTTAAGTTATGACAACTAAGCCCCACTTGAAAATTCCTCTCCCGGTCATTATGAACCCTTCCTTTGGCCAGCATGTCCTTAGCTTCACCCTCATCCTGGCTCAGAGGAATGTGATAACAAGATTTTCAAGTGTTTTTAATGTGTAGGGATATATTCCCAAGGTGATTGATGAAACCATTAAGATTTAAGGAAGAACAACTACCCCTAGAGGCCTAGAAAGGGCCATTTTTGGCCATTTTGTATGCTCGGTAAACACCCTTTGAAATCTTATAGGAAGATTCAAATCATCTGAGAGTTGTGTCAAGAAAAATGAAGTCATCCAAGGTAGTTTAGGGAAATTTGGTGGAATAAATTGAAGTTAGGTACAACTTGTGCAATATCGGGATTATTTTGAGTGTAAGGAATGTTATACTCTAATGGTGAAAGTGGTTTGTCTGAATGATTCTAGGAGTTCTAGAAGGATTTGGGAAAAATAAAATACTCAATGAAAATCTATTGGAAATCTACGTATGATGAAAATATAATTTATTATCTAAGCCTTCAATATATTCTCGTGATATCTCAAGTCGCTACCACTACTCCTTCGTTCTATAAGGGTGAATGATGTTGTTGTCACAAGATCAATGAAACTTCACAAGTCATGAAAACAATTCCCATTGTTTTGGTCATTTCCCTCCTTGCTAAGCCTCGAGTACATGGGTTATTCAAAATTTTCAAGTTTAGGGGCAATCTGGGAAAAATTAGCTTTTGGAGGAACAAGTGGAACTATTCCTTTGTTCCACCTATTCCCTACTTTACTACTTTGACCATTTTGCTTGGATAAATTAGATGAATCATTCATTTTGGAATAATTGAAACTATTCTATTGTTCCTCGTGTGCCCCACATCTCACCTCATCCATTGAGCACATAAGTCACTTGGCGCAAGGTTCCCGCATTCCCGTGTTCCCCACATGACCGCAAAAACACCCAAAAAGGTTTAAAAGGGGGAAAAATTGGTTTTTTCATTCAAAGTGGTGGAACTATGAATAGTAATTACAATGTTCTATCAATGCTCCAAACCCTATAAACATTGTGAAGGTGAAGGATAGAGATACGTTGGGTATTTTGGCTCCATAGGGAACTCACAGAACCGTTTCATCATTTCGAAGTGCCTCAAACTCAGAAACACCACAAAGGAGGGAAAGAGGAAAAATCACTTATGTCAGCCCAGAGGAAACATAAGGAATTGTTCCCTCATTCCCTTTGTTTCCCAATCCACCGCCCATCCCATAATGCAAAGGAAAAGGTAAAATTTTCTTTTAAAGGCCCACATGAAATGTTCCACTATTCCTCCAGATTCTCTGCCAACCCACATGGACTGATTTTTGATAATTTTCTCAGGATTCTCATAATTCAAGATAATTGAGGGTGATTTTCAATCTTTCCTAAATTGATAATTTTATAATGAAATATTATTATGATGTATTTGTACACATTGAATGTATTAACTCAAGTTTAGGAGATGAAAGGTCATAAGTGATAAGAATGTGAAAGATCGTGTGGGGGAAGATGAAAATTCACATTGTAAATTTATAAATTGGAATAGATTCTCCATTCCAAAGTGTTGTTAATTTTTTATTTTTGTTTATTTTATTTCACTACTACTGCAAGCAATAAAAACTTCATTTCCTCTATCTCCTTGTCTATGTTCCTCCACCCTCTCTCTCTCTCAACTTTGCAAACATTGTGATCTTGTACAACTAAGAAGGAACTTTGTGTCCTTGATTAATGGATATGTAGAACTTTGTGTCTCCGGTTTTATTATTCTTGATTATTAATTATATAGTTGTGTTCTTATAATTAAATGTGGACCTACTATTGCTAATGTATGTGAATTCTGTAAGTCTACTCACAACATTAACCCCTCTCCCTATTTCTCCTACTCCTCTTTACCTCCTTTCATAGAAAATTCATCCCTTGTACACTCTAGAAGCACTTTACCAAAAATTTAGTGGATTATTCATATGAGATCCTCAACCTAATGGCCACTCACATTATTATTTAGTTTACATTAAATAATGGGAGCCTCTTCATAGCCAAGAAGGAGGAGCTTAGGCCCATGGCCGTTGGTGAAAACCAATATTCTTCACTGCGATAAATTATTTCACCAATAATTTTTAGCGACTCCACTAGGGAATATATTCCCTTTGTGAACTTTATAATATCTCTAAAAATATTAAAAAAATAAGATATTTAAAAATCACAAAAATATTAATCCGAAATATGAAAAACATTGTTGAAAATTCACTACTGATTTATGCTATAAACTTGTCATTTCCACGCTGAAAATTTCCATTTACATGCTAGAAAATATTTCAAAAATAGGTAGAAAAATTAGATACTCGAGTTTATCTAATAAGTGGCATTGTTGATCCCATATTCAAAGAACTAAAACAAGCTGATTTTAGACTTCCTATTATCCAAACAACAAGACAAGTTAGGCAAAAATTTATTCTTGACTTTGATCCTAACTTTACTTTTGAAGATCCACTTGAAGGAGTTACAAAACACTTTATCTCATTCCTACGAAAAGAAGAACATGAAGAATAAGTGGAGGAAAGCAAAGAAATAATGGTTGTATGTGTGACATGGGGACAAAACATTGGTTTGCTAGCATTGGCTCTTCCACTTCATGAATTACCAAAAACCGAGAAATAAATTTCCCAAATTCTATGGAGATGGAAAATAACATCTAGATGACCACATTAGAACTTTCATCACAACATGTGGCATTCTTAGAGTAGGACATGAAGATATTATCATTCGATTATTCATGGAGTCATTGTAAGATGTCACTTTGTGGAATGGTTTTACTACTTTCCATCACATTCAATTATTGATTGGGATGATATGAAAACCAAGTTTAAAGCAATATTCAAGATTGCGTAAGATGCATGTGCCCTCTTTGCTCAATTGGCTCAGATGAAGAAATAACTACAAGATCCCATGAGAGAATTTGTAGCAAAGTTCAATAAGTTGATCAACAAGATTCCTACTGGTGCTTATCCTACATCAGTAGATAATAAAAAATATTCTTCATGAATGCTCGGTTACTTGAAGTTGGTTTCATACTATAGAGAGCTCAACCAAATACTCTAGAAAATGCTCAAGAACTTGCCATTGAAGTAGAATATGATCTTATCATGTCAAGGAATATCAAGAACTATTCAACGAAGAATAAGGACCAGATTTCTAAAGATGAAAGAGTTGATCTGTTGCTACAAATATTAGTCAATGACTTGACTATATTGAAGAAGGAAATTGATCAACATGCCTTGTACCAAAACTGGACGAGAATCATATTAAAAGATCACCCCAAAGGTTTTCCTTGGAAGCTCCACTAGTTAATGCAATATGTGGAACTTGTGAAGATGAAGGAGAAGAAATTGTTGAATTAGAAATTGAAAAAGAAGAAGAAGATGGATGTGCTAGGATTGGGTATTTTGAATACTCACCAAATGAATATTTTGAAGAATCCATGGATAGTTACTCTTTCATATCCAAACAACCCTACTACATCATGCAAAATGACACACACACACACACACACACACACACACACACACACACACACACACACACACACACACATCATCATCATGGATGGTTTTATACTCACAAGCCCATTAGCGGTAGACCACATTGGAGGACATGATGTACCTATTTTATCCATGTAATCTTCCCATTTATTTTCATGAAATCTTGGAAAACATCGCAAGAAAGATCCCACATATGGTATTCCATCACGACACTTCAACATATAGTTGTACCAACAAATATCTTCAAAATAGAGGTTTCTCTTCAACTTACCAAAACACCTTGAACATGAAACCACCACCAAAAGGAACTCAAAATAATTATCTATAGACCTGAAGCTTTACATTTTATTTCTCATCCCATTTGGATACCATATAAATCATTTCTTCTCTATTGTTCTAAACTAGGGTTATGGGGAGGGTTTAGACCAACTCTGCTTCTTAACAATCATTCATAAATGATAGTGCATCATTTGACATCATTCAAAATAAAAAAATATATTATTTCCATGCCTCAACTATGGTGAATGGCTTAAGTCTCCATGAAGATAATTCACGTGCAAGTGAGCACTGCAAACATGACCTTCGAGCTAGGAATGAGCATTTTGAGAGCTCGATAGAGCTAAAACTAACTTATCTTGATTTTCTTCATCCTCATATCCCAAAAATTGGCACAAAACACTCCAATGAACTCCTCAATGATCTCCAATGCTCATACATTCTCGACTATTTCTCAAACTTACCATGCCATTGTTAGGAATGAATGGTGTTCACATTATTATTAATATGTGCAATTATATTATCAATGATAATATAATTATATATGTGTGATGTAATTGTATAATTACTCACGATAAATGAGTAATTGGTTTGTAAGTTTGTTGATATATTGTTATAACAATTATATAACAATATATCAATATGGGTTTGTTATTGTTTGTATACTTCCTATTTTATAGGAAGTTGTTCAAACTACATTCTTGGCTATTTAATAGCCCTCTATTGTTATAATAGTGTGTGAAGAATATTATTTGGTGAAGTTTATTATGTAAATCTGGTCTCAAGCTTTCATTTGGTATCGGAGCATTATTGTTCTTGTGCCTGTATATTATGGTTGTCCGACATGTATTGATTTAGGAGGAGAGATGTGGCTTCGGCTTCCATTTCAGAGCAGACTTGATGTTGGAGAAACTGCAAGCATGACGTTGGTGTCTATTTCCTTCTTGACATACCTGAGATCAATGATCGATCCAATTGCCATTCGTTTTTTCTAGTTTTACAGCTATGTGAGAAACACAATATTGTCCGAGTCCCTGACACATCTGTCAAGGCAATATTCAGTAAAGAATTTTTTAATTTGTTTGCATTCAGGTTTTAGTTGGCATTTCAACCTGTACCATTCTACCCACTGCGCCATTGTTATTGTTGCATAGTCTTTTCTGATTGCGTTTGCATTGAATCCTTTTGCATTACTTTGGTATCCGTCACTTTTTTGTTGTCCATCTGTACCTCACCATTGTGTAGATATCCTTGTATATTGAGTATTGGTCCTTGCATTTGGACTCCTACATTTACCAAACAAGCGTAGCTATTACAAAGAAAAGAAAACACATGTTTTATGACAACAGTAATATAGTTCTGTGGTATTGGAGCTGAATGGTGATCACAATCCATCTCATGCATTGGAGGGCGTGTAATATCTTCGTATTATATTTCAACTTCAAACGCATGGTCTGATTATATACCAATGAGCTGAATTTTGCTCAATATTATTAAAATTGAGGAATACTCGTCATTAAATGTTGTTGGAGGTATTTTGTCATTGAGTCGATTAAATCCTTCTCTCCATGAGGTTTACAAAAATTTCAGTCTTCATGTGACTACGTAGCAAGCTGGCATGATTTCGATATCCAATGTTCTCCATTGTTGCGGATTAAACACCTACAAAAGTAGAATTTGAAGTATCCACACGTATATGGCATAGTGAATGGGATCCACATTTTCTTCTCGGTGAGAAATTTGCAGTGGATAGTTTTATAGTGTGTACATAGTCTATTGCAGTCCATATTTGTTTTACATCCATAAGTCGATTATTTATCCAAAAAAATTTAGTTGTCAATGTGCCATTTTGTGTTTTGCCACTTTAGTACTCTTTTAGTCTAATATATTTTCCAAGTTTATAAATAATCAAGTGTCCTCTTGTTTTATTGTCCTCATTAAAAGTTTTCGTGTCTTCAAGTCATGAATTTGTCCATTTATATAATTGAGTCACTTTTTTATATTAAGATTCATTTCTAAAAATGTTGTCCTCTCAAATTCGAGTCAGAAGTCAAAAATTGAGTCATTAGTCTTGTCAAAATAGTCAAAGTCAAAGTGTCAAAAATATATTTGTGTCATTTTGTTATCGTCATTTAGGTGATTATTAGGAAAATTGTCAAAAAAAAAAATTGCCTTACGAACGCATTTTCGGTGGAATCCGACGTTCAAGGCATGTTATTAAGTCTCATCGTCACATCCGGCTGAGTTAGCAGCACGTATACTGGAGGATGGAGGCACAGGAGGATGGAGGACAAGCAGCGTCCTCTCGTCAGTCGCCAACAACGGGGCCGCATACTGATTTGGTGGCATGTGTGCAGTGTGGTTTTTCATTTTCAGTGTTCTTGTTTTGCAGAGTGATGGTTTTCTGAATAAACCCTTTTCAGAACTTTTTGGAGGAGTCATGTTTTCAGAATACTCATTTTTGGGGAGCAGGAGAAGATTTTGAGGTAGACTCAAGGGATGGTTATCCAGCTAGTGTGAAGCTTGTGGATCTTGGAGATTTAGAATTCGGGCGCCCAGGGAGGAAGGGAAAGTCCCACAGGAACCTAAAGAGGAAGGGAGCATTCCTGCATAATTCGGCTTGACACTACGCCTTTACGAGGGTAAAGAGATAATCTATGGAGTTTGTACCTAGTCTAAGAAGTGCTTTCAGGAGGTGGTTAAATTTCTTTGAATATGGTTCTTCTTCGTGTTCACATTAAGGGGGTGAATATTGGGATTTAATAATGTTCACACCAAGGGGGTGAATGTTAGGAATGAATGGTGTTCACATTATTATTAATATGTGCAATTATATTATCAATGATAATATAATTATATATGTGTGATGTAATTGTATAATTACTCACGATAAATGAGTAATTAGTTTGTAAGGTTGTTGATATATTGTTATAACAATTATATAACAATATATCAATACGGGTTTGTTATTGTTTGTATACTTCCTATTTTATAGGAAGTTGTTCAAACTACATTCTTGGCTATTTAATAGCCCTCTATTGTTATAATATTGTGTGAAGAATATTATTTGGTGAAGTTTATTATGTAAATCTGGTCTCAAGCTTTCAGCCATCTCATTTACCCATTCATTCTTGATTTGTCCTTAAGAACATGCCTCCAAAGGACCTAGAAAATGCACTAAACTCTTTAAAAATGTCCTTTGACAACTTATACACATGTCCTACAACCTCAAAACAAATATCACATACTCACATAAGCCATCTTTGCATCATACTTCATGTCATCATATCACTTGCTATGGACTAGGTCTAGAACTAGGCCTAAAATGGTTAGTTTCAACCCATGCTTCATACAAACTAATCTTGCCTTCACCATACATACACTCTAACTTTGACATACCTTAATAAACATGTTTGACACCTTAGAGAATTTTAAAAACATGTGGAGCACACCTAAACTCACCTTCATGCTAGACCTATACACTCAACCATGCACATAGACCAAGACACTGTGACATGACACCAAAACAACATATCATGACAACAAACTTGCACACTACCAATTAACCTTCATGCTTGATTATGAATGACATGTCACATTGACTCCTCTACCACCTTGACACCCTTTGTCATCAATGAAACTTGATATCAATGACAACAACAAGACATAATGTCCAACAAATCTAAAAGGCCCCAAAACCTAAACAATGACTATATTATTTCCCAAAATAGACACCGATTGTAGAATTTAAATGCTAAAAACTTTAGGATGAATGTTGAAATCCTAAAAAATTACCTATGTACCAGCCATATTAGATTATAAAAACAATCTCCTAAATTGTGACTCATGGAGCTATGAGACTAGTTCCATAAGGTGTAGAGTGGCCCTAATTTATTATATTTACTAAAATAAATTTAAAGTATAAGAAATAATAAAGTATAAATAATAATAAATGAAAAACTATAAGCCTTCCACAAACACATATAATGCTTATACTCTACGAAATGTGTACGCATTATAATGCGTATTTAGTTATAAGCGCGTATGCATTCCCTTAATTATGCACCCAAACCAAGATTTAACAGGCTTGGTATTGCTTTGGTTTCCCAAACCTGCGCCTTGGACCTGTAACAACACAACAACCTATGTGTTTTTGACAAAATATGCAAAAATCACCTTTCACCATGATAAATCCTACAAAAATGATTGTTATCTTTCTTAAAAATTTGCCTACAATGTCAAAAAAACTATCCTCTTTCTAAATATATAATTTTTATATTTTTCTAACTATTCTAAGGTTTCCATTTATATTTATTTCAAACTATGTCTTTTATACCTCTATTTTTAGTGATTGTAAATGCTTAACTTTTGTCACATATCTTTTTTTCACTTTTTCAACTTGAAAAATCAATATACAGTCCCAAACTAGGACTAATTCTATACATATTCAAAAAAATTCTAATTTTCAATATTTTTTGAGGTAGTTAGGGGGGCATGGTCAACTATCCGTTATTTTTTAATTTTCAAAATCTTTGTACTTGAAAAATTAAAAATTAAATAAATACTCACTAAAAAATCTATTTTTTAATCCCAAACTAGATGCTCCTATCTATCTTTCTACTAAAGGGTTTTCAAAAATACTAAATAGTGCTCAAAAAATGGGGGAGGGGGCATGACTGACTGTCTACTATGTTTTTTTACAAAAACATGAGCACCTATTGACATTTTAAATATTCAACCCACTTACACTTAACCATTTTTTTCAAATAGTAGTTTATAAACTAGACTCGAAATGCTACAATTCATGTTCTTATAGCTTCTTCAAATTTTGAGTGTAACTATCTCAAATAACTCATACAAGTTGAAATTTTTTAAGACCCCCTTTTGGCCCCCCATTTCCATGCACTTACCCACATCTGCTTTTTGTTTTATTTTAGTTATTTCCACCTCCTCATTATGTTCAATTATTTATATTGTGTATATGTTATCTTTTGGGATAACATGACTAACACATGTGTTTTGTGTAGTATTAACCTATCTTTCTCTATGTGTTTTTGACTATTATTTGGTATACTTGATTTCTATATTTTTTTTTCCTTGTTTTCTTGGGTACTTGATTACTTATTATATGTGTTTTGAGTTCCTTGATTATCTTGTGACATTGTGGATGTCCCATTTTTGTGTCTATATGCCTCTCTTGTATGTACACACTTTCTTATGTGTATGTGGCATATATGCCTTCACTTTGATTGTCTTGTGATTCTATGGGTGTCCCATGTTTCTGGCTATATGCCTTGACGTGAATCTTTTACAAGTTTTTACTATGATTTTATTTTTCTTTACCATCTCTTTGTTGATGTGCTTTTTATTATATTCACATTTATTATTTCTACTCTTGCTTGTTTCATGTTTCATGTTTATTTATTTTTCTCGCCATGATCTCCACATTTATAACCCTATCATAGGAATGGGATCCCAATGGTGGACACCATGGCAACTTCATCCAACATAGATGATCATATTTATTTGACATGGTTACACATCATTTCTTTTGATTTGTGTGCTCAAATTATTTATCACACACACCTCAAAAGAAAGGGAATTCATCATGGTACATTATGCATATACATATGTTATAGATATTTTACATGATTTGGATACAAGTTTATACAAGGTACAAATCCTCAAAAAATAGTTTAAGATATAGAAAAGTGACCAAATTTGCATTGGTTTAGAACTATCTACCGAGACAAGAATGTGGCATGGTATATCACCTTAGTGGATGTTTCCATCCTAGAGAAAATTCATAAGAAAAATTAGCATTCTCATATTCTTACAGAATTTTGGTACAGATTTAGATATGGATAACATATTTTAGAGAAGGATATAGGGGGTGTGATTACTTCATTCCTTCCCCATGGCATTACTTAGATCTCGTAGTTTAACAAATATGTGGGTTGGGGGTAATGTCGTCCTTATCCTTTTTATTACTCATAATTTTCATGCTTAGAATCATTTGTACAACACACGGTGGGGTCATGGGTCATTCACTCCTTTTTGAGATTTTGTATTGCTTTAAAAGTATGATCCTAGATTCGTTAGTAGTGGTTTGGTTCATGGGGTTGGAAAATATAAAAGTGGTTAAGTAATTCATAGGTTGTTTTCCCTTTCCTCTTTCTATTTTTTTTGGGAATATATAAGGGTGGATAAATAATATGTGCGCCACTCTTCCCTCTTAATAGGGTTCTTTGGTATCTCTTATCTTTTGTGTTGGGTCATGTGTACTTAATTCCTCTCTTACTCTATACTTTTCTTTGAAGAAATTTGGGAATAACCATCCTAAATCCTTAAGAAAATTAACAAGAAATCAAATTCTCTAAGTACAACAAAATGAAAGCTCCTCCTCCGCAAAATGAAAAAGTGTATTCCTTCCATGTTTTACATCTCTTTACTTTATTATGAAAAATTTCAAATTCTGAAAGTTACAAACATTAGTTACATTTGAGTTACAATTTAATTTACTCTACAGAGGTTGAATACACTTTTTGTTATAGGTTTCACTATAGGATGTGCCAACACCAATGTAAAAGAAATAAAAAAATCAAGAAAATAAAAAGAGTGTTTGCAAACTCATGTGTGTTTTTCCTTTAGTATGCAATTTTCAATTCCACACTTAAAGGGGGAAATGTAAAAAAATCAAAATTGGTAGTTTATCCATTTGTAATGACAAGTTTATATTTTCTACTACGCTTAAGAAACATTCTCTCATTTGAAGCTCAATTGAGATATATTTCTATTTCTCTCATAAATTTTAAATCTCCACACACTCTTCTATTGATCATCCTTACAATATATTAATTATCTGGAAAAATAATCTAACCCTATGCATCTTTCCTACAATATAGATCTTTTCTCTCTAATTACTTGTTTAGGACTATACTAAACACTTTAGGGTTGTAATACGGTCTGGAAGACTGTATAGTCCCAAACCCTCTCATATAATAATTTTTTTTCCAATTTGAAAACCTTATGTGAGTAAATTCATCTTCCCTACGTTGGCCATAATTCAAAATTATAACCTATGAAAAGCCTATATAAACATGACAATTTCAATTTATAACTCACATGGAATTCTCATAAGCATACATTATAAATATTAGTTTACTAAATCAATCAAATATTTCTTAATTATTCCTAAATTAGTGGTATATATGTTAGATTAGCCACCACATAGGTCTAAAGCACTCAAACTAGGTTCAAGAGTCGACTTTCTCCATTTCCAAAAATGCAAAGGTCCTATAGCCATGTCTTAGAAAGAGAAAGTCACTCCATACATTTCCAAAGGTCTTCAAGGGAAAAAGGGGATTATTCTAAGAATTCAAGCATTCCACATCACACTACTACCACATTAGGTACATTTTATACTTTATAGTTAGTCATCTTTGTGTCAAGAGATATGATGCAACCAATATAGGGTTATCTTAGGTTTACATGTACACTTGAACCTAAAGTAGGAGAATTGCATAAGGCTACTCTTTCTTTAGGGGATGTAGTGTACCGCTTGATTGGTTCAACAAGGGTTGAATGTCAAGGGTAGTTTACCTCACCCACACATTAATATCTCTTTTTTTTATCAATGTTTTCGTAAATTTTTCTACAGGGGTTTAGCGTCCTATTTTTTTATATCATTACACGTGGTTCCACAGGTTGTGTGTAACATCCCCTCTCGGATGACCATTAAACATGTAGATTTTTTTATAACTAGAACTTATATTCACCCTTCAACCAAGAAATGAAATCAATGTTCCATGATTTAATAGATCTAATTAAACATATATTCACATTTAAAAAAATTCATTTTATCTTAATAACCATAATGAGAACCTCATTAACTTGCATGGTTTGCCTATAAATTTAATAGGTGAAATAATTGGACAATCACTAAGTATTAAATTAAATGAGTTCCTATTTTATTAGTCATCCTTACTATCTAAGGAATTTCATTTAAATCTAAAGCATGTGTATGTGCAACTCTATTTCAATACAACTGTACATAAAATCAAGCATAGTTTGAGTGGCCGATCAAAGTTCATTGATTTATTCATAAACCTATTTATTATTAATGTTGCTCATAATGCAAATCCATAACATTAATTTTCAACCACACGATTTCTCTTAGTTTGCTAGTGTTCTATTATGATCAAATCAACATCCACAAATATAAGTCTATTCCTATCATGTATAAGATACTTTACCATTAGTTGCATAATTTGTTTAAAGAAATCATCTTTCATTTGTAATACCAACATAAGATCTTTTTTTGGTTTATATATCATAAATATCAACTTTAATTTTAATAAATTTTACAAGTTCCAATCACATAATAATTACATAAATCTAAAAGGTAAATTAATGATGAATTTATACAAGAGGCACCAGGTCACTAGTCGTAGAGATCCATTTTACCGTCAAATTGATGTGAGAGAAATAGTATCATCGAGTGCTTTACCTCTAACCACGAGCCATATGAATCCCCGCACACCTCTTAATACTTGAGAGTGGCCCTACCCTTCATGAGAAGGAAGATGTGGTAATCAATGAGGAAAGAGAGAGTCTCATGTGTAATATAGTTACCCAATCAATTGGTAGACATAATGGGGTAGGAATAATATACATCCTAAAATCATAACTTAATGATTATACTTTTGGCTAAAAGTCTTCGAATATCAGTAGGCACCCACCTAGTCCCTGAAATCCATCATAATGCTAGAGCATGAATAATCTAAAGTGACAATATGTGTCAATCCATAACCTACCTTGTGTGCCCTCTTATAATTTTTTGTATGTGATTCTATGTATTAGGTTATCTATGACCTTTTGTACCAACACATCCCCTTAATCATAACACATCTCTCAAACTAATCTTTTCCCATTTGCATTTTTTTAACAAAATATCTCTTTGGTCAAGGTATCATTTGGGCAACAAGAAACGAAACACTAGCAACATTAACCCCTTCTAATGTTCCATACCATACGCCCAAGTTAATGCTAGCATGGTTCTATTCTAGACCTTTTATACCTCAGGAAAAACTCAACAACCATGAATATGACGTTGGCAATCCCAACCTTCTTAGGTGTCCCATACCACCTAAGAAGATAATTATTTCAATTCACCCTAAACGAGGATTTTTTCTGCATGTATAGGACTAATGAACTCTATTCTTAGTCTCACAGACTTTTGTTTAAAGTTGTACTTACAATTTGATAATTATGTACAAGGTTTAAATGATATCAACCACTAATATTGGTATCTTTAATTAACAAAGGAAGGTATAATGTAAACCCTAACTTGCTCTTTTTCCACCATGTTCAATGTTTTGGTAAAATGTCAATGCGTTTTAGGAATTTATACCAAGCACTTATTGACCTACGTTGAATTAAGAAATTTAGATTTATTTTATAATTTATGTCTTGTAAATATAATCGTAGATACTTTGTTACTCCATCCTATCACTTTGTTAACACTTTAGGTTGTCCTAGAGATCTCCATGTAATTTTATTAATCATCTTATCCATTATAAGGTTTCTAGTTAAATAATTTCCAGGTTTAACTAGTCTTATATAAGGTTTAAAACGATGTGAACAATACTTACTCAATATCTTAGCGTGATGACATCATTCATTATTACCTTGGAACGCAACACATGATAGGAGTTAGTATATGATACTTTAAATGCTCAAGCAATCTACGTAAATCATGCCATATTGACTAATTTAAAACTAGCATTTAATATTACGACTTAATCGTAATACTTATCAAGGGTAATAGTTGTAAAGCTTCAGCTTCATAAATACATTACTCTTGTACATATAATATAAATATATTGTATATAACAGATTTGTAACACGATTTGAATCCTTTCTTATAAATATGTAAGAATTTATATCAACTTCATTAATACATTCCTCTTGTACAGATAATATAAATATATTGTATATAACAGATTTGTAACATGACTTGAATCCTTCCTTATCAATATGTAAGAATTTATATGCATCTGTAATTCAAATGTTGAGATAATTCCTCCTCTCGTTGTGCCATGCCTAGATCACAACCCTATACTTTTTTCTTTACTTGCACTTTGGCTATCTGTTTATCTGTTGGTTAATCCCTTCTTCCTGAAACCTGTGTGCCCATGCCTATAAAATATTTATTAAGATATCTCTTTCCTTCTCTTCATATTATACCTCTGAGAAATTCCACTCCTACTCTTCAATGCATTTTCCTGTTATAAAATTACTTCCCCCTCCTTTAGCTATCATCCTTCTATTCTTTTAACCTGCATGTCCTCTGTCTCCATGTGTTTCTCATCCTCTTATAGAAATCCTACTCCCGATTTATTATTCCATGCGTCACCTAATAAATTATTTAAAAAAAAGGAACTACAAGCTTTCAACCATGCACCCTTTTGTCCTTTAAGCCTACCACAAGAAATTTACTTAACTCACCGTATAGGGTCCTCAAGTGGCTAGGTCGTTGGATGAGTCCAGTCTTGGGGAGGTTAATATCTACTCCATCAACAACTATTTTGAACTCTTAGATTAATTAATTTTCTTCCATAACTTATCTAACAATTCCCTTTTCAACATGGGTCTCATTTCATTTTTTAAAAAATAGGACATGCTAGTCCAGTGGAAAATACACTAGAGCATGCAAGTGGGATTTGATCCAATCACCTTTTTATTTATTTTTGATAAGCGAGTTATTTATAAATATTGTAGAAAATTAGAATGTGACTCATGTGTTAAGGCTTAACAAGCTCAAACATTTACTCTAATACCTCAATATCCAACATTTATTACGAGAATAACCTTCACAATTTTTAATTTAATTTGATTGGTAAGCACTAGGGTAACATCGAGGTGTTTTTGTTACGAGTTGTGCTTTATCATACACATGGGTAAGCTAGACCAATTTGAAATCTAATAGAATACAATTCCTCGTGTTATGGAGCCCAATGAGCTCGGGAATTTTAAATATAAGTTACTAAAAGTTTATATTAGTATTTCATGTCTATTTCTTAAGTGAGTTAATTATGGCTCAACTTTGAGCTTGGTGATAGCTAATGTAGTTCGACATGTTGTAAATCGAGTTAAAATTAATTTTGATCAAAGAATGTAGTTTAGTCTCTTCAAATAAGTTTTTATTGTTAAATTCAATTAGCAACGCTAAAGGGGATTAAATCCCAAAAATTAATTATACCAATCATACCATTTGAATATGGATTAAAAAATAATGGTGTTTTAAACGTACTACTTCACATAACAATGTTGCATCACACGTCTAACCGAACAAGCGTGTCGTGCTCTTCGGAGAGAAAGAGGGAATGCAACTTATCCCAATTTCGTAGTGTAACCAACGAATCCTATCACACAAAATGTCATATTTCTAAACAAACTATATTATGCAAGGGGTTTTTAAGACTAGACTTATGGTTTGACTAGTTTGAGAACTATGTTACACATGTCAATTTTCTCTTGCAATACCCATTACCGCATCTTGTTTTTTTTTTTCCCAATGATACCCTTTCTCACATTCGGAGAACACCTACACATGCAAAATAACAATACCGGTGTATTATATGTCCAATATAATAAAAAAAAATTCAATAAATAAGAAATAACATATTATTATTAACAATAGTCCAAAACTATAATTCAATATTCAATAACCATCTATTGTTTATTAAATTATTGAAAATTAATGTTGTTGAGTATGTTGTTTCCATAGAGGAAAGCAAAGAAATGATTTTGTTACATCGATTGCTAAATGAGTTGGGGCATAAGTAGGGGAAGGAAAGTTGCAGAGTGATAGTCGAGTGCTATACACCTAGCATAGGACTCCATTTTCCACTCTAGGATGAATCATATACGCTTAAGGTACCATTTCATCGGGATGACTTTGGATGAAGAGAAGTTAAAGTTAGTGAAGATTCGTACTGTCCAAATCCTGCAGACTTGATGACCAAGGTGGTCACGAGGGATAAATTGAAGCTATGTTTAGCTTTGGTTGGACTTCACGGAGGACAATGAAGGGTTGAGAAGCTTGCTTAGTGAAACTTAGTCTCCAAGTAGGATATTGTTAGGTTGTGGAGTCTTTTTCATGTTAGATGTGTTGTAAATTATACACTAAAGTATCGTAAACTCTTCATATATTCACATCTCGGTTATTTTTGGAGTAACCAAAAATGTGGTCTTTTCATGTATTAATTATATGGGTGGTATTTAACCCATAGGTTTATGGGTCAGTTTCTTGGCCCATGGTTTTGGTACCCATGGTATTGTAAAACTGCTTAGACAATTATCTATTGATGTGCTTATATATAGCTAGACATACATTAGGGAAATATATAGGAGTGTGAATTCAAGTGTGAATTCGAGAGAGTTTGTTGAGTGTAGCTCCAAACAAGATATGTGTATTGTAATTGTGAGAAGATTGATATGAGAGTGGATTATACTCTTGTTGGCTTGTAATAAAATCTGGGCAAGTGTTTCTTGGTGGATGTAGCCCACATTGGGTGAACCATGTTAAATCTTGTCTTCTTGTTGTGTATTTTTGTTTCTGTATTTTATTTTCATAGTTCTTATTATTACGGTTCTATGGGATTGATCAACATATGTATTTTTGCTTATCCCTAACATAAACTACTATTTTTTTGACATGGTGGATATTAAGAAGGTCAAATGTGGTGCGCACATAAAATGGTCTTTGTTTTGTGCAAAAATATAAGATAGTGTCATGTGTGTGCCCCCATTTTTTTGAGTTATATAAAACATTTTACAACTCCCTTAGGTATAAAGTTAGTTATGATCATGTATTAGGTCCTACTATTTTTTCCTATTTTTCAATGAGTGTATTATTGTTTTACTAATTTCTAAATAGAACACATCTAGAAAATGAAATAATCATTTGTACACCTCCCTAATTTTGAGAAAAATATTTAAAAATCAATAATAAAAAGTTGAATGTTTATAGAATGGAGCGTACATCATGTTGATGTTCTTTTTTTGAAACTCCGAATGAGTAGATCAATAATTATGTAGAAAAAAAATACACGTGTTTTGGAAAAAAATGAAGACACTCCTAAAAGAAATTAAGGATCAAAGCCTTAAAATATTTGAATTTTAGAAATAGACACATTGACACAAACCTAAGATAGAACTTGATGTCTTAGTTATGTATTTTTAATATTGTCATAAAACACGTGATAAAATGGGACATACATTCGAGATTCTTATTATTTTGTAAACCATGAATTCATTCTTAAAATAGGTAGTCAAAACCTTAGGCTTAGATATATAAGCCAAAGGGTGGATTTTTCCAAGTCAAAGAAGTTAAAAATGCACTTTCATTATTTTATCAACAAAAAACATTTTAACATAGTACAAACATGCTCATGTTACAATGCAAATGTATTATAATACACTCCCGTTATAACACACTCACATTATGATGCACTTGCATTATTGATCGATCATTTTATAACGTGATCGAGCCATAACATGAGTAAGATACATTCAAAATGTCTATCAAATGCATTTTTGGCCACTTTTTGGTCCCCTAATTCCATGCATATGCCCTATAACAAATTCCCAAATGTCAAGTTTGTTGCATGTTAGGATTTGGATGGTGTAATCCAATTTAGATAATGATTTTTGACGTATATACATGTACACAATCATAATACCATTCACATTCCCATACCATGGTAGCCACATGTGTCCAATAAAATAGATAAATGTCATTGAACCGCTAAAATTCACAATACCTACTTTGAGACCTATTAATCTTTATCATTTTAAGGAGTCATTTTGTTTCTTTCTTTAAGAGACAACCTTTAAATATTTAAGAATCAACAAAATAGAATAGAAACATCCTTAGCTGACTATACACTCATTAATTAGCGTAGCTTGGTTATCTCTCCTATATCAACACCGAAGAAGCCAATACTACATATGTCTTTCAATGGGTAATGGAATTATAATGTGAAAATATTGTCATCCTATTCCCATTCCCTTTGGATGAATAATGGTCCTTATGTGAGTAAAAGGTTATAATTGTGACGATGAATTGGACCTCCTCCATCACTTACAAGATGGTGGAGGCGAGCATCTCTATCAAATTCCAAACATCCGGAGGAAAAATCATCTATCTTATGTATGAAGTGGAAGAGGAAAGGGTTCTTTCCATCTCGGGTGACAAGTTTCATCTGTAAAAATGGGTTTATTATTTCATCCTCACAACCTCTATGATATTATCAATGGATAACGCCACCTAATTGAGCTCACTTTTGCTATGTGTAAAGTCTATAAATTTTAACATACCGATGATATCCACTAAAACCACCACAAATATATTCATGCCACTCTTATTTTACAAGTGGAGGTACTTGTAGTATTTTGGGTACTCGTATGTTGGGGTCCCCTACAAAACCATGGAAATGTGTGACAAGTCGGTCTCAATGTGGAAAAGTAGGATTTTCTCGTACGTCAATAACCAAATAAATCCTAGTTGTCAAGGATATGCTACATGTCAAGATTTGCAAGGCATAATCTAATATAGAACATGCTTTTCGATGTAACAAGGTGCACATGCATCTCATCATTCATGTGCATGCCCATATTAGATGGATTCAATGTATGATAACTATTTCCTTGAATAGTTAATAACCTCTAACTTAAATATTATGAGCATGTATTTAGAACTTATCAATTGATGTAGATCTTGGATGGAAATCCAAAATCATTTTAAACATAATGGAGTATCAAACTCATAGAATACTAGACAAATGCCCAATTTCATGAGAGATGAAGAGGTGGTGATATTTCTAGGAAATCAAATTGAATCAAATAGTGAGTTGGGAAAAGGTTGAGTGCAATTCGAAGGACGAGTCAAGTATTATCACATGAACTAGGTGCTAAGATTCAATCGAATACCATGCAAATGAATGCATAAAATAATCTATGTTGAACCAAAATTCACAAAGAAATTTTGAGCCAAGAAAATTCAAGCACGAAATTCAAAATTAGAACACTCCAAGAGGAAAGTAGTCGAGAACTCTTAGAAAATAAAAATAATGTAACACATTTGAGTAAGGTGAGGGCCACTAAAATTTCATGATATCGGGAGAAGGCTAATGGTGAGACAAAACCTGCGATGTGAACGAAGGGAGACTATAGTGAGAGAAATATATAGACAAAGAAGCCAATACTACATATGCCTTTAATGGGTAATGGAATTATAATGTGGAAATATTGTCATCCAATTCCCATTCCCTTTGGATGAATAATGGTCATTATACGAGCCAAAGGTTATAATTGTGGCGATGAATTGGACCTCGTCCATCACTTCCAAGATGGTGGGGCGAGCATCTCTATCAAATTCCAAACATTTGGAGGAAAAATCATCTATCTTATGTATGAAGCGAGAAGAGGAAAGGGTACTTTCCATCTCGGGTGACAAGTTTCATTTGTAAAAATGGGTTGATTATGTCATCCTCACAACCTCTATGATCTTATCAATGGTTAACGCCACCTAATTGACCTCACTTTTACTATGTGTAAAGTCTATAAATTTTAACATATTGATGATCTCCACTAAAACCACCACAAATATATTCATGTCACTCTTGTTTTAAAATTGGAGGTACTTGTAGTATTTTGGGTCCACGTATGTTGGGGTCACTTACAAAACCATGGAAATGTGTAATAATTATGTCTCAATGTGGACAATTGGGATTTTCTCGTACGCCAATGGCCAAATAAATCCCAGTTGTCAAGGATCTCCTACATGTTTAGATTTTCAAGGAACAATCCAATATAGAATGTGCCTTTTGATGTAACAAGGTCCACATGTATCTCATCATTCATGCATGCCCATATTTGTAATGCCCACTTCCCTACGACACTTAGTTGATTATCATTTTGAGTTATGCAGACTTTGGATATGGACATGACTTATACTTATGTTGATTAGCATGATGTTTTGTGACTAGATGCATTTGGATTAGGATTGGATTTTGTTTTCGTGTATGATCTACACCGACTCATGGATGGATACTATTGATACCGATATTATTTTTATATGGATATATTGCATGTGTTCTAACATTGGATTTCTTCACCATGATGAGTAGAATGTAGTTGTTGAATTTACATTACTATAATTTTGGATAATGATGAAATGCATAATTAAGTTGTGATTTAGACCTAGAAATAATGATTGATTGAATTACGTATAGATGTTAATAAATTTCATGCATATGGTTATTTTGGATATTTTGACATGGCCGCAAGGCCGAAGGAGGTATTTTGTATTTTGCAGGAAACACAGCATGATCACAACCATGAGGGGGATTGGGAACCAAACACAACAGAATGTCGGGTGGTTACAACAATTGGTCGTCAAGGCAACTAGTAAATTGTATTGTGTTACCTTTGTTCTTTTATGTGTTGAGAAAATTTCCATGAGGGGGAAATTTTCTAATGTGACCAAGGGGGTAAGAATTTTATTTACTTGTTTTAACTTACTTTAGTAGGTGATTTTATTTGTGATATTTTTTTAAAAATTTCTTTTGCTAAGTGTGTTTAGATTAAATTAACATCTTGTTTTAATTTTTAAGTTTTGGAGGGAAGTCTTGTGGATGTAATTAATTTTGATGGTTGGCTCCTTGAGCCTTGTGTTTCCTCATGTATTGAATGCTTGGTTTTGAGTGTTGACCACTCCAAATCCCTTGAATCTCGAATTTGAGATTTAGGGCAATTTTGGGGGACTTGTGGGACAAGTTGAACTTGTCCCACACTTCCCAAAACCCCTTACCAACCATATCTATGGGTTGGGAATCTAAAAAGGGATTATTTATTGTTTTGGGAAGGGAAATATGACTTTGGAGTGCACTTTTTTTTCATTTTGCATTTATTTGTGCCTTAAGACACATGGGAAGGGATGTATGTGGAAAAAGATGTCATTCAACCCAACCACCCATTTATGGTGTTTTGGGATTTGAGTTGACTAAAGGGAGGTGGTCTTGAGGATGTGTGATGTGGCATCCTACAAGGAGCCACATCACCCTCACTCTCCCCTTTTTCTATTTATAGAAACTTCCTCTCTTGTTGAGGGGGTTGGAGGTTTTTGTGGAGGAGTTCTTTTCTTTTATTTTTTTGGGAGAGGAAAGAATTGGGAAAAAAAGAGAAAAGAAGGAGCTTGGACTTGCATGCTTGGGATTGCTTTTGGAGGGAGCTTGTGCAAAGCTTCTTGGTTTAGGCTTCTCCAATGGAGAGGTAGGAAACCTTCTCTTTTTTGTTGCTTTCATATTGTTGTTGATGCTAAAATTGTGAATAATGTATGTTTACTTTTGTGTATTGTGAAAATGGATAGAGTGCTTAATGTGTAGTGTAGGAGAGGTCTATGGGAAAACTCATGAGGGAGGCATAAGAGTAGAATAGGATATTGTGGAGGGAGTTTGAGAAGGATGCCCATCTTGGGTAAGAATGTTCACATTCTTACCTTGTTCTTGAGGGAGCCATAAGAGGAGGGAGGCATAAGAGTATGGGAGGAAAAAGGGGTACTTGAGGGAGGCATAAGAGTCATAGGGGCTTGAGTTTTATTGTGGAGGGTTTTGGATGGGCATCTCATCTCAATTGGGAGGCATAAGGAAAACTTTCCCATAGTTCCTTCTCTTGTTGGCTTGGATGAAAGCCTTGTTGTGCAAAGTATTGTGTTATTTGTGTTTCCTTGTTGTTTCCTCTTTTTACTTTGAATGTTGTGAAGAAATTGTATTGTGGAAGCAAGTATTGTTGCCTTGAGTTGGAGACCACCCTTCATTGTGTTGTGTTTGGGGCTCGGGGGTCAATGGAGGAGATTGCTTCTCTTCTCCATTGAGTTTTGGTTGGGAGGAGAGTGTTGCCTCTCCCCCTATCTTGGTTGTGATTGAACTACTTGGAACTTGGAGCATGGATGAAGAATACCACGGAGCTTGAGAAGACTTCTTCCTTTTTCCTTTATATGTATTATTTTGTTGTAAAATTTGTATGTGAAAGAAAGTTGTAACATCTTGTTTTCATTCCAAAAAAAAGGGGACATTGTAATCTATATTTGCCCAAAAGTTCACATGGTTAAAATGTTGGTAGATCTTGTTTAGAACTTAATGAAAATATTGATGGACTCTTACGTGGAATGTTAGTATATTTACAAAAATATATATACATACTAGATTCCATTTTGTTGCAAAAAAAAAAAAAAGGTATTGATAAGTGATACTATTAGTGTATACCTTCTTCTTGTAGTATGAATGGAAAGAGTTAAGTTTTATTGAATTTCCAATATGCCAATAGAGTAGATTACACCCAAACTCTATCATGTTCTCTCTTCATTTAAGAATTTCTTGTGAATCCTTTGCGAATCGTAAAAAGGGAAATGAAATCGATTCTTTTGGAAACCCATGTTATGTTATTGAATTGTGAAGAAAGAAATCATGCAAAGTTTCTAGCTTAATAAGTCACCACCACATTTCAATTAAAAGGAAACTAATATTTTAATTATTAACCATGTCTAAGAGAATTAAGTTTGTCCCTTATTAGAAACTGTACCATTAGTGGAGCAGTTATGAAACATGTATGCATTGACTGCCATGTATAGAGCAGGTCGCTTTTGACAGTTTTTGAGTGTCTCAAGGAAAATGCGTGTTTGTTTCTTACACGCTGTGTAATTTCTCGTTTCCATCTGTGCGCCAGCAGGTGAAGCACTGTGAAGAGCAAGTGAGTTTCCATGGCAAGCCGATTTAAGCTCTCTGTTCTCATGTTTTTTTCCTGCTGTTTATCCTTTAGTTCGAGTGCTTATTGGCAAATAGAACTATAACAAAGCAAATCTGTGGCAATGCCATAATCTCTTTGCCAGAACTATTACCATTAGCTCCTTAAAGATACTATTTTCTGACAGAGATTAGGACAACAGATTTTGAACATTTTTTTTTACAGATTAGGACACTGCGAGTGGTCTTAGCTTCACAAATATCAAGCTGCATAACAGGCCTCGCAACTGCCCAAACAAATGTAAAGTTAGTCTCAAAATCAAGACCAGTCAATCACCCTTAAATCGTGTCTAAGAGAATAACTGCTAATATAAAAAAAAATGATGATACGTTTCAGTAGATATGCCTGATAGACAACTTGATACACAGAGCACTGACTGTCACAAAGAATATTTAAATTGTTGCAATGTTTACAAGTATTTTAAACATTTTTTTACAGATTAGGACACTGCGAGTGGTCTTAGCTTCTCAAATATCAAGCTACATGGCAGGCCTCAAAACTGCCCAAACAAATGTAAAGTTAGTCTCAAAATCAAGACCAGTCAATCACCCTTAAATCGTGTCTAAGAGAATAACTGCTAATATAAAAAAAGAATGATGATACGTTTCAGCAGATATGCCTGATAGACAACTTGATACACAAGCGCTGACTGTCACAGCGAATATTTAAATTGTTGTAGTGCTTGCAAAAACGACCTGCTCACTGGCTCGCCTCCCCTACCTGACTGTCTGCGCGCCCAGGATAGAAGGCAAACCAGCCTCTCTGCCTAAACTTGTGCCTGTAGCATGCTGTGTTCGACCACCTCCCGTCTGCGCGGCCAAGAGCCGATTCAAACAAGATCCTATGCCTCCCTCTGATCCGTGTTTTCTTTTTCAACCACCATGTGGTCTCCTGCGTGGCCAGGACAGTGCAAAAACGGCGGACTGTCTATGACTGGCGCGATTTGCATAATCTAAGGAATTAAATGAAGAGGCGACTGGTTAGTTGTTCACACGCATAAGGAGGGAGCAGTAAATGGTGGACAGATGGTTGGTTTGAATACCCACCGCCCTCAACCAACAAGATTTAACTCAGTTTTGAAACGCCTTTTTCCCCATTGACTCTTATTCCTACCAAATCTCAATTTGTGAATGTAGGTATAGGCGCATAGTCTTAATTGAATATAAATCTTGATAATATATCTATATATAATTATCACTTAAATTAAAAGTATCCAATTTCCTTTAGAAAGATATCTATGATCATATATTAAAGGTTTTCTAAAAGTCATCAAGATAGTAATATATGTGTTATCCATGCTACATATCTCCGCAGATATATATTAAAATATATCAAAAAAAATCAATAAAATCATAATACATACATTTACCCGGGACACCTATACCCTCTTATAAAATGGATCATAAAGTGAAGACGGGGTCAGTGGTCAGATACCCTTATGAAGTCTTGTATCACCATGCTGAAACTCGTAATTATCCGTTAAGGAGGAGTCGAATACGACAAATTTTGAAGTAAAGCTCGAGTGAATGGAATTACGATAACCATATAGTTCTAGTTTTGCAATCGGAATACAAAGTAAAAGATTGAAACTTATCAGTTCCCAATATCAAGCAGGCCACAAGACTTGCGGATAAAATAAATCAAACAAGAATCCACTACCTTGCTTAAATTTAAAAAAATTTGTCACTTTTTCGGGTTGTTTGGTTGTCGTGCGGCGTCGTCGTTGGCCTTGTCGTGAGCGTGGCGTCGCCTTTATGCGGCGTTACAATATTAGAGGGATTCAATGTATGATAACTATTTCCTTGAATAGTTAATAACCTATAAGTTAAATCTTATGTGTATATATTTAGAACTTAGCAATTGATGTAGAACTTGGATGGCAATCCAAAATCATGGTAGACATAATGGAGTATCAAACTCATAGAAGACCAACAAATGCCCAATTTCATGAGAGATGAGGAGGTGGTGACATTTCAAGGAAATCGAATTGAATCAAATAATGAGTTAGGAAAAGGTTGAGTGCAAGTCGAAGGCCGAGCCACGTATTATCACATGAACTAGGTGTTAAAGTTCAATCAAAGACCATGCGAAAGGAATGCATAAAAATGCATGTTGAACCAAAATTCACAAAGAAATTTTGAGCCAAGAAAATTCAAGTATGAAATTCAAAATTGGAACACTCCAAGAGGAAGGCAATGAGCTCTCTTAGAAAAGAAAACTAATGTAACACGTTTGAGTAAGGTGAGGGACAATAAAAATTCATGATATCACGAGAAGACTAATAGTGAGACAAAACTTGCGATGTGAACGAAGGGTGACTATAGTGAGAGAAATATAGAAACCGAAGAAGCCAATACTACATATGCCTTTAAATGCGTAATGAAATTATAATGTGGAAATATTGTCATCCTATTCACATTCCCTTTGGATGAATAATGGTCCTTATGTGAGAAAAATGTTATAATTGTGACGATGAATTGGACCTCCTCCATCACTTACAAGATGGTGGGGCGAAGCGTCTCTATCAAATTCCAAACATTTGGAGGCCAACTCATCTATATTTCATATGAAGTGGAAGAGGAAAGGGTACTTTCCATCTCAGGGTGACAAGTTTCATATGTAAAAAATGGGTTGATTATGTCATTCTCACAACTTTTATGATCTTTTCATTGGATAACGCCACCTAATTGGCCTCACTTTTGCTACGTGTAAAGTCTATAAATTTTAACATATTGATGATCTCCACTAAAACCACCACAAATATATTCATGTCACTCTTGTTTTACAAGTGAAGGTAATGGCGTACTTTGGGTCCACGTATGCTGGGTCCCCTACAAAACCATGGAAATGTGTGAAAATTCAGTTTGATGTGGACAACTGGGATTTTCTCATACGCCAATGGCCGAATAAATCCCAGTTGTCAAGGATCTCTTATATGTCAAGATTTACAAGGCACAATCCAATATAGAACATGCCTTTCAATGTAACAAGGTCCACATGTATCTCATCATTCATGCATTCCCATATTAGAGGGATTCAATGTACGATAACTATTTCCTTGAATAGTTAATAACCTCTAAGTTAAATATTATGAGTATATATTTAGAACTTATCAATTGATGTAGAGCTTGAATGGAAATCCAAAATCATGGTAGACATAATGGAGTATCAAACTCATAGAAGACCAAAAAAATGCCCAATTTCATTAGAGATGAGGAGGTGGTGATATTTTGAGGAAATCAAATTGAATTAGATAGTGAGTTGGAAAAATGTTGGGTGCAAGTCAAAGGCCAAGTAAAGCACTATCACATGACCTAGGTGTTAAGATTCAATCGAAGACCATGCAAATGAATGGATAAAAATTGTATGTTTAACCAAAATTCACAATGAAAATTTGAGCCAATAAAATTCAAGTCTGAAATTCAAATTAGAACACTCCAAGAGGAAGGTAGTCAAACCCTCCTAGAAAATAAAACTAATGTAGCACATTTGAGTGAGGTGAGGGCCAATAAAAATTCATGATATCGGAGAAGACTAATGGTGACACAAAACATGTGATGTGAATGAAGGGTGACTATATTGAGAGAAATATAAAGTTGAAGCCGATCTACAAAATTAAAACCGAGTGTAAGGGTGAAGATATTAGAGGCATACCCAAACGCATGAACACAAGTATAATCCAAACTTGTAACAAATCCAAACGTGGATTGCACCTAAATAAATAATGGGAATAAAATATCATCAAACTTGTAGCCAAGTTCCACTAGTTTGACATCACTTTTGCTATGTGTGAAGTCTATAGCTTTTAATGTTGTGACAATCTCCACCAAAACTACCCCTAAGATAGGCAAGTCACTCTTTTCCAACAAGTGAATGTATTGGTGGTAGTATGGTTAGTCCACGTACATCGGGGTCCTTACATAAACATAGAAATATGCACCAAGTTCATCTCAACTTGGACAAGTGGTATTTGGTTTTACTTTAATGATCAAATAAATCCCATTTCTCAAGGATTTATTGCATGTTAGGATTTGTAAGGCTCAATCCAATTTATAACAATTGAAAATTTGTGATAGAAATGTTGAATGAGATGTGTTGAAGAAGTTAAACGTGAGGGATTGAAACATCAAACAAGGATGAGGGGAAATGAGAAAGGAGTTTGAGAGAGGAGAAGTAAATGGTGGGGAAAATATTAGGGGAAACCATTGTGTAAAACTCTTATTTCTTATGACCAGCACAAAAAACCACATGTGGTTTTTGTTAATCATTTGAGAAAGGAAGGGGGTGACAGGGGGGTTCACTAAACTAGGTGGTATCCTACCACGTCCGTTCATATTGGGGGATTAAAAATCGCCAAAAAAAGGGTCAATATACCGGTATGCTATGCGGGTGGAAGGGTTTAGTTTTTCCAGTATGGCGGATTAGGTATTGGGGGGGGATAGGTACGTCGGCGCGAGCTAGGAGGAGAGGCAGGGTCGGCGCGAGCTGGGAGGAGAGGCAGGGTCTGCGTGAGCTTGGAGAGCTGGGAGGAGAGGCAGAGGGAGCGGGTTTCTCAGAGGCAGGCGGCAGGAGCGGGTGTCTGTGGGTGCGTCGTATCCAGGAGCACGCAGGAGTCGTCTCAAATCTGTATTCCTGCCAAATCTGACGGGTATTGTGGAGGCAAGTCATCTGCCTATAACCCATCTGCATTGTTTCTTGAAAACTGGATATGTCTTGCAGTATGAAGTCTTTGGCACGCAGTCTTTGGCACACAGTCTCATTTTTCATTGAATCCAGTTGCTTAATGATTCTGATTAGGATATTCTAGGTGGGTTCTCAAATTGGGTCTGTTTTTATTCTCTCTCTTTTTATTTGCGTATACTCTCTTGTTTGAACATTATGTTGTTTGAAGATTCATGTTTTTGGCCAAAACTATTCGAGTCTCTAGGCTGCAAAGTCTCAGTTGGCACTTTGGTCACAGTTCATAAATATTTCTTGTGTTATCTTAATCCTGTACTCAAAAGAAATGTGTTTAAAATCGATCACTGTATAGTCAACTTTGGCTTGACCTGATATCTTTCCTTGGTTTTGGGTTTATTCTGGATCCATTGTCCATGTCCATGTCCATGTGTTACAGGTCTTCCCTGCGTTGGGTGCCAGTGGTACCTCACTAGATAAGCTTCTTGTCATTAATGATATCTTCTTTAGTGTATGTCTAGCTATTTGTTGATAAGCTACGTGATGTCTGTAATAGGTTGTTATTTGAATTAGATTTATGTCAAGCTATCCAGTCTGCTTGCAATAAACTCTTTCCTTGACTAAGGACTGTGAAGGCTGAACAGTATATAGGATACTTGTTTTTATCCATTGGCACATTATCATGGCTACTCGTTTCTTCCTCTTATGCTTATCTGTATGGGTGAAGGGGTGTGATTGAAGATTGTTTAAAGAATTGTGCATAGAAATTTAAAATCTGTATCACGGAAAAGCCTATTTTAATATAAACTCATTGGTCAATGGAATCTCTCCTTGTCAATTTTTGAAAATGGATAATCTAATAAGTTTGCTAGAGTGAAATTGGTATTGTATTGAATCTCTTTATATGCCCTATAATCATGCCCTTGAGCTCAAAGACAACGATAATTTTTCAAGATTAAATCACCAACCTTGTTTGAAAAGTTAATGTAATACTTCCTTCGATTAGAACATTAAATAGTATATGCTTGTCATTTACGTAGAGAGAATTGTTCACAAATATGCATGAGATAAATATATGTGCTATGCACACATTAAATTGTATGCTTTTGGTGGAAGACAACCGTGAAGATTGTACGTATGGATGCCTTGAATGATTGTACTCCGATTCATTTGGTAGAAGATCAAGGAGTCACATACAATAATGTTTTACAAATAGAGAAGATTGAAGGAATCAAGTGCAAGAATATTTTAAAGATGGCGAAGATTGAAGGAATAAAGTAAAAAAGCATTTGCAGATAGAATGGTAATTGATGAGTTGGATGGCATTGACAAGATGAAGAAGGTGAGCTATATTAACAATATTGTAGGTTAAAGTGTTCAAGATTCCACAATCCATAATGTCAAGAAACCACAACTTCTAGATTGATTGTGTAAAATGCTTGAAAATATCAATGTTACAAACCACACTTTTTGAATCATCATCATATTGATTGCATGTGTCTGCCCTTATATTAGGATAACAAGTAGACCATTTCAACAATGGTTAAAGGAGCACCCTTCTGATATCCACTGAGATTGCATTAAAATCTCAGGTCTAGCAGAACACTCTCATAGGACATCCTAGGGCATATGTATGGAAAAGGCTAAAATTTTAGAGAGGAAGGAACACTACATGTAAAGAAAGGTATAGATGCTATCGAGATTAGCAAGTATCCAAACAATCTCAATCGAGATGATGAACTTGACCTTAGCGACACATGGAGACCCATCATTCATCTACTCAAGCCTCCCGGTTGATTTCATTAATAATTGTAGAGCAAGAATAATAACATATCTTTATTTATTTAATATTGATAAATGACATTAATTATTGGTGGTGCGGACGATTGTTGATCCATACAAGTTGCTATAAATTAATTTGGTTTAATTATATAAGAAACACTTTTCTGCTTTCGTATCAATTAATCATCCTAAAGATGAACCTCAATGTGTGGTTCAAATTGTCGATCCTTTGAATCAACTTACACAATTAAATTATTAATTTGAAAGTCATAATTCCTTGACATTTCAGGTGTCGATATAAAAGCAAGAAAGAATAGAAATGATAGTTTGAGCATGGGAAAACACAATGTAGGTCAAGGTTTAGTAGTGACCAGCCCAAATGCAAGAGTATTTGACCAAATATATCAACATGAAGGATTAAAAACATTATGTATGAAGTCAATGTAACTTGAACCAATATATCAGAAAAAAGTAGGGTATTGAATCAAAAAACATAAAATGTAAGGAAAAGATCAGTTCATGATGAGAAGGGGATATATATGAGATCAAAGTAGATGACAACACCTAGATCCCCCTTCCATTTCCCTTAAACCTGTTAAGGTACAGAGAAGAAATTTGAAAACCATTGTTCACTTGAGAGGACCATTGACAAGTCTGAGGAACATGTAATATAAGTGAAGGCTCTCAGAAATTGCTACAGAATTAAGAATGATCTTTAATCACATAAAGGAAGAAAGAACTAAACAAAATGATGAAGAGGAATACATAATTTTATTTACGAAATAAACAGGCAGCAAAGCCAAGACTTGTCAACATACTCAAGTAAGATGGAGACTGCTTTTTAGAAGCAATACAAGACATTATTTTCCTACAAGTAACTCATGACTAAACGTCAGGGGACAAACCTCAGATTTGAACGGATATGATGTTTTATATGATATTTTCAGTACAAGAAAACATCATATCCATTTCTCCTGGTATAAGAGCACTAAACCCTCGGGTGCAAACATGTCTTGTCAATTGGGAAAAGAAATCAGTCATGTCAAAATGTGCTTCCTTCATCAGGACCCAGAGAGGATGACTTGCTGAATATGCTACCTCATATGCAAAAGAAGTATGTTTTGAGAAAAGAGAATGCATGCAAAGTAGTGTCTGAAATAAAGTAAACCCATAGAAGAGATGATCGGAAAATTGATGGGATAATTGCCAAAGAGGAGTTCCACTACTCTTGTGCACTACTCTTGTTCCACTGCCAAACTGATGGTGCCGTAAGACATTGCAGTAATCTTTCTGGATTGTGCAGGGCTGGTGTCGGAATTGCTTGCAGAGACCATGCATCTCTTTCAGTAGATATCTCTCAATAGAGCACAGGTCACGACCAATCAAAAGATCCTCTATAATGGAATTTCTCAATTTACTTAGTTGACGAACATCTCCGTTCTTCAGTATGAAAGATAAGAAGCCAATATTTCTTTCTAGATTAACTAACCTTGCTGGAATCACAGATCCCAGCCAAGTTTCTATGTTTGAACTCTTATGATCCATGACTTCCACGGTCCCCAGATCTCTTTACCATCACTGGAAAGCCTTAGCAATAACCTATCTCCTGAAAATATCAAACCTTCCTTCTGATTCTCTTGGAAGAATATTCCTTTGTCTTCACCGGCTATTGGGTCTGAGAACATAAGTACAACTTTTTCTCTGTATATTATGGGCCCTATCGGCTTCTCTGGCCTTCCAATTGTAAATTTAAAAATCCTATTGCCAGCAGTAAGCATGATCTCTGACCCAACAAACAATGGCTTAAGATTTTTCTCCATGTTTGAAAAAGCCAAACACAATTCCTGGTGCAGTTGATCCAGCTTATCTATGCAACAATAGGACTCTTGTTCAATGCTGGATGTGCTACATCCCAAAGGGAAACTGGCAGTGTTCGGGCATGACTTTCCGGCACCTCTCTTGCACATTGAGTCCCGCAAATAAACAATGTTGGGGCAGAACTTGGGTAGATTTTTCAGAAAACATGAAATGACACGTTCTTGATTGCCTTCTAGTTCTGAGAATGATGTTTTTTTCCTATTCTCTTGCATTTGAACAATGCGATTTTCCTTCCACTTGCAGTAATCGTCATACTCTGATGGCTGGACAATTTTTAGAAGGCACATGAAATCTTTGTTGCTCGGCATGTTGAAGTCAACATCAGATGACTTCGTCCAGTTCTCTAGTAAATTTTTAAGCATTTCTGAATTAGTCGTTAATTCCTCACGTCTGCTTGCTTTTGAAACATTCAGGGCCGAATTAAGGGTTCCGAGCGCCCTAAGCAGTACTCGGAGCGTGCGCCCGCCTCCCACCTGGGACCAACAACCCACGTATATGTGAATGTTTTTAAAACAATTATAGACTCATTATTGCAACCATGTCTGTTATTAAAAACACTCATTATTACAACCATGGATGCTATTAAAAACACCTCAGGACAGAAATAAAAAGCACTATTTAAAACCAAACATGTGAAATTGTTATCTCGACAATGAGGGATTTGAATTTTGAAGCATCAAATTTTTAGATCCTCTCACAATTTTCTGAAGGACAGAAAATCTTACCTAAATGTCCTCCATAAGCTGCAGCATTCAAACATGTTTGACGGTTCTCCCTGGGCCAGAAAACTAGAAACAACGGTGTGGCTGCTAACAACAGCTTGGCTGAATCCACGTGACCATGCTCTGAATCTATTATCAATGGCGTCTCTCCAAACTGATTGTGCCTGTGCACAACATACTTGTTGTGTTTAAGAAGAATCCTGACTACCTCTTGATTACCCTTCTTGGCAGCCTCGTGTAATGGCGTATTCTTATCAGAATTACGAGCCCCAGTCAATAGGGAAGGCCACTTAAGCTCTTAGCGTTATGAAGAATCCATTTAACGAGCTCCACATGGCCTTCCCTTGCAGCAATGTGGAGGACTGTGTTCCCCTCAAATGTAACCTGGGTAATATAGCTCCCAATTGCATTCTGACTGTGTAAATCTCGAAGGATCTTCAGATTGCCCCTTTTGACAGCGATGAAGAGATCTCTTCAAACATTGTAGTCTCTTGTCAGAAGAACACAACGATAAAACCCTTCGGAGAAGATATAGTTGTCACTTACCGTAGATACAGTTGTAGGTGGTAGGATCTGTATGTCTCTGTTTCTGGACATTTTCGGGTCTGACATGTCCGTTGCTTGTTCTTGAAATTCTGTTACACTCATAACCATAATATGTCAGTATTTGAATATTATAACATCTTTTAAGATTTCGCGGCCATGCGCAACAATTCTAATTTCCAAGGTGGGGTGCGCACATGGAAAATTCAAAACTGGAGTCCACCACATGGGCTCCAATAATTGGAGGGAAATACATTGTAAAAAATATTAATTAAAAACTTTATAAGTGCATTTAATAGAACAGTCTGTGGTCCTTATCTCCCAGCAATGAAATTCTGTATTACTGTCCATTCTGTACATATGGTGTTTGTGGCTGCACATTCCAAATTGGATGGATAAGAATGCAGAGTTGTACATTATATTTTTCCAGAATTAGCGTCTCTAACAATTCAGATTGAAGGAAACATTATCTATTCACAAATAATTGGAGATTCTGCCTAACAAATATCTCCATAAATGTTGAAGCCATATAAAAGTAGTATCTCTCCATTGCATATTTTGTTTGATAAATATTTGCCTAGAAGGCCTGTAAAAATTGAGAATGTATTTGGCTTATTCAGTTCAAAGTACAAACCATTAATATGTGTAATTTGAAGTCTCTTTTTCTTTACTTTCTATCTATTTTTGTTACAATAATTAAAATTTGTATAGTAATGTGAAGGGTCTTATGTAGCTGCATTTTTGTGTTAAATTTATAAATCTTCATGACATACATTTTCCTTTTAAATTGAATTGAAATAAACAAAACATATACTTTAGAAATGATATTGTAAACATGTCCCAACTATTGAGAGTTATGTAGTGGTATTATTCTTGAAATCATGAATTCAGGGATTCTTCATACGCCACACTCCTCCTTCCACCCTAAACTGCTCCACATACCCTACACCCAATATATATTTAACAAACTTTATATTTTAACCTCTTATCCTCCTTATTATATTTTGAATAACATTTAAAACTCATATATGAACTCCCGTGATAGGTAACAACCTCTCATATTCATATTCCAATAGATGGCCAACATCAATTCATTTTAATCACTGAATATTTCTTTCTAACAAAATATGCAGGAACTTCTTCACCTCAAGATATTCAATACAGCAGAGTTCAAATATAAATTCATTAGTTCTATATTGTATGCAGTGACATTCATTGTGGATTGTGGTCTGTTTTGTTTGAGTTTTCTCTCAATCACAATCTACACAAAAGAATAAATCTTACTGCTACAGTTTACTCCTGCCATGCATTGTTTTGAGCCATATGATTTCAAGTATTTCAACTCAAATCCCTATCCACATTCAATGATGCATATGTAGAATACTCAAAAATACCACGTTTATACTTCAAGTCACCAGTTTTCATTAAGAGTGAGAGCTTGTCTGAATTGAAGAGGACGACTGAAATTGTTTGCTTCAGTGCGAATTTGATTGGTTGTGATTCTCAGCTTGCTCAGATCTCCAGGATCCTTGGCCATTCAATGCCGACAACATGTTTGTATGTTCCTAAGCTCAATTTATTGCATCACAACCCACCTCTACGTTGGATCATTGATTCAAAGAACAGAGCATCCATCATTTCGTGTTGATTGTTCAGTTCAGAATCACCACTCAACCGTCATTGCATCGAGACTCCCTTGCAACGTTTTGTCATCAAATATCACTGCCATTTTCCTGCAACAGTATTTACACTCCACGTGGAGACCTCACCATCCATGTAAATTGATGTCAAGATCTGTTGTGTAGATCTGTTGTGTAGTTAGATCCATTTTTGACAAAGCGTGTTTTGAAACATACTCTTGCATTTCATTTAAAATATTTTAAGAAGGTTGTTAGATACTAATAAATCACTCGTGACCAATAGTATTTTTTTTAATAATTTTTATTATTTGTTTTTTAGATTCAAATATTTTTATTGTATTAATATGATACATATTGATGGAATTACAGATGGATCCAGGGGATGATTTGGATATTGATATTGTAACTGGTGAAGGGAATCATGTCATTGGTATAGTTAGATGTCCGAGGGATTCTACATTTTCTATTGTTCGTCATGAAATGGTGAAAGATGATGTTGTTGAATATCCATTTGAGTTTGTTAACAGTAAAGGGCATTCATTAAACCCAAAGCAAGAGAAAAATTGGAAAGTTTCTTCATCAACTATAGGCATCAAGAGGAAACATGAAACTTTGGATATTGGTACAGCTGAAAACAATATAAGCGAGATGGTAGAAAAATTTGCAACTGTTGGAGAGAATGTGATGGATTCCATGTTTATACAATCAAGATCTGCTGAATATTTTGAGAATGTGAATGAGCCCATGCAAAAACAATCAAAATTTGCTGAAAGTTCCGAATCAGTAGAGCAGGTTGTAGTTTTTGATATCAATTTATTGAAAAAATGGGAAGACAAACTGAATGAATTAAAGGAAAAGTTTGTCCTCGAGAAGCTTAGTTTGAAAAAATGTTTAAAAGAGGGAAAACCTGAAATAAAACTTCATTGTGGGGCTTGTGGAATTGATTATGGATCAGGGGATATATCATCAGCAAGTCAAACTATCCGTAACTACAAGAATTCTCATATGAAATCTGAAAAGCATCAACATAAAATTACAACAATTGGAAATAGTGAAAGTCCATCATGCAACCAAATAACACCAAAAAATGTGTCTGGAGATCGATTTGAGATTGAACATGCAATCAAAATTCTACACGATCTTAACAAGACACAAGATTCAGATTTGTTCAAGGTGGTGGAAGCAACACTTGGAGAATATGCAGACAAGAGAAAAGTCAAAGTGGAGTGTACACGCTGCAATAAATGGTTTTCTTTAGTTCCTGCTAGTGGTAGTATTGCCTCATCTATAAATGAGCACATGAAATCAAAGAAGCACACACTTACTACAAATAAGACTTCTACAGTTGAGTTGAGGAGTGGCACAGTTGGTAGACCCAAGAAGCCTACCATTGATAAGTCCCAACAAAGTTTGAATAGGTTTTTGGTCCCATCATCACAACCAATAGTGCAAGAAGCTTCTACAAGCACAAGAGTTTCACATGCAGGTACGTTGCATAACTTGTAATTATTATTGGATTATCACTTTCTCTAATCTATTATTACTTAATAGTATTTTTAATTATATATTTCCTTTTTACAGCTCATGGATCTCACATATTACTTCTATGTTGGGGGTTTTGGGAACCATATATTTATAGAAATGGGAAGCGATTAGACACTAAGATCTTAATGGATGATCAAAAGGATGGGAAATTTTGGGCCATTGAGAAGCATACCAAGAGATCAATATGTTATAATGGCATTGAATGTAGTATCAATGGAACTTATAGGCATATTCATTGTAAAAGGGTCTCTGAGTCAGGATTCCCCTTTGATTCATTGACATGTACATTTTGTAAGTTGGTTCCCAATTGTGATGACTTCAGGATGCGTTTATATCGTGAAATGATAAGCTCCACTAAAAGACATGGGAGAGATACAGGAAGAGGGAGAAGATTAGACTTTTTTGACTCAAAGTGAACTCAAAGAGTTTCACGAGATGCTAATACAAGCCTAAGAATAACAATGCGTGCTCTTTGGTGGGAGAGGACGATTGTTGCTTCATTATCTATTAGAATTAGATCCCTAAAGGAAAAGTTATTTGAATCTATAGAAAGGAAAGATGTATATCGATTTTGCAAAGATGTGTGTGAGGCACATAAAAAAGGAAAATTACAGGGTAAGGATGTAGTTTGGGAATTTGTACAGGATATCTTTCACAATATTGTGCATTCTAAGGAAGGAAAAAGGTATAGTAAATCCACCAAATCTATTTATGAGATGATTAAGCTATGGGGAGGTCCTAGATTGCATAGCTTTCTTAGCTTGAATCTAGATGGTCCTTCAATATCTACAACTCTAAGGCAAGTTCGAAAATCATTAACATACATTCCAGGGGAACATGAATACATTTTTAAGGCAATAGGAAATATTTATGCTAGTTATAAGTCCAAGCATGGGATAGAAGGCCCAATTCCTGTATGCCTTGCTGAAGATGAAACAGTTGTGAAAAAATATATCAGGTGGGTTGCAAAAAGTGATACGTTGGTGGGTTTTTGTGGAAATAAAGAAGAACACCAATGCCAATCACATTTCTTAGTGACGGTTGGCGAAGGAGCAGTAGGATATGAAAATATTACAGATGCTTTTAAGAACAATGTGATTGGACACTATGCACGTGTTATTATTGCAAACCCCTTACATGATATGCTTCCTCGTTTGGTTGTGGTTCTTCATCCAACATGCAATAGGTTCAATGCAGATTTTGTTCATCAACAATGGAAAACAATAGAAGTGATGTGGAAGAAACATGTAGAAATGTATTTAGGACCTATTATTGGCCATTCCTCAGATGGAGATAGTAGAAGAAGACATCTTATGTTAAGGGATTATTCTTCAACAATGGGATCCAGATATCAAATTCCATGGGAAGGATGGAGGCTAACAGGTTCATATATTGATAAAAAGTAACAGGACTTCATGATCAAGATTACATCCATAATGGAAAAAGTTAGTGAATCCTTTATTCAGTGGTCGACGGGATTTGATAGTTGGAAAAGAGTTGATTAGTTTTAATCATGTTCGAATGGTTTATAATAATTTTAAAGTGGATGATCACAAGTTGAAAGTTGAAGATATAGAGAGGATAGATCGACAAAATTGGGCTTCAAAGACAACGCATTGCTTCAAGGCATGTTCAAAATTGTTTGAAAGATATGAGAAGTACAATAAGTGGCGGACGAGAGGACATTAGGTACAGAGATTTATTTATCAATTGTTGCTGATTACATTGACATTTTTTTGTCTAATACTCTGACTCTTTGGGAAAGAGTGTGGAATGCATCAAGAGTTCATCATTTCTTTATATTATGGTCATGTGTTGGGTACAAAATCAGTCCAAAATAGATGTTAGCATTAATTTTATCAGCAAAGAGGCATATCTTGATGTGCAGATTTCTTGCCATTTTGTAGTTTTATTGATGAAATTGTTTCGGGATCACTACCCACACTTACCATGTGTGTTGCACCTAATTGGTTCAGATGTATGTGAAAACTTCTTTAGCAAAGTTGGTGGCATGGTTGGAGTAGAAAGGTCCTACGATTTCACTGATTTACTTCACACTGTTGGAACTCTTAATAGGGTTGTTGAAGAAGAAGCAAGTTCCCAAGGACTTCATTTTAATAAATCTCATAAGAAGCAAGAAAACATATGGAGTAAATTGCATCAAAACATGAAGTATAACCCTATTGTGTTGTCACAATATGATACAATATCAACTGATGATAAAATTATAGAAGCTCTAAAAAAAGGATTGAATGATGCACAGGGCATTTTATCAAGTCTTGGCATGAAACCCATTAATAACACTCAATCTTCTTGGTGGCTTAAACCATGGAAAGAGGATCAAAATTATCCAAAAGTTCAAGTTGTGGATGAAGTACTTCATGACTCTCTTCCAGAGCATTCTATCTCTATATTCCAACCTTCATCATTGACGGTAGTTGATGGAAGTGAATTTCAAACAATGGAAAGTGAGTGGAGGCATGAGTTGGATGAAATATTAGATTCCATTGAGGATAATGAAAGTGCAGCCATTAAACCAGTTGTTGATCTCGATGGTAAGGATATGTATAAATCATGTTTGGTTAGTCAATTGAATGGAAATCCAACATTATCCAAGGATAGGCTGACCAAAGTGAGAAATGGGGTGTACTTTAGACGAGATGAGAGAGCACCAAGAAAGGGTGTTTCAGTTAGCTTTGGCATTGGGTCAGATTGTGGGGTTTTGTTTGACATTGATTCTATACCCATAGCTGAACGGACTACAAGAAAAGGGGTTTCTCGAAGTACAAATCACGGTGTTTCATGCGGAACATGGTACATTGGGAGGGTTCAAAGAATACGGAAAAAAGATGGTAATAAAGTGTTTGATTACCATAATGATATTGATCTTTTGGATAGACAAGAAGGAATTGAACTTCAACTTTGTTGGTACAATAAAATAAAGGGGAAACACATATACAAGTATGATTCTACAGACCATCTTTTTGTACAACTTGAATCTATCATCGCGGCTGCCAACTTATCATATGATTCTAGGAGCAATACCTACAAATTAGAAGATAGTGATTACATTACTTTTGAAAATTTCACAAAAAACTTAAACAAGGTGTAGTTTTAAAATCTTTTTGTCTTCCTTCTTTGAATTTATTTTTATTATAGATGATTTACAAATCTTTGTTAATTTTCATTTTTATAATTTATTGATTCATTTGTAACCCTATAGCATTAATTTTATATTTTTTGGTATGTGCTGCAGTGAAAGGTTCGGATATTAATGAAAATGGTGCTTGATGATACCGTCCGAAAATGATGCAATTTTAGATTTTACAGGTTAGTGCAAACATCCTCACTCTCCTTAAACCTACAGAAATATCTAAAACTCGTAATATAGTTATTTGATACGTGATTTTATCTAAAAGTAAAAGTAAGTGCTTGTATTATCATGCAAGGAAAATGAGAGGTCTGAAAGGTTGTTTAGTATGTGTCACTCTCCATGTTCTACTTTGGGTTTTTAAGAGCGCTTAACTCGGTTGGTGGGTTTGTTTGACATGGGTCTATTTTTCCCACTCAACTTTTTTTTGTTGTTCAATACATGGAGAAAAAAACAGCAGATACGATACTTTTAAAGCTATACAATTCATATGTTTCTGATTTAACCCATAATGGTACTGAGTTTAGGACAGCTATTAGCCATATCTCTGTTGAACATAGTTCTCCATAACATTATGTTTATTTAATTATGAGAGTAGAGAACCATACTTTACTGTTGCTAGTAAATCAGAAATCTGACTTCTGTACTTGCTGCAACTATCCAATTACTGCTAAATTTACAACGTTAACTTGGGTTTTAGCATGGTTTAACTCCTTTAGATCTCAAATAAAGTGCTTGTATTATCATGCAAGGAAAATGAGAGGTCTGAAAGGCTGTTTAGTATGTGTCACTCTCCATGTTCTACTTTGGGTTTTTAAGAGCGCTTAACCCGGTTGGTGGGTTTGTTTGACATGGGTCTATTTTTCCCACTCAACTTTTTCTTGTTGTTCAATACATGGAGAAAAAAACAGCAGATACGATACTTTTAAAGCTATACAATTCATATGTTTCTGATTTAACTCATAATGGTACTGATTTTAGGACAGCTATTAGCCATATCTCTGTTTAGCATAGTTCTCCATAACATTATGTTTATTTAATTATGAGAGTAGAGAACCATACTTTACCGTTGCTAGTAAATCAGAAATCTGACTTCTGTACTCGCTGCAACTATCCAATTACTGCTAAATTTACAACGTTAACTTGGGTTTTAGCATGGTTTAACTCCTTTAGATCTCAAATAAAGTGCTTGTATTATCATGCAAGGAAAATGAGAGGTCTGAAAGGTCATTTAGTATGTGTCACTCTCCATGTTCTACTTTGGGTTTTTAAGAGCGCTTAACCCGGTTGGTGGGTTTGTTTGACATGGGTCTATTTTTCCCACTCAACTTTTTTTTTGTTGTTCAATACATGGAGGAAAAAACAGCAGATACGATACTTTTAAAGCTATACAATTCATATGTTTCTTATTTAACCCATAATGGTACTGATTTTAGGACAACTATTAGCCATATATCTGTTTAGCACAGTTCTCCATAACATTATGTTTATTTAATTATGAGAGTAGAGAACCATACTTTACCGTTGCTAGTAAATCAGAAATCTGACTTCTGTACTTGCTGCAACTATCCAATCACTGCTAAATTTACAACTTTAACTTAGGTTTTAGCATGGTTTAACTCCTTTAGATCTCAAATAAAGTGCTTGTATTATCATGCAAGGAAAATGAGAGGTCTGAAAGGCTGTTTAGTATGTGTCACTCTCCATGTTCTACTTTGGGTTTTTAAGAGCGCTTAACCCGGTTGGTGGGTTTGTTTGACATGGGTCTATTTTTCCCACTCAACTTTTTTTTGTTGTTCAATACATAGAGAAAAAAACAGCAGATACGATACTTTTAAAGCTATACATGGAGAAAAAAATAGTAGATACAATATTTTTTATAGATTATTTTAAAATCTTTGTTAATTTTCTTTTTTTATGATTTATCAATTCATTTGTAACCCCCATAATATTAATTTTATATTTTTTGGCATGTGCTGCAGTGAAAATGGTGCTTGATGAGACCATTTGACGACGATGCAATTTTAGATTTTACAGGTTAGTGCAAACATCCTCCCTCTCCTTGAACCTACAGAAATATCTGAAACTCGTAATAAAGTTATTTGATACGTGATTTTATCTAAAAGTAAGTAAGAAATCCATGATACAACCATATGAGAATGTATTTCTTATTACATAAAGGTTTGTACTTCTGCAAATAATGGTCTGAATGCATATGTGTTATCTCTGTGCAAGACTTGGAGCAAAGAAGAAATAATATAAGGATATTAAACTATCTAAGGGTTGAAAATCTTTGTAAGTTAATAACTAGATTGTCTTGAAAGAAATTTGTAAGTGTGCATAATGGAATCTGTGTAGGCATATCAAGGAGATATTGGTTGTTATATAGATATTTATTTTTGAGGAGTTAGATTCAGCTTAAGGAATGATGAACATAGGATAACCAAACCTGAATTCCAAATCTGTCCTACTTTCTATATCACCAGAACTGGAGGTACCTGCAATAGAGAAAAGTTAACAGCCAGCCCAAATCATTCGTGCTTTCTTAAAGTCCCAAGGTGGGCTTCAATTCCCTATCTTGGTTTTTTAGCTGAAAATAAAATTAAAATTGCACTCACATAATTGGACCGCAACGTTTGGAGGACACTACTTAGGCTTTTGAAAATGCTTTGTCAGTGGCTGCTTAGTGCTTGTTTTACTGTTGTATTTGCTTGCAGAGATCAAGAAGACCCTCTAATCAAACGAGCTCTTACTATTCTTGGCGCCTGATAAGTAAAATTTTGTTGTGATTATGATAGGATAAAAATCATAGTTCATCTTGAAATGGTAAAATGAGAAACTAATGTGTCAAACAGTATACCGGTATGCACAAGATTAGTAAAGGAGATATTTCCTTCTTTAGATTATCATGAATCATGCCATAAAGTTTTTCTCGCATAAGCTGTAAATTGTTGCTTGAAAAGAAATGTTGGGTACTTAGCTTCCACTTGACGTAAAACATCCAGCCTTCCAATTATCCCACCATTTCCTCTAGAAATACCCTAGGTAGCCGGTAAGTGGGTACGGTTCGGCTACGGGTACGGGGATCCGGTACGTCGGTACGGCAATTTTTTTGGAGGCCCGGGTACGGCACTTGGGTACGGCAGTACAATATACATATAAAATATTACCCACTGCCTAGCTATTTAATAATGTCCTGGAAAAGGGGATATTACAATTCCTATTCCTTTTCATTATTTCTATGTTCACATCTTATAACATTGGTATTAAAGCCATTAACGCTCAAAGGGGCTCAAGATTAGAGGGCATGTCTTTCAAATTCGGAATTCATCAAAGGAGACTCGTCTTTCAAATTCGGAATTCATCAAAGGAGACTCGTCTTTCAAATTCAGAACTCATTTAAGGAGCAATCATTGAAGGCATCAAAGGAGTAGAGATTGAAGGTGTCAAAGGGGAATACATTGAAAAGATCGAAAGTGCAAAAATGCCTTTGATCTACACGAAGATTCAAACAGAAATACATTCGCGAATCCTTTAGCGCACGGGTATAAGAAGCATGAAAATACAGTCACGTCGAAAGTGTAAAAATGCCTTTGATCTACACGAAGATTCAAACAGAAATACATTCGCGAATCCTTTAGCACACGGGTATAAGAAGCATGAAAATACAGTCACGTCGAAAGTGCAAAAATGCCTTTGATCTACACGAAGATTCAAACAGAAATACATTCGCGAATCCTTTAGCGCACGGGTATAAGAAGCATGAAAATACAGTCACTAGGGCCATACGCGAAAAGATAGTCGAATCTACCAAACACAATAGGCAAAAATATGTACCCGGGGCCTGCAGGGAGAACCCTGCCCGTACCCGCGCCGAACCGGACCCGGACCCCGTACCCGCGCTGAACTGGACCCGAACCTGCAGCCCTTAGGGGCCGTACCGGCTACCTAGGTCAAATACCCATGCTAGATTGGGATGATCTGAATCCTTGGATACAATTTATTAGAAATTTAAAAGTCTAATGATTTAAATAACCATACCGGGTGCAAGAGATCTTCAATAAGAATATCAGATAAAATACTATATTCAAATAATCGTATCTTACTTGAGCCATCCTCCCAAACAAAGAAACAGATGATAATCTTCCACGTTGAGAAGCTATGCCAGCTGCAACATTTTCTTTGAGTGTGCTTTGCAAGAGGAATAACAGGTTTTGGGAATGGAAGCAATGTCATAACAGGTTTCTTGTAATTATAGGTTGGACTTCTTGTAAATATTGACGAGAATTAAGAATGACAATGTTCATGTATCTTCTTGTGTTTCTTATAAAGTGTATGGCTGGACTAATGCCAAAACAATAATATTTTTATGATAACAATTATAGAATGACAAGGTTGGTTTTGGGTGATGAAACTACAAGAAATATGATGAAAGTTACTCTATTGATTAGACAAATCTGTAGCTTGGTGATTTAGCGATGACTGTGCAGGTTTTGGGAAAGAAATAAGGGCAATCTAAGTTGGGTAATATGGTTAAAAGCATAAGCAACACCAATAATATGCATGCACAGGGAGGTAAATGGATTAAGTTGCCTTTATGACTGTCTAGGAAGTTCCAAGATTGGAGAAGTGGTATGAAGAGTGATTACAAAGCAAGAAGCTTATAAATGTACCCTGTTCAAGGATAATCTACAGTGGTCTTAGGATCTGCAAGTCCATGTTGTCATTACAGTGATGAGTAAGAAGTCTAAACTCTGTAATTTTGTGATTATAGTGAATTTTAGACTGGAAAACTACGACTTAGTGGAATCGTGGTATAGCCCAAATGATCAAGTAGATCTCCAAGGTTCACTCTTACCTTAATTGCTTGTAATATACCTTAGGCTAGTAGGCTTACCACTGCTATGCACCGCATACTTCTGATTTCAAGATGAATTTTAGTCATAGAAGGCTTGATTCTAGTCTCCAATAGGTTCTTGGACAATCTCTAAAGATTTCAGGTTCCAATTCCACCAATTGACCTTCCAATTTCTTAACAGTCCTTTTGTTACCCTGTCAACACAGTCTAGAACAACTCTATCAGCAAAATACCATACTGTATGGTCTTAAAATGATCTAAAAATTTCAAAAACAAATAAAGCACATTCCAATCTTTATTCTCTCCAATTTTTGTGATTTTTCACCGGTTAATTTGAGTGCAATATCCAGTTTTCTCCTTGATGCCCTAACTCAGGGTTTCACAGTCTCAGACCTGCCCGAAAGGAGAAAAATGACAAAAATCTTGGGATCCAAAATGTTTTGAAGCCTACTGTTAGTTTCTAAGGTTCTATCCAGACATCCTTCAACCTTCCTAAATTTTAAATCTTAATAATGAGCCTCCCTTCGAACGTTACAACTGGAAACACAGTCAACCCTGCCTTTTCAAGAACTGTAGATGAAGACAAAACCCTAGGCTCTTGTTGGCTCAAATTCAAATTGGTGGGGTTCCACACAACGTTCACTCACCTTATGATACACGACACAACACTGATTTTATCACCTTTCAACCACTATAGGTTTCTAAAGCCTGATTCAAGACACAACTCAAAATTTGTAATCAAGAAATTGTAGTCTTTTATAACCCTACTGGACAGTATAAGAAACAATGATTGATACTCACTCTCTTTGAACTATAGATTTTCCCAAATACATACAACCATTACATGAATACAATGCACTTAAGTCTTAAACTTGTGCACAATTACTGAGAATCATACATGAGCAATTCACCTTTCCCACAGTATTGTAGAGCTTCAGTAGTATTTTCAAGGATTGATTCACTTTGGAAGTGGGCTAACTCCAAAACCCTCTCTCTCTCCAACTCCCTCTCTTAGTTGACCTTTACCAACACTGTCATGAACAGTGAGAGTTAGATAATAGGTAAAGCTTCCAAATTTTCTTGAACAGTGAGAGGAGAGTACTGAGATGGTTAGTTCCAATTTTCATACTTCTATGTTACTATAAGGCCTTCAAATTATTGTCCTTACTTGAATGCTTACTTCCTTCCTTAATTCTTGTCCCACTGTACATTGCAATCTTCCCATACAACTGTCAACAAAACCTGAAGACTGGGGGATTATTCTTGCCTAATTCATTTTAATTCTCCTTTAGACAACCAGTAGGATGATTTCTAATAAATTTCAATGCTTGAAATTGAGTGGAAAGTCCTTACGAAGACCCTACAGGTGCAAATTGATAAGTTATTAAGTTAATATTTGGTCAATGCCTATAGTCAGACTTTGATGGTTATAAGAGTTATTGAGTACCTTAAGGGGTTCATTAAACATTTCTTTGACAGAACACTAAGCAATAGATCTATTGATATGAACATATGATCTCAGACTGATGATCTTAACTTGCACACAAACCTCATAGTCTCTTCTTGTACTTACATAGATTTAGATGACCTCAATACACTATTCACCATCTCAGAACATAGTCAATGGTCCAATCATGATATTATAAGTGTTATAACACAGATATAACTCATGTTTGTATCCACTAGAAGATCACTGTAGCATCAACACAATTTGTACTAACCCTTCAACACTTACCTTTTAAGGTCTCTACAGGCCTAAATGGCATAGAATAGACATGTAGATACAACCTTTAGAGCATGCAGAACATTCACCAAACCTTATGATGATCTCAGAGATTTGAAACATTCCTACTTCCCTAGTTGGCATCAACACATATTCAATCAGCCCCTGTAAACAAGCCTATTCAAAGTTCTAAGTGGGGTGTCTCTTGCATATTGTATCTGATCCTTCAACTATCTGCACTTCTAGATGGGGTGTCTCTTGCACTAGCCCAAGATTCTATCTTGTTGTAAAATCTTAAGCAACTCTAGAACTATGTTTATACCAACTCCAATCGATGGCACATCATAGAAAATCCCATTGCACCATGAAATTTTTTCCCCATTTTTCAATCAAACCTGTGGGAAAACACTTCTTTGTTTCTCAAGCTAATGGCATGGTTGGAATAAATAACTTCATGGTTATCGCTCTAATGAGGAACTTATTGAATTCAACATCATCGATTTGCTATGATATCCTTGTCTAGCCTCTGATGGTATAGATTGTTCTTCAAGAGAAGCCAACGACAAAATTTTACATCAATCTTCATTTCCAAGTTCCATGGAAATATCCCTTTTCATTTGATAGACTAGGTGCCATGTTTTGTTTTTTCCAAGCCCTATATAATACAGCCATTAAAGGTACTAAAATCATTAAGTTCAATTTCAAAAGTGCTATCAGTTCCCTTGGGATGATCTTTTCTCTGGACAGTAATTATTCAATTCATCGAATCAAAGTCCCAAAAAGTTCTAAATGAGAACTCCAATTCTCCAAGAGATACATGATAAACCATTCAACTGCTGCAAACATACTGTCACAGGGACAGTGTGTTGACTGTTAGATCCTAATTTTATTGGGCCTGTGTCAGTAGTCTTAATGCATCACCCTCCCAATTAATTGAAAATATCCCTATATACAAACCATTGTTCATAATTTGTGTGAAGACCCCGATAATTAAAAAATAGAACATATGAATTTCATGAGAAATGTATGCCCTGTAACTAAATACTCAAGATCTAAAGGTGTTTATGAATGGCCAGTGTCACTTATGATCCTATTGAATTTGGTCATTTGATGACATTGATAGGATCTAACTTTTTCATAGAATTCAGGAAATGTGTATCTAACATAATGCCCAAGAATATTCGTTATTATTTTAAGTACATGCAAAATAGTAAACATAAACTGTTTCAAATATAATTAAAGATGCCAATTGTGCTTATTGGAAAATGTAGTAGAGGATCTTGTAGGCCGTAATGAAATCTACATGATCCAACTATTTCTCTCTAGGTTCCTCTAAAGTCTTGAACCAGTTCCTCTAAAAAACACAGGCCCTCTGAACACATGAATTGGGACCAATTTAAATAGATGAATGTATGGTCTTGCTTTCTAGATGAATGTAATCATCTATTTCTATAAATGAATGTAATCATGTATTTCTAAAGAATAATAGAAATTTTGTAAGGATCTGCATCAATTAGTGCATGCATTTTATATGACTTGATAAACCAATCAATGAGGATGAACACTGGGAGAATCTCAGCTGTCGTCCTGAGAAATGCTATGAACCTTCAAGGGATACAGTTTGTGAAGGCTTCTTCACAAAATTGAGAGGCAATTGCTGTTTTTTTCTTTTCAAGTCCTACACAATTACACAAAATTGGTTAGCCTTATGTACAAGGCATTATACACATTATTTCAAATGAGATGTCCATGAAACATCATTAAGCTACCTATGTCTTTAAAAGCCTTATTTGATGTCAGGACTGAACCTTTCCATTCCTCATAGATATGCTTTGGCATTTTCTTTCTTCTTTTCAAACCAGGCACCTGAAATGATTCAAAGTTCATAGGTGAGCATATTTCACTTCAGATATCACCATAATCATTTCAAGGCCATCTAGAAGTTTTTTTAATCAAAGGTATCAAATCTTGTAGCATATGCAGCTACACACAAAAAAAAATCTATAGATTCACCTAAACAATATTTTGGATACAAACACTGCAAGGGGTGAGCTAAATAAGGTGGCCAAGCCTTAAGAACAATGGAAACCACCTAAAGTTTCCCGGATAAAGCTCATCTTTGACAAGGCAAAAAAGGACAACCCAGGAGCAACTGATAGATAATTCTTCATAGATTGTTGAGGCAAATCCATATTAATGAATAATGAAGACCTTAGTTTATGCTCTAACAACATTGCAAAGGTTCAGACTTTTTCGAAGGACATCCTTCTAGCTACAGATTGAAGGAGATTCAAAGCAAACTATTGAGGCACTCAAGAAGGACCTCTTTTAGAAACTACTTCCACGACATTATTTTTAGACATTAGACAGTGTGGTAACTAAGTGGCCTATTACCTGGCTAACCTAGTGATGGACCAAAGTTGTAGGAAAATTCTTTGGGAATTATGGAAAAACCCCACTTTGATTTAAATGTCATGCAATTAGTTAACAAGGATAAAATTGAACGGAAAAAGATTGAGAATGAAGTTAAATTTAATTCATAACCTGCATCTTTGAAATAATCTTCTCGCAATCAGTCTCAAAAGTTTGAACAATCATTTCAGAACTGTAAGTTGGCAGCACAGTAACAGTGTATTCATGTAAAAGAGCTACCATATATCCTCTTATTATTGTGATTATCCAGCCTTGCAAGTGATCGTGTTCCAATTGTATTGTTGTTTTGCCCTAGTTTCTAAACATTTGGTGCTAGAATTATATTTCATCATTTTGTTCCTTAGTTCAAAGATTCCAATTGATAAGAAGTTGTTCAGGCTTTTGGGGTTCAACGGTGAGTAAGCTTTTCTGCCTCAATCAAGCTCTTTAGTTTTTTAATTGCAATTTCCAGTGTATGGTGATTTTTCTACTGATCTTTCTGTTGATCTTGTGGAATAAGCTGTAGTGGGTTTATCCTTTTGCCAGTTTGTTTTCTTCCTTTTCCAGGCATGTTGGAGGCTTAGCTTCTGGTATTTTGGGGCAATACTTCATTATAATTTTCAATATAAATTTTATTCGTAATTCTGCATGTCTTCTTTTCTAAAAGTAAGTAAGAAATCACTAGGTATTCCAATAATCACTGCAATCTTTGTATATTTTCCATTGCTTTGAAGAATAAAAATAGTTGTTTTCTGTGGTTGGCAGGCATGATTAAGATAGTACACTTTTGTGGGAAACATCTATGCAATGTTGTAGCTATTAAGCAACGTAGACTGTAAGAAGTAAGCTCAGTGCACTTCTGTAATCTATCAAGTTTTTGGGTTTCATATTGGAAAGGAAGTGGAATTTGTTATATACAGTCTTCCCTCAGCTTGTTGTACTATGTTGTTATTTTCAGCTTGAAGGTGACTTGATCATGTTATAGACGGCCTTATTCATCATGGTTTTGTATGAGTCTTTGAACATGGAAAAGAGATGGAATAAGTCTCCTAAACTTTGTGTTTTCAGATTTCTGTTGCAACATGATGTATTGTTGAATATTGTGTTTTAGTGTTATTCTTTTTGAGATCTTGTGTAATTTCAGATGTTTCTGAAAAACATGATGATTTTTTCATTAGACTCAGTTGTATGTAGTCATTATGTACTTCTATCAAATTACATGAATTATATATGAAAAGAACATTGCTTTGAAGTATCTCTTCTTGAGTTGCCCAAATGTGTGACATTGACATCCAAAGAATTTGAATAATTCATACTTGTTCTAAACTTGATTTGAGAGGAGAATGCAATCAGTTGTATCAGACCCCTATAATAACTCAGTTACATTTGATAAGCCGTTACATGATCTTGTTATGCTTCCTAAATTGACTGTTGTCTCCATGGATGGTAAGCCTCAGTTCTATTTGGGTGAACTGTGTTAACAAAGAAGCATCATTTTTCCACGTATTCATGTTTGAACATACCTTGAATACTTTTATGTGTTAAGTTTGTGATACCCTGTTTCAAATAAGGTTTTTATAACTCAGCCTTGAAAGTAAAATTCTATTAGATATAACAATTTAGTGGGAAATTGTAACATCTTATCTATATAGCATTGTTGTCTTTATACTAAGCTCCTTAGATCCCCCTATATATGTAGCTGTGTACTTGTATATACAGCGGTGTATGCAGCGACAATACCTGTATATGCAGTTGTATACCTGTATATGTAGATGTATATGCAGCGATAGTACCTATATATGCAGCTGTGTAGTGATCCCCCTACCTGTATAGTATAGTTGTATAATAATTTTATGGCACGGGAAGCAATTATAAACCTCATGTTTTATCTGTATAGTACAACTATGTAGTAGGCCTTTCATCTATTTCCTCAAGGGCACAATCCAATGCAATCTGAAGTATGGCCACCATTTCTTCCTCAATGTTGGGATTTCCATGTACCATTCCTAAAATGTTGCATCTGATGTTATCTTCATTCACTTGCACCAGTCCAAGGGTGATCTGTTTGGACCCCTGTTTGTTGTTGCAAAACACACAACAATGTTGAACACTAAAAGTTTCTCTTCAATGTATGTTTAAGTTTACTATCTTTTTTTTAATAAATACAATTTCCCATGTGCAGTTGTTTACATATATGCAATTTTGAATTCAACACAAGCTCAAAATAATACAACTACATGGATTCACAGGATTCAAAACTTATTAAAGGTTATGCAACCAAAGTTGGGAAGATGTTTTAATTGCAGAGGAAACTCTATTGGTTACCATAATCATCTCAAGACTATGAGTGCTAGAGGGAGGCTCACTAACTACTATTTCCAATAAAGACTTTCTCAACGTTAACAATATTCCAAAAGACAATAAGAGTCCATTCATGCTGCTAAGAGATTGTCTCTAATGAACCATTAATCATTAAGAACACATACATTCCAAATAAAGATTCCATTGTAAAATAATTCTAAGAGGCAATAGATGTAAATTCAAACTCAATAGTGATAGTTTTTGTGAACTAATATTGATCCACTTATTGAGAAAACATTTATTTATCTAATTGTATGAATTTATAAATATTTTGAACTAATGAAAAGAACATTAAGCTTATTTTTTGGAATCTCAAGATTCCTTTTTTGGGCATGTTACGTCAAATTGTCATGATATGAACTAGTTCATTTTGTTTATGGCAATGGATAAATTCTTCACGGAACTTGATTTATTTTAATTGCTCCCTTACTTTTGCTAAGCCATATTTCAATTTAGTTAGTTGTGTTGCATGTAATATATCTCATTTGAAGTTTTCTTTTATGATGAATTCAACAATGACTTTGAAATCATTATCATTATCCTCATTCATTCTAATTTCATGTATTAAATTAAATTCAATGCTTTGTGTAAATGAGTTTACATCCATTGAAATTATTATTTTATTTTAAAAATTGGGTATTTATATAGACATATAATAATAAAGAGTCCATGACTAATACTTGATAAGTGCTAATATAAAAATAGATTTATCTAAGCAATTATACTTGATAATCTTCCCAATTTATTTACTGTGGTCTATTTGAAAGACTCAAAAAGTGCAAGAGGAGTGTGGTCACAAAATTAAATTATAGTCTCTTATTGACTAAGAAAATATCAATTAGAAGATTATTAATTAGGAAATATTGAGATGCAAAGGGAACATCCGATTTTTTCAGTAACTAAGATTGAGTATTATTTTCATCTTAAATAATATTGTTTCACCATCTTAATTACTTGAAAAACGATAAATTATTAAAGAATAACATTAAGGTAATTGGTAATAGGTCTTGAATGTCTTCAAACCCACTTTCTATAGAAAAGATGTATTATAAAACTAATATGTGAGTGAGAAAGATGATATATATTTTATTTGACATATAGGGGTAGAGATAAAAAGGGGTAAATAAAATTGTAATGGAAAAATGGGTAAGTGAGGTACATGGAAAAAATAGGGGGTATTTTTTTTTTAATAATATAACGGGAGGGGGTATTATCAATTAAATAAGTAGAGGTAAAAATTAAAATCAAGGGTATTCTTTAATACCCTCCGAACGCACGTGCTATACCATACTTTTACTAGGTGAACCCCAAGTGGTGAAATGTGCAATTAATTGAGGCAACGTATTGATTGTGAAGATATCACATAAATATAGGCTCAATCGATGACTAGTTCTAAGAGAAACTTGCACATGTTTGAATTCTTCTACATATGTTAGGTACATAAAATATTTGTTTAGGTTTCCTTATGTTGTCATTGTAATGCACATTTACGATTAGGTTTTCTCTATAGTGATTAAGGTAGCAATATGAGTTTCCCCTTAATAATCCTATGATTTCATCTTCTAATGACCACTTACACAAAACCTCGACCTTCCATTTCCCCCAATGAGTGTTAGGCATAACCACCAAGAATCACATTTAGAAATTCCTATCAACATAATTAATGTTTAAGGCATTGGAAAAAGATAATTTTTTTGTGCACACCTAGGCCCTCCTTCCATCATCTATCTCATCCAAGGTTATATATAGGGAATGTTTTAGTTTGAATATTATAATTTGTTCGTGTAGTTGTAATTTTTTTCTCACATCGGCCTAGTTTGGGGAAACAACTATAAACGTAATTACTTGTTAAGATTATTGGTATTGTTTATGGATAATTCGTAGATGACCTATATTTTTTGTGTATATATAAGTGACACGGTGTTTTCTTTTACAATCTACAATCGTTCAATGTAACAGAGTGTTTGTGAATTGTGGGTTTGTTTTTATTATTTTGTGGTGAGTTGCGGGTTGTAAAAAAAGATTGGAACATGGGGTCTTTCCACCCTCAATTTTAATCGATACATCTACACAATCCAACTTCCATTAAGCTCCAATGTTTGATTGTGTCTTTTTCTAAACTTCCATTTTGGCCTCGATAGTGAGAGGATGACGGTGAAGGTGCAAAAGGGTCAAATAAAATCATGTAGAATAACAACATGAAATGGAGACACTATCTCACAAGAAAATTGAGGGACTTCGACATATCCACTGGATGTAGTGATTGAGATCACCAACATCCCCACCAAAAAATCATAACTATTTTCATAATGCCCAACCCAATTCCGAATATGAGATTTTCGTATGCTACCAAGGGACCATGATGACCCATGCCCATGGGGAAAGTCTCATACCATTGACATTACATCCACACTATCGTTGACATCGAAGGTTTTGTAGAGTCTCCTTCACCACCACATGTAGAAAGGAAGCTTGCATATGTTTGATTCTGGCACACTTCTACCCTTTCCCATTGTGCCCTCCAATGCATCCTCATAGTCTAGCTTATCTTCTCCATTAAGAGACAACATAGTGTTAACAAAACCGATCAACATTGTCATTGGAATTATGGATGTTGTGACCCTTGAATCGGTGCTCTTATGGGAGTATATACCATGTTTTCACTTGTGTTTACCTTTTTTCCCTACTAATCTTACGTTATTAAAACACAAAAAAATGTCATTGTAGTAATACCTAAAAGTTGCAAATCCAATAAAATATAGGGCTTTTCAAGTTGTCGATTATTAATAAATGTTCAATGTTTGACAAAAATTGCATTAAATACACAATATGGTAATGTAAGAAAAGTGACATGTGATCCATATGTGACTTGTTAGAAGGAAAAAGAGGATCTCCTATGTTCTTTCCAATAGATTCCACAACCCAAAAATTTTCCTCCCTCAATCCCCTTCTTTGTCACAATTTTTTCCTTGTCTAATGTTTCACCTTCAATCATTCAACCTTAACTTCTTGAAGTGCCTCCCTATCGGTGGCTCTAGTGCACCGCCCGAGTGCGATTGTTGGTTCAATGAATAATTAGACTTACCATTTCCATCATATTACCCCCGAGGAGAACATGTTTTCCTAGCATGAAATTCTTTCATTAGTAATCTTAGGACATCATAAACCATTATTTTCTTAATTGAAAAAGAATAGCGAAAGAAAAATTTATTTCTATTTTCTTCATAGACTTTTGGGCGTGTGATGGGTGTAATTGGTCCATTAAAGCCGCTTTGAAAAACCAACAAAAATCATAGAAATGATATCTATGAAGACCCCCACTCCAAGTAAAAATGACCTCATAATGTCTTTTATTGTTGCTCCACAATATCTCCTCGGTCATGTCTTTTGTCCCTCGCGCAAAAAAATATTTTTTCACTAATTGTCACCCAGTCGACTTCTACAAATGCCTAATGTCTTTTATTGTTGCTCCAACAATATCTCGCCTCGGTCATGTCTTTTGTCCCTCGCGCAAAAATATTTTTTCACTAATTGTCACCCGATCGACTTCTACAAATGCCTAATAGTTTTCCACTAATTGTCACCGAGTCGACTTCTACAAATACCTTTTCCACTAAAGTAAACTCAGCCACTGAAGCGTTGATAGTTAATTTAGGCCCTTCATCATTGAAAAGTGCCTCATGTAAAGACTCACCACTAGTCACTATGGCGACATAGGAAATGGCCTCTAAGTTAAGCGCTAAAGTCTAGTACAAAAGTTGTCATGGCAACGCAATTTGTCATGGATTCTTATAACTATTAGTTTTGCCATGTTGGGTGTCAACGACCATCCACACTCAATCATGGTCATACGACTGTCTAACGGGTATCATTAACGTTCAATAGAATGTTTTTCTTTGGCGTGTCACCACACGCCATAATTTTAAGACTTCAAACTTTTCCTTAAAATATGCCCAAAAAATTAGGAAAGCCACCATGAAGCGTGAAGGAAAACTATTGGTTATTGTTTGGCAGCTATACATGTATCAAGTCTCACTGAAATGTGTCCCTCTTCCAGTAGCTTGACGGCCAACACTTCATCAAACGTCTATCCCTATAGTAGTTCGACTTCAGAAGCGAAAAAATGATTTATTTGATCTCATTTGCAAGTTAGAAGCTAAACCATTCTTGAGCAAAGACGCAATCAAACAAGAATGCAGTCGCAACAGCCAAGGTAAAACTGAGCAATGTCACCACCTATCCTGAAGGCATGTAAAAAACCAAGGCTAATGCCCAAGAGAAGGTTAATTTCTACAGGCATGGAAAAAACCAAGGCTAGTGCCCAAGAGAAGGTTAATTTCTAGATTATTATTGTTGTTGACAGAAACTCATGGTGTAATAAGCTGAATGTTTTTCGTTGTAATTGTTGTACAGGTCGAAAAGGATTCTACACATGAATAATTAGAAAAGAGATGGCAGAAAAAAGAGGCGAAAGAATCTAAGGCTCAAATTTTCTCAAAAACAAGTGGCGCTCAGGCACAGCTCCATTTCCACGATTTTTAGATAAATAAGTAGTTTTAGAATCTCCAATAGCCATTTGTGATCCTTAATCGAGCGTTTTTATTCCAACAACTAAAAATAGTCCAGATTGGTGTTGTATCACCACCATTCCAATGTTTTGGGGTTCAGTTCTAATGGAGGTCGTAGGTTCAATCCACCATGAAGACAACAAGTAGAAACGTAGACGGCAAGACAAGTAAACAATAGTAATGGTGGTCCACTATGTTGGGGTCCCTTCCAAAACCATGGAAATATGCGGCAAGTGCGTCTCAACATGGACGGCTGGAATTTGGTCATACATCAATGACCAAATAAATCCCAACCGTAAAAGCTCTGCTGCATCTCAAGATTTGCAAGGCTCAATCCAACTTAGAACACAATCTATACCATAGGTTTCTCCATTTGCATCTTAATATAGTCAAGATTAGGAATTATGGGGTTATACAAGGCTGATTAACAAATTAATAAAGTTGACATATATGGCCGTACGTTCAATTTTGCACGATAAATTCAAAAATATGCCTTATTTCTTTAGGCAAAGTAGCATGTAGTCCGTCAAAGTATACGATTGAAATAAATTTAATTCCGATTTATATTTTGTCTTCGACGCTACATCATAGTAGTAAAGCTCCATTTATCTTGTTTTTATGGTAACTTGTTTGTATTATGAATATTTGATTTTTACCAGCCAAAAAGAATGCGTTACAAAAAATTATTCGACAAAGTTCCGGCAAGCATGTAAATACTAAATGGAAAAAAATTCTGTTAAAGATATAAATCATTCTTTCATACATTTCAATCGACAAACAGCCAAATTTATTCCAAATTCCAGTTTCACAGGAAAGCAGCAGACTCAAAAAGGGACATTACCACGAAATATGGGGTCTCTGCTGTTTTACAATGAGATTGCTAAAACTAATCCCTTTTATATGCAAGAAGGGAAATCCTACTAGAAAAACAAACTTCTGCTATTTCTTTGATGAACGCTACCACACGTTCTCCAACAACCATTCCATTCTCTGCATACAAACATTTTTATCAAATTTAGCGTTACAAAGGTCAAATTAGCACCAATTTTCATTATCTCGTTAACAATGTATTTGCGTTGAATACCTCAACGCAGTCTTTTAGATCTTCCTCCATCCTTTTCACATTTCTGCTGAACAGGCTCATTAGAACACAAACTATAAAGATAATTTACGAATAGCGTTGTTTAGAGCTATAATCTGGAAAAAAAGAAAATGGTATTAAATCTCGACAATTACCTCCATTACCAATTTGTATGAATCATTTTGATTGAGTACTTGACAGGCAAGGATAACTAAAGAGACAGCTATAGTTGACGGCCAAAACCGGAGAAGCTGTCGGTCTACTAAAGACAGGCACGCCAAGTATTTAGCCGTCTTCTCGACCTCTACATCTCCTCTCGCAGCTTTCAAATAGTACCTGTAATGAAATATTGCGATTTGTTACAGACTTGCATTCTCTCTGATAATGCAGCGAAGAAAAACATTAAAGAAACAAAATACCAGAGAAAATTAGCAGTGCTAAGTGAGTAGCATCGGTAGTTCAAGACTTTGAGAAGCAGCCATTCCATCGCAACCACTTCTCCTCGCATGAACACATTGTTTGCAACTTTGAAAGTCTCCACCTTTATACTAAGACGCAAAATACGAAGGTTAAAAATTTTCATTTCAAACAAAGATTTGAAAGCATTTTCAGAGCTCAGGAGATTATTATTTCAGAAGTTACATACATGTTACCAGGTTGATTTTCGATTATAATTTTTCATTTCAAACAAACATTTGAAAGCATTTACAGAGCTCGGGAAATTATTATTTCAGAAGTTACATACCAGTTACCAGGTTGATTTTCTTCGAGTCTGATAGCAAGTGTCATGCAGGCGACTCCCAGGATCTGTAGGTGGCTTTCATTTCTAAATGTTCCTTTGGAAAGGAACCTGTCCATTAAATTCGCGGCTAAGAATAATGTTTCCCACTGAAGCTGATGAGAGGCAGTGTACTGTGCCGCAACAAAAATCATTTAGATTAAATATTTTCAATTTAGAAAATTTACCGATTTACAGATTCAATGTACTCCTTCCATGATTCAGTTAATCATCACTCTTAAATTCTTAAATACAAAACATTTAATGAATTCTTCCACAGATAAAATGCAATACCTCCATAATCCAGTTAATCATAAGAATACGCTGTTTTCCAATGGCGTCGGCGAGGTTGGTGTCGACATAATCCCACAGATAGTCCCAAAATATTGCCTGTCTGCATTCTCTAGCTCTAAACTTCTGAAACGTTCTCTCATCTTCGTCCTCGCTAAGCTCAAAATCCTGCAAAGCAAACGAAACATAGCAATAAACTTCAACTACTAAATATTGAAACAGAAATGGTTTGTAAGATTAACAACTTCCACTTCTTTAGCTTTCTTCCGTCAATTTTAATCCATATTACTACAACAGATCTCATGATATATCTTAATTTCTGGCGAGCTATTTCTGTAGAGCCTTGTATGCATTTATTTGCAAACTTTTAGAATCTGAGAATAAAGTTCAGTGTATTGAAGCACAAAAGATAATGTAAGGTCGGTGAAGTTTGTCACCTGCGTTCCTTTAGCATTTATACTGCCATTCGCCAAAAATAAAAAAATTGAAAAAGTTTTGAGACCTTATTTTCGTCATTTTCCGTACGGGATTCTGTAAGACCAGTTGTGCTAAGCGGAAGCTCAGGTAAGTTAGCATAGGCATAGTCTTTCCACGACAAAAAAATCTCCTCAAGCTGAGTAATTGAAGAAATAAGAACGGAAGAATGTGCAGCAGACTCCTGAAAACCGTCGCTCGTTGCACTGAAAAACGGACTAATCGAATATTCTTTAGAATATGAATAATCAGGAGAAGCAGGCGTCGCATCGGAAAATGTGCAAGGAGAAGGAGAAGCCGCTTCAACACGAACAAGCTTGGACATCACCGTTTCGATCTCCACAGCATCAAATACTGACTCGGAGCACGAAACTTCTCCATTATACACCGAACTTTGCACAAAATTCTTGGCTTTCCACTCGTTTGGAGACTCAGAAGGCGAGAACTGGTCTGGATAGACGACACTTTGGCCGAAACAGTTTTCTGTCAAAATACTGTTCCTTGAACAAGAGAATTGTTCAGAAATGGCAGCTGTCGGTTCCTTTTCCAAGCAGGAAGTCTCAGAAGACGCAAATTTAGCCTCAAAAGACCTGATCTTCGACAATTTTTCTTGATCTGGTTTGAAACTTGAGCGAGTGATTGTTTTTGATGAATTACTAACCGTATTTTGATTTTCGTCTGGTTGTTGAAGGAGAGTGGAATGTGAAGAAGATGCGGCTGAGTTTCTGCGGCGAATTAAGGAAATCGAAGATGCTAGTGATAATCCATCAGCTTTGCGAAGCACTGTGGTTGAGCCAGAGGAAACATTTTCCTTGTTTTGTTGTACCTGCTTCTGCTGCTTCTTTTGCTGAGCTTTTGTGCGTTTCTTTGCAGGTGGAGGGACTCGATTCGTAACCTTGCGCTTCCTCGAAGACGCTTTCAACATTTTCTTCCACATTTTCCAAATCTTTTTTCTTTCCCTTTGGACTGCAGAATTTGAACGCTCGAGGATTCCTTACTCTGTTTCAACTTCAAATGGAAATGGAAATACTGATATAAGTATATGCGAGGCTTTTGCTTGTTTTGTATCACCGCGAATACGAAATCGGTTGGGTAAACTTGACCTTATGTCTTTACCGGGGTTTGTTACTATTGCAAGTTATGACCGCATAAAACTCCATAGACGGTAGTCATGGTTTTTTTAATTATTAAAGTCTTCTTACAAGTTAATTAAGTAAATACTTGATAATATTCTCTATAAAAGGTATGGATGTGATTGCACCAATTACTGCTTGTTCACTTAAATATGAGTTAGTTTTATGAAAAAGATGTTAAAAGAAATTGAGGTGAAATTATTTATCGTGTGTCACTGGTGGATTTGTGAATATATAATATGAAGTATTTCATTAAAATAAAAATGTGTCCCTATCACTTCCCGACCCTATAGTATATAGAGGCCCTATCTCTATATGGGTCCTTATCTCCCATATAGAAAAAGGCCCCGGTCAACTCTATTTGCACTCCCCCACTCCCCCCGACCCTCCCCACTTGATTAGAGATTTGGGAGGCGAGGAGAGCAAGTCCCCTCTCTCTATATGGGATAGATAGAGATAGGGCTCTCCCAAGATTCTAAATAGATGGTCCGTATAGGTATAAGGCCATTGTAGAGTTCGGGGTGGTAATATACATTATCACATATAAAATATTGGAAAGTGTAGAGAACCACGTGGAATGAGTGCAAAAGAAATCAAGCATATTCCTTAAAAAATTGTGGAAAGATTTTGGTCAATTACTTATCATTGCTGCACAACCACCACTTGGCATGAAGCAACAAAGGCTCAAAGATGTTGGTTTGGATCGGTCTTTCCATCATATGGGAAATCTTAGATGGAACAAATCCCATGGGTAGGGGATAGCTAAGGACCTTAGGAACTAGTGGATTATCCAATAAACCAATAGAACTCATTATAATGTGAACTTGGTTGAAACCTTAATTTAAGATAACAAATTGAGCTTGTATGTCTTATATTTATTGGGTATATGCATCTATAGGAGGATTGATAGCAATACATGTAGAAGCACTAAAGTGTGTTGCATTAGTAAGAAAACTAGATTGCAAAAGTGTATTACGTTATGTAAAAATAAGCATGGTAGATCGGGTACAACTTGTGATGTCCCATTATAGGATTACTAAGCATAGTCAACATTTTTGTAAGTGTATGGGTAACAACATGAGATTGGCTTGAGCTCCTAGTATATAAAGAGATCATGTAGAAGGTGGATTTGGATTAATCATGGGTTCTATATGAGGTTCCTCGAGTGAGGCACTATTAACAACCTTTTTTTTATCTTTTTGGAAAATATGAATTATTTACGGGACTTGGTTAGGATTCAATAAGATATATTGCTTTAAGGTTATCTAACAATTCATATCAATATTTAAAGTATTTGTATTATCAACATTTGCATCCATTGAAGAAGAAGCACTAAGATCACTAATATTTGTCATTTTACAATGTTAGGTACACACAACCCCGGCTTGAAAAGCCCTAAAATTAAAAATCATACTTAAAATCTGGAACCTTAATGTTGAAAAATAAAACCCTAGGTTGCATTAATAAGATAAAGGATCGGAGTTCACCAAAAATTGTTAGGGAACCAAGTTTTACACATCGCATATATAACAATAACAATAATAATTCAAAACTAATAAATGAAAGTCTTAAACAATCCTAAATTATTATAAATCTTGATATTATGAGTTGTTACGTTACTCACAAATTGATAATGTGTAATTAGGGTTAGGATATGGAGAAAATTAACCATAATACATGGATTGAAGGTAGATGTCGTGCTCATATTGTGTACGGAAGTAGAACATAAAATTAACAAGGTGTTGAGTAAATTGTAAAGCGGGAAATGTACTCTAAACGAGTTCATAGGGTGTTGGATGGTACCATCATTTGAAATATCACTTTGGGCTAGGAAAATTTTCCTCTATGTTTTTATACTAGATTTGTTTTACATGTTAACTTACACATGTCTTCACTTTAAATTTATTATCTAAAATATTATGATGATTGGAAAAAACTCGAGATAGTGTCTATTTCTTTCTTCAAACCCTAGCTTTGTACCCTTTACTAAATAAAGGGTTAGCATGATTGAGTTAGATGACCTCACCCTAAATGATGTGATGAACATTGCCTACATACCACTACTCTAAAGAGGTTCAAGCCACATGTAGTTCTCTCAAATCTATTGTAGTCACAAAATCACACACTTACTACACTATTATACCACCAAGTATGTTGTTTTATATATGGATCTCGCATAAGAAAAGTATTCACTAATGGCTCATCCCCTAGTCATGTCTTCAATTTAGTCAGTCATTGTCATTGAGTATTTTTACACGATTGTTAGTTACTTGCACGCTTCTAGTCGTCTTTCGGGAATCTCAATTATCGTTAACTACTTAGTTATCATCTATAGTATTTGACTACTAGTCTTTGACTAGGGCACCTAAGGAGGGATTAGGGCACCCATGGGCGCCCCGATCCTTATTTTTAGGTGCCACTGTTCCCCGTCACATTTAGGTCTCATTTAGAGTTTCGAGGTCGGTCTTTGTAATTTTCCCTCCCATTCCCTAGGTACTAGTCAGCATGTCGAGTCATTAGTGTCAAAATTTGAGCAAGAGATCCCTATATAAACACAACATACTTACTATCTTATGGGTGGACTATTCTACTAAGGGCTAGCTATCTACATAAGGCAAGGGACTACATTTGGGCACTATTTGCATCACACACACTTTGCATAAGAAAGGGAAGTCTATTCTATTCCATCCACCATTTTGCATTCTATCTAGCTATTACATGTTATTTTTGTGTCATTAGCATTAGGACACCCTAGGCACATCATTGCACACACAATCACATAGAACTACATTGGTCTGAGATGTAGTACAATGCTTAGTTGTAAGACCACCATTGTGGCCACTAAGGACAATCCAATCCCTTCATATGCATATTTATTTTTTAGTGGTTTGATGCTTTGTATTAGGTTTTACAGGTGAATCTTCATTGCAGGTCTATGACGTCATCAGTGAAGCTAGTGTGACACCCACATGATAAAAGACGAGTTATTTCAAAGACCTAACGACCAACTCAGACTCAGGTTCCGAGCTAATCTCGCAAACTAGGTCACCCATACTATAGACTAGGGCACCGACAGCACCCTAATCCTCCCTTAGGCACTCCAGTGCCTCACGGGAAAATATACCATTTCTACCCTGGAGTGCACCGCAACACTCTGTTCCGCCTAGTCATCATTCCACTCACTCTAGATCACTACAAGGTAAGTGTTATTCAAGTTAGTACCTTTCCCCTCCTATTTCAATTATTTCATTTCATTTAAAATATCAAATAAATTAGTTAGTGTTTATATTTCAGTTATTGCATTGTTGTACTGTTTAGATTAACTTATAAAATCCACATTTTAGTTAATCATTTTGGTGAACCCATACTTTAAAACATTTTTTCCTAGGATCCACTTCAAACCCTAATGGATAAGGATAGTTTATCTTCTTCTCGGTCCATCATGTCTCATTTTAGCATCAATCCTATCTATGATGAGGCCGCTATCACTAAGCTCATGGTTCTGTATAATAATCCTACTATGTAAGACGATATTCTACAACAACTCTTAGATGGTCATCAATATGTGTGTACTAGTTTTGAATATTCTCCCATTAACATTAGTATTGTTGAGGATCCTTTAGCCTTCACTCGTTGTACACCATGCTATATGAATACTAGTGATCCTCCTTCATATCTTTCTAAGGAATTTTTAGATGATTCTCTTATTGATTACATATTTGGTATTGAAAATCACTCACATGTGCATACTGATTCTTCTCCTAATAAAACCACTGCTATGGTTCCATCTCATGACTCTCCTATTTATGATATTTCTTCTCATCATTCATCACATACACCTTCATATTATGTTGATGATCCTATCAATAGTACACTTAATGACATTCTCATATCTGAGTCTTTAGGTAATATGGAAGACACAATTGATAGTAATGATTCTCCTACTTTTCATTCTACTTTGAGTGTGAATCTCCATCACCACTTTCTCCTGAGGTTGTCTCTAGCATTATGCATACATTGTCTACATCTATTAGTTCTTCTTCTCCTACCATTTCACCTCCCCTATCACTTCATCTACATCTGTTGCTCCATCTCCTTCTATCACCATATCTCCATCGATCACTTCACCTCCTAGGGATGTTTCTGATGCTACTCCTACCACTTTGTTATGGATATTCCATCTATATCATCTACTATAGATTCTTTGACACCTACTCCTAGTGTGCCTTTAGCATCGAATCTCCTTTATCTTCTCTTGATATTCCTATGATCACTCATAATGTCAAGTTACAAACCGCTCAGTATACTATTGCCATATTCTACTATTCCTACATAGGATATCATATCTCTCATGCACTCCATAGGTGAATTAAAATCTCAGGTTCAGTCTCTCACTCTAGAAAGTAGGGGTCGTATGCTTCTATTGACAATAACTCATTACATGGTAACCCTCTTCCCAAGAAGATTCATAACTTTGCATATCCTAAGGAATTTATCATGCATAAATTCACATGTTTTGATAGTATTGGTGATCCTCATGCACATATCCAACATTATCACATGGCTATGGACTCCTATTCTAATGATAGTTTATTTCGTAAGGCCTTTCAACATAGTCTTATTGATGAGGCTTTATAATGGTACACTCATCTTCCATTTGGGTCCATTACTACTTACTATGACATGGAGGATGTTTTCCTCCGTCGTTTTATCATCAATAATGGCCCTAGAGTTACTTATGACCACTTACCTACTTTACATCAAGCTCATCAGAATATATCAAGGATTATATCTTATGGTTTAATTCTGTATGCATCAACTATTATTCTAACCTATTGATCTAGAGAAGCAATTCATTTTCTGCCATGGTTTCATTCCTGTGTATACGAAAAGATTGTAATATGATACATGTGAGTCATTCATTCTTCTATGCTACAAAGTTATATACCTAGAGAAAGATCTTCTTTCGACACATGTCATTGATCCTATATGCACCATTACTTCTCTTGTATCATCTAGTGATCCTCCATTGACATTGGTTGAGCATCCTACACAGTCTCCATCTCAACTTAGCAAGAAAGCTCAACCTATTACATTATAAAAGAAAAAATATTTTCCTCCTCCACGACATGCTACTTCTTCTTCTACTCAATCTATGTTGTGTGAGCCATTACACTTCTCTCATCATGCTAGACCTCATGATGTGTTGCATACTTTACTTGAAAAACATCTCATTCACTTACCATCCAACCAACATCATCCACAACATCGATTACAATGTCAACATGATCAACCTTATTGTAATTACCATTGTATCAATGTCCATAAGGATAACGACTTTTTTTCCCTTCATGATAGGTTACACCAATTAGAGGATAAGGGAATTATTTCCTTTAGCTCTCGCACACGTAAGCGGTCCATCTCTCCTCTACCTTGTTAGAGAGTGTTTACTATAGTTTTGTCATCTCCTTCATCTAGTGCTCAGGTCATGGTTGGTCCACCAACACAATTTTTCACTCATGCACACTCTCTACCGTGTCCATGTACATTATTGCATCATCACATCCATCGCATCTGCTTCATCCACATTGACTTCCAAATCCCTCAACTTTTTCTTATCCCATCACTTCTCCAAATGATATTCAGTTTGGTTCATATGATCACATTGCTTCCATGCCAAATGCTTCCACCACTTCATGCCTCCTTATTCTTTAGTAGGTTATTACTATCACCTTATCTCCCGATGATGTGTTTGTGTTCTTACGGTTCTTACACAAGCTGTTGAGGGTTTTTATTCGTCTCATCTAGCGTACCCAATCATTTCTTGAGAAAAACTTTTGTTTTATGTGGTTCATTCTTGACTGCTAAGGGGTCTTAACTAAATGAACCTAATCATCCATATGTTGGGGGCATCACTTATCTTCTTCCCCCATATTCATCACACTAACATAATACGATCATATTACATTATCAAATTCATCACGACATGTTAGTTTGGCAATCATACATTATCTATTTTTACATACATTCTATTATCAACTAACTATGCATTACAAGTTCCATTCAACAAATATGCATCTCACTCAACTCATCCATCAGATTACATATGATATCTATCATCATTCACATTTTTCTATCAATACCAACATCATAGTACATGTCTACATCAATAAACATGAGTGATATACAACACATTATATACATTTTGATAATCATCATTGAATCATACATCATCAATCACATTACGACATCAATACACAAAAATAAACTCATCATATATCAATAAAATCTACCAATATATATTGCATATAATCGTCAACTCAAAAACATTTCATCACTGGGGGAAACTCCCCTACATCATATATAACAATACACATCAAATATCATCATCACTATCACTCTCGAGAACTGTGAGAGCCATAGAATTTGATGCCTCCCCATTAACTCTACGTCATTGGTCATGACCTTGATACCTTTTAACTTGCCTCTGTAGTAGTGTGACCTTAGTAGACATCTCTACAAACTAGCACTGCAACTCAATGTAATGTGAAAACACATCCTACACCAAGGGACCACCATTCGTCACTTCTCTGGCTCGTCAAGTCTCCTCTCGTGCCTCGTCCCTCTCAATTAGCAACATAGTTCATGTCGTTGATGTTATGGATAAAGACTCAAACAAAGGGCATGCTCACCCGCAACGATATCAACATGCTCTAGCATCCCTCCACCCGCGAGTACATCGGTGGGCACATTCCACATCAATGTGTGGATGGATGTGTCCACTATCAAAGACCAATATGCATCCCCTACAAAACAAATAGAACAACATGTTAGATAACCATTGCTATTACATAAGCAAACAAAAAAACACACAACATAGCTATACATAGATACTCACGCTCCACTATAGTTGTTGCCACATTATCGGGGCATGTGCTTCCCCCTCTCCTCCTCCTCCCCATGGTAATCCTATTATGTCTATAAACAATGGAAACAAGAATACCCATCAATGTGCTACCCACCATGCGCGATACTCCTTTGTGCATCGTTGTGTCATCGAGTCTATCGGCTCTATTGTCACGTCTACCTCAACGAGCCTAAGAGGTACTAACTACTCTCCTGTGGGCCTTGGTCTAGCTCCGGCCCTCCTAGGTTCTCTAATAGCTCTCAACCATATATATATGGCTCGAGGGCACGTCCCGAGCCATACCAAAATGTCACGATATGCTCTCTACCCGTAGTAACTCGGCCACACCTAGTAATCGATCCCCTAACCACATAGTACTCCGTATATACCGAAATTCTACAACATCCTCTGCCATCCTCCATAATCACGGTATGGCCTCCATATAACTACCTCGGGCCCCATCCTATCTATTAATTCCCTATAAGTATCGTGTCCATCTTCTGCCCACGTACATTAATCCACCTCCTCGCAAATATATCTAGCCTAGCCCACTCTGCTCATGGCCCTCCAACTGGAATTAACACTACTATGTGCTCATATGCCCATACATGCAATAGTGTGGTGGCTCCTATCCCAACTTTGTTTAAATCATGAGTAAATCGATATAGGTCTCTATATAGGTAGATGTAGTCACAAAATCATGTACTTAGACATTTTTACCACCAAGAATGTTATTTTATATATGGATCTCGAGTAATACAAGTATTCACTTATGACTCATAGCCTAGTCTTGTTGTTAGTTAGTCGGTTATTGGTCTCACTTATCTCACACAATCGTCAATTTTCTATACATTTTCATTCATCTCTTAAGAGGTTTTAGTTGTCATATTTTGGTCATTTATCGTCATTGTTCTATGGCTAGAGAACCTGGAAAGGTCTTTGGGAGACCATTAGCGCCCTAGTCCTCTTTTTGGGCACCCGTATCGGTTGCACTTTGTTCAAATTTAGAATTTTGAGGATGGTCTTTATGGTTTGTTATTACATTCCCCTATGTGCTAGTCAATATGTTGGGCCATTAGTGTCAAAATTTGAACACTTGATATCCCTATATAAACATAACACACTCACTATCTTATTGATGAACAATCTACCATTAAGAGCTAGCTATCTACTAAGGAAAAGGAATGCACTTGGACATCTTCTACATATACATCACACAAACATAGGGTGAAAGGGATGTATTCATTCTCTTCCATCCACCATTTGCATATTACATCCAATTATTACCCCCTACTTCTGCGTCATTGACGTTAGGGAACCCTAGGTACAAAAGCACACATAACTACATTGGAGTCCGGAATGTAGTGGAGCGCTTAGTCATAAGTCCACCATTGTAGCAGCTAATGTTAGTCCAAACCATTCATTTGCATCTTTCTTTTTAGGGTTTTGATACATCCTTTGGGTATTTTGTAGGTCATTTCTTCCTCTTGGAATATTTTGAGCATTTGACGCAATAAAGGAAAATTAATGTGACGGGTAGCGAAGGTTACCAGTCATCTCTAGGATATGTGAATATCGATTCACAAACCTTTTCTCTAGACCAGGGTGCCTATTTTTATTACTAGAGCATCTGTGGGCTCCTAGTCTTCTCCCAGGCACTCCATTCTAGCCACATCATCCGATTTGTCCTCGGTGGGACCCTAACACAGTCATTCCTACTATTTGAATTTATGTGCATCAACTGCGACACAATCGACATGCATCCATTATTCAACCGAGTTTTTTATTTCCATTCTTGCACATTATGGTTCTAATTTCATTAGTGTTATTTACGTATCTCATTTACATACGTTCTTAGTGCATTTACTACATTTATATGTCCTCTTAGATTATATTAACTATCCTTTACTATATTAGTTTAGATAATTTTAGTTAATCATTTTTTTACCGCCCCTACTTCTACAACATTGGCACTAAGGCACCCTAGGCACACAATTGCACACACAAACACACAAAATTACATTGGGTTTAGAATATAGTGCAACGTTTAGTCTTAATTACATTGTGGAAGCTAAGGTTAGTTTGAACTCTTCATTTGCATCTCTATTTTTTTATGAATTCAATGCTTTGTATGGGGTTTTGTAGGTAGATCTTCATCATACAACTACAATGATACAAGCGAGGGTATTGCAACAACCAAGCGACCAAGATGAAGGTACAACGAAGACCGATGAGGCCATAAATTAGTCATAAATTACCATTATTTTTTCCTTCCAAGTTACCTTTGAAAGTGGATTTAAATGTAATCTAGGAACTTATAGTTTTCTTAAGATAGAATATAGGATATATATCTTGTTCATTCTTTATAAGTATTTTGTTATCTATTTTGTTGACTAATCCTATTGATTATTTAGGAAAGATGTAAAGTCTTGTGCATGTAGGCCATAAAGGAAAGATAATGTTAGTTCTGGAAAAAATGGAATTGATCATGGATAGTATATCTAAACTCAAATATGATTTCATATCCAGATTCCTCTTGAAAAATTATGCAAGTTCAAAAAAATCATCTCAATCTGAGATTGTGTGCAAAATTTATAGTTGTTTTTAGTTAGCTCTAGAACAATTGGAGTTAGCTCCAGAACTTACTGAGCTTTAGTTCCGAACTTGCATTTTTAGTTCCTAACTTGCGCTTTAGCTTCGGAACCTACATAAAATGAGGAATTGTAAATAATCAGAGAATCCAATGGAAAATTTGAGATATTTTTTTTTCATAGCAATGTGTTTAACAAAAACCTCATTCAGATTTGCTACAAGTTTTACCAATAAAGAGAAATCTAATTTTTAGTGAGCTGTAGTCTAAGGAAAAAGTGTATCAAACAAGCACTAAAAGTTCCACAAACAGAAATAGAAAATTCAAATGAAAAATCTGTGAGATTTTTTTATTCATAACAATGTGTTCACTAAAAAACTCATTCAGATTTGCTACAAGTTTTACCAATAAAGATAAATATAACTTTTAGTGAGTTGCAGTCTAAGGAAAAAGTGTATCAAACGAGCACCAAAAGTTCCACAAATAGAAACAAAAAAATCAAATGGAAAATATGAGAGAGTTTTTATTCATAGCAATGTGTTTAATAAAAACCTCATTCATATTTGATAAATATTTTACCAATGAAGAGAAATCTAACTTATAGTGAGTTGTAGTCCAAGGAAAAAGTGTATCAGACGAGCACTAAAAGTTCCATAGTCAGAAACAACAAAGTCAAATGGGAAATCTGGGAGAGGTATTTGGTCAAAGTAATTTTTTGAGGAAAAAAATCCTTCCAATAAAGTAGAAGAATAAAATCATTTTGATCCTTGTTATAAAAAAGCAAGGAAAATATTTGGGAGAAAATCTTCCTAAAATAGCGAAATAAGACTTTGAATGCAATAATATCTCTCTCTCCATATTTTGTGGAGATGGAGATCTCAGTTGTTAGGATTGAAATAAAGATAATATCAGATTGTATTTCCCAAAATAAGGAGTTGGTTGGATGCATGAATTATAGATGCAACCTCCCACACTTTGATATGTAATTTTTCCCTACCAAGAATAATAAATCCGTTCTTTCTCAATCTTTTGAGTGAAATTGTTTTGCAGGTTTTGAATTAAGTTTGAAAGTATGAATTAAGTCATCTTCCAAGGAATGATTTGGCCACTCATTTTAATGTTTAATGTTTAGTTCTTTATTCTGTAGTTTTCCTTTTGTTGTAAATTTTGATTTCATGTTATGTGATATTTCTTTCCGTACAATTTTGTTGTGAACTTGCAGGTGTCTTGATTTATCTTTCGTTTATTTTAATTTAGCAATTTCATTTATGCAAGTGTGTTTCCTTCATGCAAAATTTATTTCTGCAAGTGTGCCTTTACATTTATGCATGTGTGATTTATTTTATGCAAGTTTGGATTGTGTTTAACGAGTTGTTTTCCAAAGATATTTTTTCTCTTAATGCATACAACCATCGGACACCAGCCATGGATTGACATTATTAATGGAGAGGATTGATGAGCCTCATTAAAGACCTTAAATCTTGTTGAAATAAGAACTTGAGATTTTCCATGAGCGAGTGCCAAAATTACATACTAGGGTGCCCATAAGCACCCCAATCCTCTCCCAGGTGCCCCAGTCCAAAAAAATCTTCATTTGCTGCAATTTTCTGGGTGATACCATCATTCTTTGACTGTATGCACAACATCCTTCCCATTCCTACAAAAAGTGAGGTAAGTTAATTTCGAGTTAGTACCTTATCCCTTCCCATTTCCATTATTTCATTTAAAATATCAAAGAAAATTATTTAGTATTTACATTGATTTTATATTAGTTGTTCCATTATTGTTATAATATAGATTAAGATATAAAATCCTTATTTTAGTTAATCATTTTTTTGAACCCATCTATTTAGAATACCTTGCCTTAGGATCTAATCAAACCTTAACGACTAATCTTAGTTCATATTCTTCACCCACCATGTCTCATGTTAGAGTTAACCCTATCTATGATGAGGTTGTCATTGTTGAGCTTAAATCTCTCTATAGTTCTCCCGTTAGTACACCCAACCATGTTAAACAAAAACTTGAGTGTGGACTACAACATGTATCTACTAAGCTTTCAAGATTCTCCTATAGGCATTAGCATTGTTGATGATCTAGTAGCCTTTACTTGTTTTACTTCATGTTATATAGTTACTTGTGATCCACCTTTTGATATTTCACAGGGTTGGTGCCCATTTTGATCCTTTGCTATTTTGCCATGTTTCCCCTTTGCTATTTTTGTTCAAACATTTTTTCCTCATGAAATCGATGATGTGAATTTGTAGCTCCATTCTTGTGCATTGGATTGTTTGAAAACTCATTACCTTGCCCTAATTTGCTAAGGAGAAGTGCGTTTTTTCCCTGTTTCTAAAAATAAGAGGCTTTGGATTCTCCCGTCCTTCATATTTGGTGAAAAGACAACTTGTATCTACATTTGAATGCTTTGAGTTGTTCATTTTTTCTCCATTTTTGCACCATTTTGAAGGAATCTCTAAGTTTTCCCTATGTTTTGCCCTAATTTTTCTCGATCAAACACTTTCCATTTGTCTTTTGATCAAAAAATTCTTCACCCATGAAGAAAAAATCAATTTTGGGCATCCCTGGCGTTTTCTGTGTTTTGACGGTCATACGGGTGTCATTTACCCGTCAAATTCATCTTCAAAATTCTAGGGCATCGCTGTCAATTTCTGTGTTGTTTGATGGTCATACGAGCATCCTTTGCTCGTCAAATTTTAGCTCAAAATCTTCTCCTACATGTCCATTTGTGATTAGACAAGGTTCATGGGTCTGCTCGAAAAACTTAACATTTTTTATGTTTTGGAAAAAAGTGCAAGTGCCCCACATGACTCTGTAAGCCCCATAGGAGGTAAATGTGTCGTCACGCAGAGTGAAGGCAGATGGGCGGGTCTTTTTGTGCCTTAAGGCATTTTGGAAAAAAGAGTTAAAGTATAAAGAAAATTCCTAGGGCCCACAACAAATCAGAATGGAACACGTGGCGGCTTCAGAGTACAGGCTCAGTAATAAAATAGAATGGAACACATGGTGGCTTCAGAGCGCAGGCCCTCAACAAATCAGAGGTGGACACGTGTCATGTTTTCATCAAAAGCGGGATGGAAGGCTGGTGAAGGACTTAGAAAATTTTTTTTTTTTGGCGAAAGGGAGCAAAAGTTGTGAAAAAGGTCACGGGTCCGTCGAGCCAATCAGGAGAGGACACGTGGCAGGATCAGGGGCAAAAGGGAGTGCGGGTTGTAGGGGAAAAAAGGAAATGTTGCCTTTTTGGAAAAATGAGTTAAAGTGGTAATTTGAAGCGTGGCTCCACAACGAGTCAAAGGGAGACACATGGCAGGGACATAATCGGAGGTGTGGGAGTGTAGAGGAAATGTTGAAAATTTTCCTTTGGTGAAAAGGAATTAAAGTATGAAATCAGAGCGCTTCCCCTCAGCCAATCATATGAGGACATGTGTCTTGCAGGAGGGCGTAGCAGTGGAAGGAAAATTGAAATTTTTCCTTTTTTCCAAAAAAGGTGGAAATGTGTAGAATCAAGCCACAATTCCAATGGGACCCACCTTGGGACACGTGTCAACGCCAAATCTCAAGGGTGGAGGGGCGGAGAAAAATGTCAAATTTTTACATTTTTTCAAAAGTGTTAAAATGTCAAAAAGTGATCCCAAGCCCATTTCTAATCACATTATGACACGTGGAGGGCCCAGATTGAAGGGAGAAAGGCAGATCAATGGTAACTGTGCATTTTTCAGTTTGGCTGCCATTTTTGCTCCAAGAAGTGTGGAAATGTGTTTTTTGCATCAATTTTGATCAAATTTTTGGCAAATTCGTGTCATTTGTGCCTGCAAGAACCAATGAAACTGGTTTTAAGGATCGATTTGAAGATCGTAGATGTTTTTGAAATAAATTTCACCCTAACTCATCCAAAAATGTGAAATATCAAATCCAAAAGTTGCAAAGTCAAATTTTGGAGGGAAATGGATGAAATAATGAAAGAAAAGGGGTCTCGCATGCTTTAAAGATGAAAAATGTGCCTCCACAATGGATAATGATGCAAAAATTCTCAATGATTCACCTTTTTTGAAACACTTGGCAGCTTTTGTTGCAAATATGTTAAACGTCCCTGTCTGCGAATCATGATGAATTTGTAACAAACTAAGATGCCATAGGATATTCTTTTCTTGGGAAAGAAGGATCAAATGTAATAGAGAGATATATAATGCATGTTTTGAGACATGCAAAAGGTCGAGAAATTGAAAATCATGAGAAAATTTTGAGAGAAGCTCATCTTCGAGAAACCGTCCAAAAAACCTCAGTTAATGTCTTCTGTGTTAGATATTCATTCATGTTGAGTTGGTTACAAGTGTATAGCCATCACACAGCTCTGAGATTGTTCCTGAAACTCTCCCCTGCTGATGAATCTAACAAGCTTTTGAATTAATCTATGTTATTTTGGGAAATATGATGTCTGTTATCATTTTTAAATGTCTGCAAATAGTTTTCCTTGTTCTTGTTGCAATCTTGCATTGAAATATTTAGGAATCACATAGATCTCATCCTTATTGATAGTTTAGTGGCATTTGCAATTTCATTTTTCAAAAGAGATTTCATCTGGCATTGAAAATAAGTAGTTTAAAATCACTTCACCTTCATTTGTTGATAGATATTTCTTGTAAGCCTTTGGGGGTACCTTAGGCGTGATTTGATCAAAGATTTTGATGTTTAATTGAGTCCTTTAACTCAAGATTTTGTGTTGAGGTCTCAAATATTGTGTGAAGAGTGCAAACCTAGGCCTCCATTTGTGTATCTCTTCGGTTGAAAGAACATCCCGATTGTTTTGAATAATTTTATCGATAGTTTTTCAAATGTTGTAGAGGTTGTCAAAGATCGACATAGTCAAGTTTCTCTTGTCAATATCCCACCAAAAATCATTCTAAACAACTAATCATACCCCATACTACCCCTTTTTTGACTCGTATACCCACGAAGCTTAAAATCCATTTGCTAAAGTATGCAGAACATATCAGGATTTCAAAATGTCTTCAGTAACCCTTGCCTTGCATTGAAAGTATCTCCATAATATGGAAGTGACAACTTGTGAAAGTCATATTTGGAGTGTTGATCATATTTTCCCAAGGCCCCTTCATACTATTTACACAAATTGAGGGATATCTTCATCTCCTTCACCATTTTAGGGTTATAAAATAGGTCCTCTTACCTTGGTTGAAAGGCACAACCTAAAACAGTTAGGACAAGATCAATTCCTATTTGAGTGCTATCCATCTCTCCACAAATCTGAGTGCCAATTAGATCACATCCTTGGCTACAAAACAACATACATCATGATCTTTTGTCTTCAAGCTTCATGCCATATCTCTCGATCTTCAGCTTTCAGATTGAAAAGGAGAACAAATTTGGGTACCAACACTTAGTGGCACCGTTACAAGGAATTGTTGAAAATATTTGAGATATTTGAATGCATATCAAACCCCGTAATGTTTCTCAAGGTTGGACCTACGAAGAAAGAAATTAAGTTAGATCTAGTACATTCGATATGTGGTGGCCAACTTAAGTATCATCTCTTAGGGGTTCAAATTATTATGTAACTTTTTTTTTTTTAATTATTGGCAAATAGTTTTTCTGAAAGGGACTATACCCTTGAGTACAAAAGAAGGCCTAAGAGCTGGAATAGGAGTGAAAATCAGAGAGAATGGATCAAGATCCAAGTGTTACAATGAAGCTCGAAGTAGCCCAAAAACAGCTACTCAAATGAGACAAAACAACAAAATTATAGCAAAAAAGCAGTAAAGAGACCGCAAAAAAAAAGCAAAAAAAAACAAACAAGAACAGCAGAAGCAACCAATACTACTTCTTGGCAGCTTTGTCGATGCAGGTCTTGATTCTCTTCCAGGAGTGGTACATACCCAAAGTTGTCATGTGGGAAAAAGATATCCTCAATCTGACTGCTATCAATATCTCCCTCCCCCTCCATGTTTTTCTTGCCCTTCTGTTTAGCCAGGTTCTTAACCTCATCCTTCAGCAGTTTCATCTCAACTTCTAAGGCCTCCAACCTCTTAGAAGAGCTATCCATCTGCACATCCCGGGGACTGGCACTGCTGATATTCAGAAGGTCATGTGCAATCTCAATTTCGAAAGGCTCCTTCTCCACAGCAAGAGTCTCAAGGTTGAGCTTCCTGGAGGCCCTGGTGACCGGTCTTCTAGAGGTAGAGGCGAGGTGGGTGGCAGGAGCAGCAGCAGGGGGAATGGATGGAGAAGCTTGGACAGCCGGCTGGGGGGTGACAGCAGTGGTGGCGGGGGCAGATGGAGAAATAGGGTTGGCAGCAGTAGAGCCCATCAAAGGGAAATCTTTGGTAGAGAATGAAACAGTCTTATGTAACTTTTATTGATGATGCAACAAGGAAAGTTTAGGTATATTGTATTAGAAATAAGTATGATGTATTTGACACTTTTGTTAAATGGAAATCCTTGGTAGAGAATGAAACAGGTCTTAAGCTAAAATGTTTCATGTCAAATAATAGAGGGGAGTATTACAGCAATGAGTTTGATTATTATTGTTCTAAGAATGGAATCTGCAAGAAAAAGATGGTTCCAAGAACTCCATGCAATGTAAATGAGGTGTCAAAAAGGATGAATAGAACAATAATGGAATGTGCTAGGAACACGAGGTTATATGTAGGAATGTCTCTTTCTTTTAGGGTAGAAGCGGTGAGCGCAGCTGTGTACTTGATAAATAGAGGACCCTCAAGTGCCTTAGATGGAGGCATACTTGAGGAGGCTTGGTATGGTAAGAAATTTGATTACTCATTTCTTAGAGTCTTTGAATGTGAGGTGTTTGTTCATATTTAAAAGGATGGTAGGACCAAACTAGATAATAAATAAGAAAAATTCACTTTCATTGGTTATGGTGGTGATGACTTTGGATTTAAATGTTGGAGTATTAAGGAAAAAAAAATCATTCGATCTAGAGATGTGGTATTTATTGAGAAAGTTATGTATAAGCAACAGTTGCAGTAAAACAAGGAAGAATCTAAGAAAGAATGTGCATTGGTAGAGGATCTTCTAGATGGGAAAGTGACACATGAATCAATTCAGGAACCTACTCAATAGGAACCCCAAACTCCTATATTGAGGAGGTCTTCTAGGGTAAGTAGAGAACCTGAATGTTTTTCTCCTTCTCTTTATTATTTATTACTCACCGATAATGGAGAGCCATAGATCTTTGATGAAGCAATGCAGGTAGATGTAGGGAAGAATTGGGAGCAAACCATGGATGAGGAGCATCGGGATCTCATGGAGAACCGGACATTGGATTTTTTGAAGCTACCCGAAGGAAAAAGAGCATTTCGAACAAGTGGGTGTATAGAGTCAAAGAAGAAGGAGGCAATAAAATATACAAGGTCTAGTTGGTGGTCAAGGGGTTTCCATAGAAAAGGTATAAATTTTGATGATATTTTTCTCCCTAGTAAAAATGACCTCTATTAGAAATATTCTCATATTAGTGGTAGCATAAGACTTACACTTAGAGCAGCTAGATGTAAATACTACATTTCTCCATGGTGATGTGGAGGATGATCTATATATACAACAATAAGAGGGCTATGAGGTCAAAGGTAAAGAGGAGATGGTGTGCAAATTGAAGAAAAGTTTGTATGGCTTGAAACAAGCTCCACGTAAATGGTAAAAGAAATTTGATAGCTTTATGATGATGGAGTAAGGTTATATTATATTTCATTACGACCATTCCATGTATACAAAAAAAGTTGAAGATGGAAGTTATATTATCATGTGTGTATGTGGATGACATGTTGGTTGCGAAAACAAACACATGTAGGAAATAAAAGTGCTCAAGAAGCACTAAGTGAATCCTTTACTATGAAAGATTTGGGGGTAGCCAAACAAATCCTTGGGATGAGGATATCTCGAGATAGGAAGGAACAAACGCTAATTTTATCTCGGAAGAGTACATTAAGAATGCCTTGGAGAGGTTTAATATGCAGGATGCTAAACCGGTTGGGACTCATTTGGAAATCCATTTCAAGTTATTAGAGTTGTGTCCCAAGACGGAGCGGGAGAGAAACCATATGTCTAAGGTACCTTACTTATCGGTTGGTTGGAAGTTTGATGTATGTCATGATGTGTACTAGGCCGATATTGTGCATGCGCAAAGGTGGGAGCGGTGAGTAGATTTATGAGTGATCCAAGTAAAGATCATTGACAGGAAGTAAAGTGGATCCTTTGGTATTTGAGAGGGACCATGGGGACAATTTTGTGCTATAGTGGATCGGACACCACTTTGCATGGTTATGTAGATTCATATATGGTTGGAGATGTAGACAGTAGGAGGAGCACAACATGTTATATTTTCACTAGAGGTGGGACAACAGTGAGCTAGATTTCACTACTACAAAAGCTTGTGGATTTTTTAACCACATAGGCTGAGTATGTTGTTTCCACAGAGGCAAGCAAAGAGATGATTTGGTTACAAAAATTTCTTGAGGGAGGAAGGGATGCTTAATAGTGATAGTCGAGTGTTATACACCTAGTTAAAAACTCTGCTTTCCACTCTAGGATGAAGCATATACAGCTTAGGTACCATTTCATCAGGACAACTTTGGAGGAAGAGAATTTGAAGCTAGAGAAGATTCATACCACTCGAATCCTACAAACATGATGACCAAGGTAGTCATGAGGAGAAATTGAAGTTGTGTTCACTTTGGTTGGTCTTCACACGGATGACAATGACAGGTTGAGAAGCTTACTCAGAGGAAAACTAGTCTTCAACTGGGAGATTGTTATGTTGTGGATCTTGTTTTCATGTGTGGAAGTGTTGAAGACTCAGTACACTATAAGTATTTTACACTATGGGTAGTATTTTTGACCCATAGGTTTATTGAGCGGTTTTGGCCTATGGTTTTGGTACCCATGGTATTGTAAAATTTCTTAAGCATTTGCCTTTTAATGTGCTTTTGATAGGTGAGACATTGTGATTGCAGATGTGTGTGAATTTGGGTGTGAATTCGGAGATTTTTTTAGCTTAGCTCCAAACATAAATGGGTATTAAAATTGAGAGAAAGGTGGCTTGTAATAATATCTAAGCAAGTGATTCTTGGTGGATGTAACCCAAATTGGGTGAACCAAGTTAAATACTATCTCTATATTGTGTTCTTTTATTTTATGCACTTTTATTTCAGATCTGTAATTTTTTTGTATATTAGTTTATGTTGAGTAGAGAATACTTAACAAAAGGCACATAAGAGGTACGCACAGAAAACGGGCATGTTCAAAGGCGTGAACAGATAAGGGAAACACGTGCACGGAGGATAAGTTCATATTTCGGGACTTAGCCATTTTTGCACATGAGGATCTATTTTTAGAGATGGCATGTAGAGCACACAAAAAAAGCAGAGACGTGTGCGCCACACATTGGCTATTTTTGGAGGATCGACTATAAATCACTTTACATGAATGCAGACTAAGAATAGTTTTTTCACTATCATTTAACTAAAGGAAGACTATTGTTAGCACACTTACATGTGGGACTATTCTTGTAAATGACGCGTGGCTAATAATAACATGCGACCTATTGGATAAGCGGTGAAGGGAAAGTCCCCACCCTTATAAATATGTAGTGAACTACGTAGTAGAGCATATATGTGGATGAGTAGAGAGATATAGATATATGTATGTAGGTATACATGTGAAGACTGGACTACGTATCAAATATGTGCGCATATGGGCATAGAATACCATTACTTGTAAGAAGCTTCTGTGTAATTGTCATATTTAATAGAATGGAGGATATTGGTTGAATCTAAGTGTTAGTTCTCGTGTGTATTTGGATCTAGTATGTTCTTGATTTCATCATGGTTAATACTTAATTTTGTTCCCCCTTATATATAGATCGACATGCTCTATAGAATGATGTATTAATAATGTAATCGCATGTATTAAGTCTTCATCATGCTAACATCCTGAACAACAACCCTAAAGAGGGACTCGGTACCTTTGCGTGCTTCGAGTGAGCGCACGAGTCTAAGCCGAGTGATGTGCCAAAGCCGCGTCTAGGGTCTTACTTGGTGAATTCTAGGCTTAATCATTGGTTCCATTTCTCTGGACCTCTTTTTCAGTTATTTCCAGGATGGTTTGCAATGAAGACATACCGATTGACTCTAGCAAGTGTAGAGGAGTGGAAACATGACTTGGAAGAAGAATATGCGTGGAGGTTCAGCACTAGATCTGAGTTTAACACACACACTTGGGTGGAACAAAATTTGTATGAGAGCTTCTTTGTTATTTTCCTAGTAGATTTGTACAAGTGGCTGGTTTGTATATGTGTCTAAATGGAACTGGAGATATCATACACTTATTTAGACGTAGGAAGAATTTCAAGCCCTTTATGATGCTGATTTGATTTGGACTCACACTGTGGATATGTGGTACCATGGTTTTTAAAAAGGTTATATCCTTGAATATTCAACTTCTACGTATTCTTGTCCGTGAGGTAGCTTAATTCCAATTTTACGGTATCCCGAGAGGAACTTATTTACAAGGAATTATCTTTGGCAATCAATATCTTGATGGTGACCCTGAATTTGGAAGAAAAACATATGGCTAGCTAAACCCCACCACACGCGGGGTAGGAATAAGACCGGTGAAAGATGGAGGACTTAGCGGTGGTAAGGCGGAGGGAAGAACGGTGGCTTAAGCATAATGAGGCACACGAGAGGAAGATAGAGAAGCAACATGACATTGCAGAGTGGATGGTGTTGAGGAGAGAGATGGCTTATGAAGGATTTGAAGCTCATGTAGAAGACGTGGAGCTAGAGCCCCAGGAAATTCCCTATTTAGGGAAGCATGATAGATACCCCTCCTTGGCCTCACAAAGGAGCACGTTAACGAGATGACTTGAACCGCGGGTGCACATCCAACCTACCCAATAACCTAGCCCTTGCACTTGGTTTTCTAGTATCTTGTACGACAAGTAGTCAATAAGCTAGTTTGGGAAGTATGAGATCAGGAGTAAGTTAGAAAGCAAGTACATCAATGGCGGGGTAGAAAACTTCATTATTATTTGGGGGTGCATTCTCGGGCATATCATCTACACTTTGAACATGAGTGCATAGAATGTTAGATACACTTTTGGAAGTGGAAGTACTTCACAGTAATGGGGTTCAATATAGTAGCATTATCGAAGGACAATGGAGTACGTCTTGGGTCCTATTCTAGCTACAAAGTGGAGGATCAAGAGGTGCGGTGGTTCTAGTTCAGGTGAATCTAGTGGTTCGGAGGTAGAGGAAACACATGAGGTTTTGGATTATGTTTGCAAGGATCGTAGTAACCCTATAATATTTACATGGAGATGTCTCTTCATCTCCAAGAGTATAGAGGCATAGAAGATGTTGCTTGAACATGTGCACATGTGTGAAATATTATGGCGTGTAAAATGGATCGCATCTTTAGAGTGCAATGCAAGCCAATTTTCTACCACATTATAGGGATGTGCACATAGATAGTATAGGAAGTTTGACCCTGATCAAACTTGCATGGATTATGCAGCATTGAAGGATGTTTTCTTAAAAGAGTTCTATATTCTAGAATTTGAGCAGAAGAGTATAAGTGTGCTCAAGGATATCAAACAAGGAACTACTAAGAGTGTACATGAGTATGATGCCTAGTTTAAAATGCTTCTATCGAAGCTCTCTTATGATATTCACACAAGCTAACATGCACAATGGTTCGTTAGAGGATTGATTACACCATTTAGAAGGGCACTGTCACATAAGACATACACTAATCCATGCAAGGCATTGGAGGAAGATTTGTGTGTTGAGGCGGTTGGGAGTATTGAAACTAGCATTATCCCATTCTTTGAGGCACATATTCTAGCTATGACAAAGCGCTTAGAGAAACTATCGGAAAATTTGGACCATGAAACGCGCTCGGGGATTTGGTTTACAGATTGTGAAGTGGAAGGTCACACCAATGATAAATTTATGTGCATCGTATTCAAGACCCAGAGGTCATTGAGCCATCAAAGGAGGGCATCCTTTAATGGGAAGACTCTCAATCTATTAGTGATACTACAAGTATTGCTTGTGACAATTGGGCTTGTGGTACTTATGAACTAGTAGGGCACAAGGTAAGAAGCATGATTGCATGGAAAAATGGACTTCGCTCGGTTCAAGAATAGGTATCTCAATACCTTGGTATACTAGGGCAGAATATCTTCCAGTATTCTTGCAAGCCATGGAAGCACAATGGACAGATCAAGTTCAGAGAAGGAACATGTTAGGATATACCCTACACGGGACATGACCACACTTTGGTGGGTGGTTCACAGAGATAATCTTATGGAATGGAATGAAATTGGGATCACACTATCTACTTAGTTCTTCCGAAGTAATGCACCTAAGCAGATTTGCATGTATCATGGTAATTAACCAGCTCAACATCATATCCAACAATGTGAGAGACTACGAACAACGGACAAGAAGTATTAACACCTTCGCTCTAGGTGCATAAATTATATTCCACCCTATAAGGATGCGCACATGCTTGGTATGTATATGCAGAGTTACATAGGGAAACTGGAAATTGGCAGAATTTGATTGCAGGAATGATCCAGACCTTTGACTACTTCTCATCCAAACCTCTAGTAGAAGAGGCATTAAAATTTGCCAAGCACTTAACTATGGGGGATAGTGCAATGGTGGAAGAGCTCATTCAGGAATTATTTGGTGAAACAGAGTCAATAGCACGTTTTGAAGAAGAAGAAGAAGACATGGACTCCATATTACTAGAATGCGCTTGCCTTAAGAAAGAAAAAGGAAAAATGGTCTACATAGTGGATGACGAAGAAGTAGAAAATCTGGATGTAAACCATTCAACAGGTAGGTGTGAGGTGTTGGATAGTGTAGATAAGACCACGCGTGCCTATCATGAACCTATGAAGACAAAGAAGGTGAATATTGGATCAGATATTGAGCCTAAGGAAGCCATAATTGGAGACTATTGGTCAGACTCTAAAGTGGAAAAAATCATAGAGTTACTAAGGGATTATAAGGACTTATTCCTAGGGGGTATCATGAACTTAAAGGCATGCATGAATCACTAGGGGAGATGAAGATAAAGCTTAAAGAAGGTGTACACCCAGTTAGAAAGAGACCTTATAGAATGAACCCTAACTTGTGTGAAAAGGTAAAAGAAGAGATTAATAAAATGTTGAAGTCAGGAATCATTCGACCCCTGGACGAGTCAGAATGGGTTAGTCCAATGGTGATCAGTATCAAAAAGGATGGATGGATTAGAATCTGTGTGGATTACAGGGAGCTGAATGTTGCATGTGTGACAGACCCATTTCCTACGCCATTCACTGAGGAAATATTGGAAGGCGTGGCAGGGGGTGAAATCTATTCGTTTACAAATGGGTTTTTTTGGGTATCATAAGGTTAGGATTTCCTAGGATTATTAGGAAAAGACAACTTTTACTACTGAATGGGGTAGTTTTTCCTATACTATGCTTCCCTTTGGACTAAAGAATGCACCTGATGTATTCTCACAAATAATGGTTCAAGAATTCAAATATTTTATTCACAACTTCTTACAGGTTTATTTAGATGATTGAACAGTATATGGGCTTATTAAGGATCACTTTGACAATCTATGCTTAATGTTTGAACAATGCAGATAGTTGAGTATCTCTTTGAATATTAAGAAGTGCATATTTTCTACACCATTTGGAATACTGTTAGGTCACATAATCTACAAGGAGGGTTTGCTAGTTGATCCAAATTAAGGTTGTGTTATCCCGTAAAATTGGAAAGGGAAATTTTACGAGATAACCGCATCTGCTCAAGTTTTGTTCCGATCCCTCGTTAGGGACCCCTTGCGTTGAGCGTTGCAAAATCCCTTTCTCGGGAAATCTGGTTTTCTGAACTTGGTCATTTTTGGTCTTTTGGCGGGCGCATGGAATGACTATGTAACATCAACTTTTGATGCGCCCCCTTTAAAGCCTTTGGCGCATGTCTTCTTGTGTCAACAGGATTTTGGTGCGCCTCTCTATGTTGAGGCTTCCCTGCGTGCGCCAAGGTGCATGCGCCTTCCTGTCGACATATCTTTTGTTGCGCCACTTTTTGGTGCACCAAAGGCACACATATTCCTCTGTCGACACCCTTTTCCTGTGCGCCTTACCTATTTAGCTCTGCAATCTGCAATATCTGTGCGCCATGCGCCCCGAGGCCTCAAAATTGCTAACTCTTTCTTCTGTCAAGCATTTCAATGGAAAATCAACCAGCTGACATGGCTTTCTTGATTGGGTTTCACGTCTTATTCTTGCAGATCAGCAATTAAGCTCAGAAGAACATATGTCAACATCAAGCAAGAGACCCACCAAATCCAAAGACTATTCCAAACTCCCAGAGAAGCTCATAGACGAGCGGGAGACTTGCGAGGCGATCAGTGAACGACACAAGGATCCTTCCCAGGATCAACTAGGGCCCATGATCAGCAAGTTCATGGAATACCATGCTCAATTTCACATCTCGTCACCGAGCAAAGAAGAAAGCAGCAGCCCCTTTCGGCGCGGGATGACGATGATGAATAGCTTCTCTTTCTTCTTCGTCTTTCTTTTCATAAATATCTGAGTATGTTGGCACAAATGATGACATCATCCATGTTGCACCATGGGATGATGTCATCCATCAAGTTGTCAAAATTCAACATGACTTTGAGATATTTTGTATATCCTTGTAGATATTTTGTAAATATCTTTGTAAATAGGTGGTTGGCTCCCTTTTTCCTTCTTTTCTCTCCTTCTTCTACAAATACCCCAATACTTGTTGTGGTGTGGATGAGTGGATATCTTTCAGATGAAAAATAGAAGTGAGGAGAAAAGACTTTGAGCTTTTTGTAACAGAAAGAATTATTAATACAATATTTAGACTTTGTGCTGAATACGTGTGTTATTTGCATTGGATCTCTCTTACGTTAGATCTGTCTGCTTGTTCTGTTGGATCCACTTCTATTTTATTGTCATTTATTCATCAGTATTGCTTTGCTCGTTTATGCAAGTAGGTTTGGCTCTGTTTACTACCAATCCCAAAACATAAACCCTCTGACCTTTCTGCTTTGGAATTCATTTCTTTTCTTTCTTCGGATCTGATCTTTCTCCATCCTCTCTTTCATTCCTTTCTTTTCGCAGTCGGAAACATCCTACTGGGATGAGATCCCAAACCCCCGAAGGCAGAATATTGTGAGACTTGCATAGATTCCTGCTGGTAGAATAGCAATAAACCAGTTTTGCTTTGTTGACTCAAAGAGGGGCTATGCCCTACACACTGTTGGCTCGTCTATCCATAGATCTGCCCAAGCGACAGATTTTCGGACCAACAGTTTTTGGCGACTCCACTGGGGAACGAACAGATCTATCAGATCTATGATAGTGGTAGGATAGAAAATCGGAAAAATCAGAAAAATCACTATCTGTTTGCAAACTTTAACTTTTTGTCAAAAATCCAAAATTTTGCAAAAGTGACCCGAATTGAAAATTTTCTTCTGAGATCCATAGATCTGGCCTAGTTGGAGATCTTTAGTTCGCTGAGTTCTTACAAAAATTTGTGTTTTTCCGTAGATCTGAGTTTTTGACAGTTTACCAAAATTTTCAAACTCTTTGAAAAAGTCAAATTTAGATCCAAAATCAGCTTGCTAATCTTCACTGTCATTTTATCCTCGCTGTTATTTGTCATTAACCACAATCGGTTTTTAGAAGAGGATAGTTTTTAAATATTTAAAAAAGTACATGTTGCTTGGTTTTGTCGGAAAAGCCGGATATTCAGCAAAGTACAACCAAAAATAAATTTTAAATCTGCACCACAACATTCCAGATCTGGAAGGTACGCTGGCAGGTGAGCCATTTATGCGTGGCAGGCGAGCTCATGGAGAAGTCGATCCTACTTTCGATCGGCTTCAAAGGCACAATTTCAGTGTAGCAGCGCACTTTTCATCACTAAGTTCAGCTGATCGGTCAACCAGAAGCGCCTCACCCCCACGGAAGAGCCGGTTTTCACAAGGAGCCTCTACATCCCTTTGCAGTGCTTTATTGCTCAGTGGAACTACACTTCCAGCCCATGTTCTTTTTCCAGCCTTTCAAATGGCGGTACCATGGGGAAATGTTATGGGTCCTCTCGCATTGCCACATCCAGTTCACGTGCTCCCTCATGGAAACCGAAAGAATTTTCCCAAATTCGACGGGAGTGGAAACCAAAGCATGGATTCACACATATCTGCATTCATCATGTCATGCAGTATCCTGGATGTAACTCACGAGGATGTGTCGGTTCACCTTTTTCTGGAAACTCTACAAGGACCTGCAGCTGAATGGTTTCAGCATTTGCCAGCCGGGTCTATTACGAGTTGGGCCACCTTGCGGGATGCTTTTGAAGACAGGTACAAGCCTTCAGAAGATGCATTTGCATTATTATCACAGATCACTCACCTGAAGAAGGAGGCCAATGAGACCATGCGTGATTTTATCGCCAGGTTCAATGCATTAATTAACCGTGTCCCTGTTGCCATGCTTCCAACACCAGAAAATTAGAAGTGTTTCTTCGTGAACGCTATGAACTCAAAAGTTAGTTTCTTGCTCCTTGAAGTGAATGGCTACCTTGATTCTCACCCAGGCCGCTGCCATTCGAATTGAAGATAATTTGATAATATCTGGCGAATTAAAAAGGGAATCATCCAAGCCTAAATCTTCGGGCCCTTCACCCAATACTTCGTCTGATCCGGCCTTTCAAAAGATGGCTAACGACTTGCTTGCATTGAAGAGGCAGTTAGCCCAAGCTTCCCCCAGTTCATCATACCGGGATATTCCGCGGAGGAATTTCGTTTCCAACAATGTTTCACAAAGGCCGCGCTTACCTGCAACTGCTCCACGGTTGGCGCTTGAGGCCCCTCCGGTCAATGCTTTGGCCAAAATCGAAGAAGAAGAGCAGGATTATGAAGAACCTTCATCTCGGGCGAAGATGATCAAGATGTCGGTGAGCCGACTGGCGACTCTACTATCGGGTATATGGAATTTGATGAGGAAGAATCTGATGAAGAAGAGGGTACCTAGGGGCTATACAAGCGGACAATCATATGTTGTTTTTACCCGCTCACAAGGAAAAGAAGCAGAGGTCGCTGCCCATGTGCAGAAGGAGAAGGTCGTGTCAAATGCGCCTCCAACCATTGCTAAAAGAGGTAATCCTCTTCCTACTCAACTCCCTGTTAAGTCTTTTACAAGGAAATCTTTTCCCCCCATCTCTCCTCCAAATCAGCCCTCTCATATTCCTATCAAGACCAGTAATCCTACTCCACCATCATGAAGTGAGGGACTCATTCCTTCACCAGCACAACCCTTGGCCACATTTGATATCATAGATCATGCTAAAAAGACCAAGATCCAAATGTTTGAAGCCGAGTACCTTCAGTCAAATCCCAAACAACTTGTAAGATTGACTAAGTATATTCAAAGTCAGTCAAGGCATATATCTAATCGAGTTTCCCCAAAAGAATCCTTTCCAATCCTCCCGAATCCTGCATAAATGTTGCTTCAACATCTGCATCAGGCAAGATAGAACCTTTCTATCTCTCCCTCCTAATCAATGGCCACAAGTTGAGTAACTGTATAATTGATTCCGGAGCTTCTGATAACGTCATGCCGGTAAAAGTCGCCCATGCTTTGGGCCTCACCCTTACCAAGCCTTTTGGTAGATGTTATTCCTTGGAAACCAAGCAGGTTCCGTTGATTGGTCAAATCAAAGACGCGCAATTTGCATTTGTGGCATTCCCAGAGAAAAGAGTAAAGATGACCGTCCTCGTTGCCGACATTCCAGCAGCCTACGGAATTTTGCTGGGGAGAAGCTTTTGTAGCGAAGTTGGTGGAGAGATTCATATGGACTGGTCTAAGGCTAGAATCCCCGTCAAAGGTGTAATGCAGACCTTGGAGCCAGAATCACAAAAGAAGTACTTGGTTACTAGCTCTGAGGACCCCAAAGCTCAAATTCTTTTTGAATCATCAGGAATGGGGAACTATTTCTTGTCTACCGAGTCTGAAAAAATGGTTGTTCTCGCTCAAGAAGAAGATCTTAATAAGATCTAGACTTTACAGTTTGATGGTAGGCTGCTGACCGGTGGATGTGGCACCGGAGCCGTGCTAATATCTCCCGAAGAGGAGATTATTCCTCTCTCTTTCAAGTTGCAGTTTTTTAATACGAATAACACTGCTGAGTATGAATCTTTGTTACTCGGCATGCAGGCAGCAAGAGAGAGAGGGATCAAAAATCTGAGAGTACAAGGTGATGCAGAGCTAGTCATGAATCAAGTTAGGAGGATATATCAAGTGAAGAATGAGAGGCTCAGGCACTACCATAATGCGGTATGGGACAACATTGAAGAGTTTGATGCTTTTTCAATTGAATCCATTCCAAGAGCTCAAAATGACATGGCCGATTCATTGGTTGTTTCAGCATCCCTCATGCTCCCTCACCCAGGTTTGAAAACAAACAAATACACCATTGAGGTGGTTTTCCACCCGAGCGTGCCAGATAATTCTCAACATTGGCAAATATTCAACGATGACAATCAACTTATTGCCTTTCTAGAAAAGGAAAATTTTAAGGAATTGCATTTCAAAGGATCCACTTCTATGTGCCGTGAATCAGTCACCGATCAAGACAATGAATCCGAAGGGAACGACGGCATATGTCAGCTCAAAGGAAATAAAATTCCAAAGGGCTTGGTTTCTCTAGAACGGTTGTTCGACAGGCATGATCGTTTTGTGAAAAAGAAGAGGTGAGATGATCTTGACTCATCCCCAGAAACCGAACCGGTCAATTTAGGTTCGGTAGAGCACCCGTAGTTTGTGAACATTGGAAAATGTTGCACGCCTGAAGAGAAGCGAAAGTTTGTCAAACTGCTGAAGAAATACATGGATGTATTGGCATGGTCCTATACCGATCTAAAGTCTTTTAAGCCAAAGGACGTCCAGCATGACATCCCGTTGAAAGAAGATGTTAAAGTCTTTCGCCAGAAGCAGAGGCATTATAATCCTAAGATCTCAGGTACTATCCAGGCTGAAATTCAGAAAATGCTGGATGCGAGAATCATTTTTCCTATCCATCACAGTACTTGGGTAGCAAATATTGTGCCAGTGCACAAGAAGAACGGTGAAATACGCATATGCGTAGATTTTCGAAACCTGAATCAGGCTTCCTTGAAAGACAACTACCCCCTTCCTATAATGGATCAAGTTCTGCAAGCAGTCACTGGATCGGAAATGCTATCCATGCTTGATGGTTTTTCAGGCTACAATCAGATTGAAGTTTCACCTGAAGATCAATTTAAAACAGCATTCACTACTCCCTGGGGTACATTTGCCTATAGCAGGATGCCTTTTGGCCTAACCAATGCTGGCACCACTTTTCAGCGGGCCATGGACCTGGCATTCAAAGGTATGATGGGGAAAGTCATTGTCGTTTATCTGGATGACTTAACTGTGTTCTCTAAAAAATGAAATGATCATTGTGATCATTTGGAGCAAGTATTGGCCAGATGCCGAGAACATGGGATTTCCCTGAACCCAAAAAAGTCCGTTTTTGGAGTCACGGAAGGAAAGTTGCTAGGGCACGTTGTTAGCAAAGAAGGAACGAAGATAGATGCCGAAAGAGTCAAGGCTATTCAGAGCCTTACTCTGCCTACAAGTAAGACTGGCGTTCATTCTTTCTTCAGAAAGGTGAACTTTCTCAGGTGTTTTGTTCCCGACTTTGCTGAGAAGACTCGTCATATATTGGACATGATGAAGGGGTCACCAACTTTCCGGTGGAGCGAGGAAGGAAAAAGGTCGTTTGAAGAAATAAAAGCTTCCGTTGCTCACGCACCAGTCCTGGTATGTCCCGATTTCTCCAAGGACTTTATCATGTATAGTTATGCATCTGAGCATACTGTGTCTGCCATCTTGATGCAAAAGAATTTGGAGAATGTTGAATCTCTGATTGCATTCATGAGCTCTCCCCTCAAGCCTCACGAACTAAAAATGTCTCAATTGGAAAAGCATGCCTTCACCGTTGTCAAAGCAGTAAAAAAATTTCAGGTATTACATTCTAAATTCTCATACGGTGGTGTTGGTCCCTGACACGGCAGTCAAATCAATTCTAACTCAACAGGAGTTAGGAAGCTTGCGAGAAATTGGATTGCGAAAGGTCCGAGTACGACACGGATATAAAACCAACGAAGCTGGTAAGAGCAGGGCCTATGTCGACTTATGGCTGAAAACAAAGATTCAGAAAGTCCTGAGGAAAAGGATGATTGTACCAACGAAGCACAAAGTCAGCTGGAAAAACTTGATTCACTGCCTCTGGTCCTATTTGTCGTGACCAGCGATGAGTGGTATTCCGATATTGCTTTCTTCCTCACCTACGGCGAATGCCCAACTCACCTAACTACAAAGGAGAAGCACACTATAAAGCTCAGAGCAGCTAAGTATGTCATATGGGATGACGGTTTATACAAACGCATGATAGATGGTGTCTTTTTGCGATGTGTCGAAAAGCCACAGCAGGTGAAGTTGCTTGAAAGTTTTCATAATTCAGCCTGTGGGGGCCATTTCTCCTCTTCCGTGATGACACAAGATCATCAAGAGCCAGTACTATTGGTCGTCGCTTTTCCAAGATACAGCCACCTGGATAGCAAAATGTGAACCTTGCCAGCAGTTCGTCGGCAAGCCCAAGTTGGTTGCTTTTCCCCTTAGGCCGGTCATTATCAACGAACCATTCAGGCAGTGGGGAATTGATTTTATTGGTGCACTCAATCCCTAATTGAGTGCCGGACATAGTTATGTCCTTACGGCAACGGATTACTTCACCAAGTGGGTGGAAGCCATACCTGTCAAACATGCCACTTCTGAGGTTGTTTGCAGTTTCATTAAAGAAAATATTATTGTCAGGTTCGCGCGTCCCAATAAAATTTTTATCGATAATGCTTCTAACTTCTCCTCGCGAGAAGTTATTAGTTTTTGCTATGAATGCGGGATAACTTTGGCTCACGCCTCAGATTATTACCCTCAGGGAAATGGTCAGGTAGAATCTAGCAACAAGAACTTGGTGACCATCATACGAAAACTGGTGGACGAGAATCAACGAATATGGCACAAGTCCTTATACGACGCTTTGTGGGTAGATCGCATTACTCCCAAGAGGTCTCTTGGTATGTCACCTTTTCAAGTGTTATATGGCACTGATGCCGAGCTTCCCATTTCTGCTGAAATCCCTGCTCTGCGCTTGGCACGAGCTATTGAAGATGAAACTTTCCAAAATTCTCTTGAGAAGAGGATCATGTATCTGACAGAGCTCGAAGAAAAGAGAGTAAGAGTGGTCGACAAGATCACCGAGCATCAGAATCAAGTCAAGAGACTATTCGATAAAAAATCTAAGTAAAGAAATTTCCAGGTGGGGACCTCGTCCTTCTGTGGGACAAGTGAAGAGAGCCAAAAGGCATGCACGAAATTTTGATTCCCTATGGAGAGGACCTTTCAAGATCAAGCAGCTCAATGGAGAGAATAGTTTCTATCTCTCATATTTGGATGGAACCGAACTCCCACTTCCCTACAGCGGGCAGCATCTGAAAATCTTCAGGAAGTAGAGCTTGCTCTCTTCTTTGTACAGTTTTCTTTAGTTGTGTGTTTGTTTTCGTCATGTGTTTGCTTTCTGTTTGTTGTGTGTTTCCCTTGTTCTCCCTCCGGTCACCCTTGTTTTTGACTCTCCAGCCCAATGGATAGGCACATGAGATCTGGGATTCTCTACCCCCGAGTTTGCTCAGGGATAGTCCCCAGAAAGAGCCAGCTGTTATCCCATAAAATTGGCAAGGGAAATTTTACAGATAACCGTACCGAAGTTTTGTTCCGATCCCTCGTTAGGGACCCCTTGCGTTCGGAACGTTGCAAAATCCCTTTCCGGGAAATCTAGTTTTCCGAACTTGGTCGTTTTTGGTCTTTTGGCCGGGCACATGGAATGACTATGTAACATCAACTTTTGATGCGCCCCCTTTAAACCCTTTGGCGCATGTCTTCTTGTGTCAACAGTGTTTTGGTGCACCTCTCTATGTTGAGGCTTCCCTGTGTGCGCCAAGGCACATGCGCCTTCCTGTCGACATATCTTTTGTTGCGCCGCTTTTTGGTGCGCCAAAGGCGCACATATTCCTCTGTCGACACCCTTTTCTGTGCGCCTTACCTATTTAGCTTTTCGCAATCTGCAATATCATGCGCTCATGCGCCATTAGAGGGAGGCCTCAAAATTGCTAACTCTTTCTTAGGCATCGGCATTTCAATGGAAAATCAAACAGCTATTTTCTCGACACGGCTTTCTTCATTGAGTTTCACGTCTTATTCTTGTAGATCAGCAATTAAGCTTAGAACAACAACATATGTCAACATCAAGCAAGAGACCCACCAAATCCAAAAACTATTTTAAACTCCCGGAGAAGCTCATAGACGAGCGGTAGACTTGCGAGGCGATCAGTGAACGACACAAGGATCCTTCCCAGGATCAACTAGGGCCCATGATCAGCAAGTTCATGGAATACCATGCTCGATTTCACATCTCGTCACTGACGATGCATAAAAGCGGCTACCTCCTTTCGGTGCGGGATGACGACGATGAATAGCTTCTCTTTCTTCTTCTTCTCTCTCTTCTTCGTCTTTCTTTTTGTAAATATCTAGAGTATGTTGGCACAAATGATGACATCATCCATGTTGCACCATGGGATGATGTCATCCATCAAGTTGTCAAAAGTCAACATGACTTTGAGATATTTTGTATATCCTTGTAGATATTTTGTAAATATCTTTGTAAATAGGTGGTTGGCTCCTTTTTGCCTTCTTTTCTCTCCTTCTTCTATAAATACCCCAATACTTGTTGTGGTGTGGATGAGTGGATATCTTTCAGATGAAAAATAGAAGTGAGGAGAAAAGACTTTGAGCTTTTTGTAACAGAAAGAATTATTAATACAATATTTAGACTTTGTGCTGAATACGTGTGTTATTTGCATTGGATCTCTCTTACGTTAGATCTGTATGCTTGTTCTGTTGGATCCACTTCTGTTTTATTGTCATTTATTCATCAGTATTGCTTTGCTCGTTTATGCAAGTAGGTTTGGCTCTGTTTACTACCAATCCCAAAACATAAACCCTCGACCTTTACTTTTGGAATTCATTTCTTTTCTTTCTTCGGATCTGATCTTTCTCCATCCTCTCTTTCATTCCTTTCTTTTCACGATGGAAACATCCCTCTTTGGGATGAGATCCCAAACCCACAGAAGGCGAATATTGTGAGACTTGCATGATTCCTGCTTGGTAGAATAACAATAAACCGTTTAACTTTCTTGACTCAAAGAGGGCTATTCCTTGTGCACTATTGGCTCGTCTATCCATAGATCTGCCCAAGCGATAGATTTTTAGACCAACAGTTGCAATCATTCTAGGCCTAAAAGTGCCTACCCGGTCAGCGTGAGGTGCGTGGATTCTTATGTCCCACAGGTATTATAGAAAATTCAAAAAGGGATATGCCAAATTTGTCACACCTCTAGAGGATTTAACTTGAAAGGGAAAGGTACATTTTATTGGGGAGAATTGCAAAAAGTGCATTTGAGATATTGAAAGAGAAACTTACTACCGTGTCGATTCTGCGTTTTCCTTCATGGGATCAACCATTTCATGTACATGTGGATGCCTCTGGCACGACCATTGGCATGGTGTTAGCTCAACTTGGAGAAGGTATTATAGATCATCCTATCTGTTTTTCTAGTAGAAAGTGACTTCTATAGAACAGAATTACACAACTACGGGCGTGAAGCTTTATCAATGATCATGTGCTACATAAATTCTGCAATACTTACTAGATACACCATTCGTCTTTGATATGGATCACATGGAATTAAAGTATTTGGTAAACAAGCATGTTTTATAAGGGCACATATGTCGATGGATGCTCTTATTTCAGGAATTTGAATTCATAGTTGTGGTAAAACTAGGGAAAAGTAATCTGGACCGAGATCATCTATCAAGAATATAATCTGGAGAAGAAGCACATGCAATTGAAGATACCATGCCTGATTCACGGTTATACAGGGTTATAATGATCACCATCCAAATATTAGGACATTACCATCTTTCTACTACAATTTGGTGTGGCACCAGAAAGAATGAAGGCCTTAGAAAAGAAACAACTTGCTATATGTGAAACACCTTTTATGTTTATCAGCGGTGACTTGTACAATTTAGGCAGAGATGAAGTATTGTGTTGTTGTGTGTTGGAGCATGAGTGCACGAGATAGTATGGAGGAGGCTCATGGTGGTATTGCAGGTGGTCACTATGCAGGTGATGCTATCACGCGCAAGATCCTACTCATTGGATTATGGTGGGAGACCCTGTATAAATATTGTAAGGCATATTGCAAGGCGTGTGATCATTGTTAGCGTCTAGGAAAACTAGGGAAAAGAGATGAGATGCCTTTAAGACCTATTTCTAGTGTAGAACCATTTGAGAAATGGGCTATCAACTTTGTAGGACCTATTTCACCATCGCGCATAGGACTGGATCACGCTACATCATTACTTGCAGATTATCTCACAAGGTGGGCAAAAGCAGCACCTACAAAGGATTGTACAACAGCTACAACAACTAGGTTTCTATGGGAAAATGTTCTTACAAGGTATGGATGTCCTTTAAGTCTAACAAGTGATAGGGGCACACATTTTTTGAATGAGACAATCAGGATATTATTAGATGAGTTTATGGTTGCGCACCATAAGACTACACCTTACCATCCTCAAGAAAATGGAACTTCGAGGCTTTCAATAAGATTTTGAGCCAGACCTTGACAAAAAATTGTGATGTTGGAAGAAAGGATTGGGATGATAAAGTGTCTACTATACTTTGGGCATATAGAACAACTTATAAGAGGTTGAACAAGGCCACACCATTTTAGTTAGTGTTTAGAGCATGTCGTTCTTCCTATGGAATTCATGTTACCTTATTTGTGTATCACACGTCTTTGAAGGCCTAGCTAATGAGAAAACTTTAGAATAATGGATTGAAAATATGATCAAGTTAGATGAGCAACAAGCTATAGCACGATGGAGTCGAGAATCAAGAAAATGCCAGCGAAAAGCATGGCATGACAAAAACACAAGGGATAAGAATTTTATGATTGGACAAATGGTGCTTCTCTATGACTCTAAGTTCTTGTGCCATCTAGGAAAACTTAAGGTACATTGGTTGGGGCCGTATGTTATCACTTACATCCTTGAAACAGGTGCTTTCTAGTTAGAAGCACTTGATGGAACATGGCTACTCGGTTACTTTAACGAGAGTAGGCTGAAGCCCTACTATAAATAAGTCTTCTTGGTGTTTGTAATAAGGCAGTGTTTCCATTTAGATTAGGATTTCAATTATGTATTTCCTTCTTCGTCGTTATGCTTTGTACAATTCGTTGTTTTATTGTGTAATAAGAGCGTTTGTGCATGTGAAGCTAATTATTATTTGAAGCATGTTTATGTGTAAAGGAATGCACATAATTTTAGTGTGGGGTGGTTGTTGATATCCAAGTACAAGACTGCTGGAATTAAAAGGTGAAAAGAATAAACTACTATGGGTGCTATTCAAGTTAAAATATTGCTTCTAAAAAGTGACCAAAGATGGAGATGAATGAAGGGACAGTATAATGCGAGGTAAGTGGAGGCCATAAAAACTACTAATGGAAGGTGCGGTGACAACATACTCGGGCAAGGGAAGCGCGTTGAAGAGAAGTCTATGACTAGAGGGTAGGAAGGTGCACTAGAAGGTGATAAGCGGGGTGCGAAAATGTATCGCATGGAATGAATGAAATGGGTCAATAAATGAGAGGACATTGGGTAGGTGAAGGAGCAATAAATGCATCAAAAATTTGAAAATCTATATAAGGATGGGATGCGAGTTCATTCTTACCATTGCGATTAAGAGAATTTGAAAAGAGCTAAGTGCGAAGAGCTAAGAAATCATGTTGAGGTGTGAAGAGTGTGAAACTAGACATGGAAAGGAGGTTTGTGCAAAGAAGAAGCTTGCGTTCCCATAGGAAAAGGGTTTGAGCAGAGCAGATGCATTACAAATGAGCCGGGGCATGTGATTTCCGCTAGGGCATGGAGATTTGAGAAAAGGTTTGAGTTGCACATTGCAAAAGTCAAAAGATGAGTATTTTCAGAGGATTACAGGGTAGAAATGGCACCAAAGAAGGCAGCTACAACGGGAGTTAAGGGAAAGAAGAAGGTGGTCGTGGAGGAAGAAGAAATGACCCTTGAGAGAAATTTTTCAGAGATGTAATATCCAGAGGGGGTTATAGTAGGCCAGGAATGGGATTCCCACATTCAGAGAAGCAATATAAGTGAGTACAACCATCGTACCATAGAAAACAAGGAGCTGGATGAACTTTTGAACACAAAGACAAATAAGCACATGACGGAGGACATGCTGGTCTATGACGATGTTGGGGAGAAGTTATTGAAAAATATTTGAGTATATAAATTATACGAGCTCCCCTACTTGGAAAATATGAGCCCTTGTACCAATGGCTCATGATTAGAGTAAATGAATACTTTGTCTACTTTACAAGAAGTAGAGTAAGGATTTAAACCACGTTGATCTCAACTATGATAGGATTGAAGGGCACAGGTGAAGACCTTAATGGGGACTTAACAGAAGACGCTGTAATTTTGGAGACCAGGAGGGAGCTGGGGTACACTAGGGGTCCATGCGGCATAGACATAGAAAAGCTGAAAAAGTACCCAATTATGCAGGAAACCGTGCACCTTGTAACAAAATTAAATGACAAAGAGAGGAGGTCACAAGTGAACACCATGTGGATGTACGTTGCAAAGAAGATGTCTAAAGGGGTAGGATACAACATTTCAGATTACATTGTGGAAACTATTATCGAAGAAGTGCGTTCAGGAGGAAAGATCAGTTTCGGGGCCGTTTTGTTATCTCTGGTATTCATGGAAATCAGAATACCTAATCGACCAAAGGAGAATATCTGGGAGTATCCCATGGAGAGCAAGTCACTCAGTAGAATGATTCAACAAGTACTTGTGTGAAGGATTGATGCCTAAACTAGTTAAGCAGAGGGATGAGAAGTGGTACAATAGGATTCATGTGGCATTTGAAGAGGAATGGCACATCCCCAAAGAATTTCCTTTGGTGGTGGGTAAGGCAGTACAATTTGCAGTATACCAGGATTTTTGTATTGTGTGATTTACGATGAAGGATGGGGCTTGGAGCCCATGGTGCAAACTATCGTATGCCTTCACAATGAGGTATTTTCAAACATTATTTCATAGGTTCTCAGACATGCACCACCTAACATTCAATGCAGATAAAGTAGATTGTGACTAACACACACTGAGGAAGAATTATGTATATCCAGGACTTAATGCATATATTTAAAGGCTAATCTCGATGTGTTGAGCATAAAGCCAGTAAGTTTAGTTTTTGGAGACATTGGAGTAGCACTTGTGTACCTCCATCTAAAGCCCAAACTAGAAAACAAAAATTATGTGGAAGATGAGTTCACGCTCCCAGGGCCGCCGAAGGGTAAGTATGCCATGGAGAACATTCCAGTGCTTAAGCCCATAGAGAAAATCAAAGTAGAGGATGAGGAGGATGAGCGTGAGGATAGTGGTGGTTTAGAGCACATGAGGATGCACCCATCAGATAAAAATAATCGGAGCGTGTGACTAAGCCAAATTATGGGCGGGAAGAACAAGAGGACCCGAGCGGTTCAAGGAGAGTGCTTGCTTTAAAAGAGTATTTAGGCGAACAAGGACTCAAGGTGCTACTCCACAATCAGTGTATAGGTCACCTCGACTATCTCCACAGAAGGAGACAAATGAGAAAAGGAGAAGGAAGTTGAAATTGGGTGAAGAGGTGGAGAAATCGAGGAAAGCACGTCAGGGTATCCTACACCACCTGAATATGAGGAGGAACCACAGAGCAGGGAGGAGCCACAAGAGGAATCAAAGGATGGAGAGGAAGGAGAAAAGGACACAATAGAAGCTGCACATGATACTACTTGGGGTATGTTAGAACAAACTCCAAATCTTGAAGCTCCAGTTCCTAAGGGGCCTAGAACAAAGAGAATGAGTGGAGAACACAATGCACCAATCATGGGCTATGTTGAGGACATAGGTAAAATTGTCCATGCCCATTTTCAGAGCACTATGACACAAAAGGAGTTATTTGGCTGGGATTTGATGGATGAAGATATGGAAACCGTGTGCATAAGGAAGCAACTTTCGTGGTTGATGCACACGCATATGGATGAACCAAAATTCGATGTGTGTGAGGATTTGTGTGTGTCAAGAGGTTGAAAAAGACTCCCCAAGCTAGACACATAACAGTAAAGCCTATTGTTATGTCTGATGAGAAAGTAAGTAATGCATTGGTAAAGGTCTCCACAGAGGTGGCTCGTAGGAACATGGATAAGGCCGCAACCATCAAGGTCATTGCGAGGGAAATTAAAACAAAGGATGCAGAAATAGCATGCCTGATCTAGGAAAAGGACTTGGAATAGAAGAAGAACCATGCCTTTATCAGCATGGCAGAGACTATTGGGGACCATGTACTAAAAGCGCGCCCACATCTGGAGTCAAAGGTACCAGAGCAATTTCCTTCAGCAATGCACTATGTCAAGACTTTGGTGGATTTGGTACTTGAAGATGAAACCATGTGAATTCCAACACCAAAGAATCCTGAGCAAGAGGAAGAAAGGGAAAGGGCTGCAGTGAAGAGAAATATTTCATCTTATGAAGGAATGCTACAAGCACTACGGGAAGAACTAAAGAAGGCAGACCAAGCCTTGAACATCTGTACAGCTCCAGAGGTGCTCATAAAAATAAAAACCCTGGAGGAGGAAAATGAGGTCCAGAAAGTGATGAAGGATGACACATTGGGCCGTGTAGAAAGATTAACACTTGGTTAAATAGAAGCGTGAGGCCCTTGCAGCAGCACAAGAACCACACAAGGATCGAGTTAGAGGAGTTTGGGAAACTCATCGCACAAAAGATAGATTTGCTAGAGGGAAGGATGACTGCAATGTCCAACATTGTGTTGGTCTTGTAGAATGAGAAAGGAGAGATTACGCAAGATGAACTGGAGTCCATTGTTGTGGAAATTCTAGAAAAATTAGAGGAAGCACTCGTTGAGTGGCAGACCTTGGAGGCCAAAATAAAGGAGGAATATCCCGAATTAATTTTTCAGTTCAAGCAGATGAAGCTATAGGGTAACATCATTCTTTTATGCATATAGATTCATTCTTATTCTTTCCATTCATATTCTTTGATTCATTTTTGAGACAACCATTTCTGAGGTGGAAATACAATTAGTGTGGGGTAATGTTGAGTAGAGAATACTTAACAAAAGGCACACAAGAGGTCTCTGTGAAAACATGGCATGTTCAAAGGCACAAACGAATAAGGGAAACACACGTACGGAGGATAATCCATATTTTACGTGTTGATGATTTTCTTTATAGATGAACCGTTAGAGTTGTAGGAAACCTTAGGTTGGTGAGACATGTGCCCTAAGGTGACCTCCAGGTTTTAAAGAAGTTGGCTCTTCTCTAGTTTTAGGAGTAGGTTTAGAAAAAGCATGTAAATGACTGAAATAAATAGGCGATGCACCAAATTTTAAAAAGAAATGACAAAATATCTGAGATCTTTATCAAGAATATTTGAAGGGCTAAACAACACGATCTACTACTCTGATAACGCAAAAATCTGAGGAACTGAAACAAATAATAATAAATGAAACAAAGAAATTCTAAGGGCATCAAACACGATGAATTTCCTGACTCATTTAGAACTACCTTTCATAAAAGAAACAAAGGTTCAGAACATATGAAAATCCAATTTGCACAGAATAAGAACTCTTTATTCATATAGAGAAAGGGTACATAAGGCCCATGAAAGCACAAATTACACTTCTCTTCTATGACAGAGGCTTGCTAAGGCTAGATAAAACATACAGAACTCTCCACTTTTCTCCTCCCTCTTCTTTGGCTCAAAATTCCTTTTTTTCTCCCTCTTTTTTTTTTTTTGGTATCTCGCCTCCTTTTATAGGAAACATTTTTCCTCTATCACTTTTAGCTACCACCCTTTTCCTTCAATTCTGATAAGGCCTTACACTTATCCTTTTGGCTTCTCCCTAGTATTTTAAATGCAACTGCCACCACTGTCTTTCCTATTAATTTGGATATTTGACCTTCATGGTTTTGGAATAAATATTTCATCCCTTTATAGAAATTCATGCACCTACTCTCTTCTTGGTATTTCCATTGAGTCCTTGTCTGATTAGACTCCTCATTTGGGCCACGTGGAGGACTCACGCTTGCTTAGGGTCATCCTTCCTTTTGGGCTATATCAAACATGCATCGAAAGACATGTGGAGTGTCTGTGTGAGTTTGAGAACCCGCTTGAATGTTTGAAGTTGGGGATGTGCCTATGAGACACATGGAGACCACCACGAGCATTTCATACTTAGTCATTACTAGATTTTGATCAACCGAGGGCATCTAGAGTCTGGGGACAAAATACTTAACAAAAGAGTCATAACAAAATAATATAATCATCGAGGACTTAGCCATTTTTGTACATGAGGATCTATTTTTATAGATGGCATGCAAAGCACACAAACAAAGTAGAGACGTGCATGCCACACATTGGCTATTTTTGGAGGATCGACTACAAAGCACTTTGCATGAATGCGGACTAAGAATAGGTTTTTCACTATCAGTTAACTAAAGGAAGACTATTGTTAGCACACTTGCATGTGGGACTATGACTGTAAACGGTGCATGGCTAATAATAGCATGTGACCTATTGGATAAGTGGTGAAGGGCAAGTCCCCACCCTTATAAATATGTAGTGAACTGTGTAGTAGAGGATATACGTGGATGAGTAGAGAGATATAGATATATGTATGTAGGTATGTGTGCAAGACTGGACTATTGTATCATATCTGTGTGCGTATGGGCATAGAATGCCATTACTTGTAAGAAGCTTCTGTGTAATTGTCATATTTAATAGAATGGAGGATATTGGCTAAATCTAAGTGTTAGTTTTGTGTGTATTTGGATCTAGTATGTTCTTGATTTCATCATGGTTAATACTTAATTATATTCCCCTTATATATATATATATATATATATATATATATATCGACATGCTCTATAGAATGATGTATTAATAATGGAACTACATGTATTAAGTCTTCATCATGCTAACATCCTGCAACAACAACCCTAAAGAGGGACCTGGTACCTTTGTGCGCTTTGGGTGAGCACTCAGTCTAGGCTGAGTGATGTGCCAGCATGCCTGGGGTCTTATTGGTGAATTCTAGGTTGCATCGGTTTATGCTATTGATATTTTGTGTGGGATTATTTCACATATTTTATCCCTTATTTCCTAACACCTCCATGTCATTGTCTTTTCTTTTCTCAAGCAAAACCTAAAGTATAATGGGATGGTCTCTAGAACTTATTCCCAAAATCCATTCTTTGAAACCCTTTTGCTTGTTCAAGTAATTTTTGGGAACATTGCCCCTCCCGAAAGTGTTATTTATAGCATACTTCATCTCCTCATACATGTTCTAACAAACATAAAAACAATACTAAGTACAATAAAGCTAAAAATAGTGCAAGATAGAAAAAAAATCAAATTTTATTTAAGCTAATCACCTTCACATTTTTCAATTCTGTCAAGAATGACAAGCTTTCATTTTCATCGACAAAATTTTCAGAGAAATATGCTTCAGGGCATCTCTGCTGAATGGAATACTTGTGACAGAAAGGAACCCAAATCTTTGCAAAACAGGAAGCTTCAAAGAGAGCATAAAACATAAGGGTGGATCCTTCGTCATCCGACACATAACATGACAGTTTTTTTCTGGATAATGAAAAGCAAGAGTAGACAATACAATGTTTACAACATCAATGAGAGGTTCTTTGGTTGGATCGGCAGTGCATATAAATATATCCACCTTAAATATATCCACATGCGGTAGATCTTTCTTAAATATGTACATTTACGAGACAAGCTTAAGCTTAAAGACCCAAATAATTATGTTTTACAATACAAACTGCAAAAGGAATCTTAAATACTTAACGATCGTTAGTATACGTGCATCACTTACCTATTAGAAAGCCTTTTGAGATACGTGCATCAATCCACAGGAGCCATTTCATGGTTTGTTTTAATACCCAATGGAAGGCGATCCCAAGCTCTACTCCAAAATCTAGATTCCATGCCAAATAGCCTTCGTTGAGCATATACATGATGTGATAATATATAAGGTCGGGAACAACAACAAAGTGTATATAGGAATTAGCTCTATTTATCTTTGTAATGGGTAATTCTCTTGTAGCGTAAAGGGTAGAGTCCCCGCACTCCATATTTCCTGCCTCCCCTTTGATACCGTGTGATGGGACCGAATGTTATGAAAAGTAAGATTATGCGGAATTTTCTAGACAAAATAAAAGTTTATGAAATAAGAAAATTATAGAAATTAGAATATTTTGGGTATGAAGAGGAAATTAGAAAACTCTAGAATATAGAAGCTTCTGGATTTTATAATCCAAGCCTATAAATTTGTAACAAGCTTCACCAATCTGCAAGTTGAATCAACAAGTTGGATTGCAACAAGTGGAGTGGATGTAAGTTGGATTGTTGAATTAATAAGAAATATTTTTGAGTCTTCTCCAGTTAAAAATGTTGTTCTATCTTTTAAATATTTTATTTATGTGGGCCTATTCTTTTCATGGTATCAAAGAAAGGAATTTTCTATAGCAAGGTTGGATATTGATTTTTTTTGAGAGGATGAGTATTTAATTTGTATTGAGGGGCTGAATATTGAACTTTTTTACTCTAACATGGGTTCTTCAAATGAAAAAAATTCCAATCTTCAATGGAAGTGGTTTTGCATATTGGAAGATTACAGTAAAGAATGTTTTAAGGGGAAAAGCTTTGTGGAGGATTGTGAACAAAGAAATTGGAGAACCGCAAAGCAATGATAAAGAAAAGGAATTTTGGAAATGCAATTTCAAGCAAGCTAGAGGAATAATTGGTAAAGCCTTGAGCCCAAATATTAATACAAGATTTGTTTATATTGATGATCCAATGCTAGACTAGGACATATTAATTATAGAAAATTGCAAGATATGGTACAAATGAATATGGTTAGAGGATTTATTTCAGCTTTTGATGGAGTGTGTGAAGGATGTGTGTTAGGTAAACACCATCGAGATCCTTTTGATTCAGGTAAGGCATGGAGAGCTAATCATCCACTACAACTAATTCATAGTGATTTATGTGAACCGGGTTATCCTTCCCTTTCAGTGCTAGGTATCTTCTCACTTTTATTGATGATTATAGTAGGAGAGTATGGGTTTATTTTATGGAAAGGAAAAGTGAAGTATTTGAATTTTTCAAAATTTTAAGGCATTGGTTGAAAATCGAGTGGAAAAAGAATTAAGTGCTTAAGGTCAGATAATGGGTGAATATTGCAAATATGCATTTGAATCATTTTGTGAAAATAATGGTATTAAGATACAAAAATTGTTCCATATACCCCTCAAAAAAATGGAGTTGCTGAAAGGATGAATAGAACTCTTTTAGAAATGGCTCGATTGTATGTTGCATTCTAAGGGTTTGCATGATAAATTTTGGAGTTTGGTTGTTTCTTGTGCTACACATATTATAAATAGAATCCCCACCAAAGCACTCACTAATGTCACTCTTGAAGAATCTTGGAGTGGAAGAAAGCCTCATGTTGGGTATTTTAAAGTGTTTGGGTGCATTTCTTGGGTACATATCCCTGATGAAAAAGGGAAAAGTTAGAACCAAAGAGTCATAAGTGTTTTTTTATGGGGTATAACGAAGAATCAAAGGCCTACAAGTTATATGATTTGGTAACAAAGAATATTTTTATTAGCAGAGATGTAAAATTTGATGAGCATTCTCAAATTATAACAAATACTTCCCATGATGGAGATTACATTGAGGCATGCACTTCTAATGATGATAATATTATTGATAGTGAAATGACTAATGTTTTTGATCAACATATTTCGTACCTAGTGATGATGAAGGAGAAGATGATTCAGCTAGGAAAAAGACAAGGAGTATTGAAGAGATATATAGAGAAGGTCCGAAGACTCAAGGAAGGAATAGAAGTTCTCTAATGGTGAAATTCTTATAGATAAATGATCCAGTCTCATATGAACAAGCTAGAGGGAAGAAAGAATGGGAGCAAGCTATGAAAGAATAATTTGATGCTTTACAAACAAATAATACTTGGGAACTTGTGCCCCTTCCTAAAGGTAAGCATGTTATTGGTTGTAAATGGGTTTATAAAACAAAGTTGAAGTCGAATGGTGCTATTGAAAAATTTAAAGCTAGATTGGTTGCTAAGGGATTCAATCAAAAGGAAGGTGTTGATTATGAAGAAACATTTTCCCTTGTTGTTAAAATGAATACCATTAGAATTATTCTTTCTTTGGCTGCTAGTTTTGGATGGCATATTCATCAAATGGATGTTAAAAATGCATTCTTAAATGGATATTTATGTGAAGAAATATATATGAATCAACCACTAGGTTTTGTAGATCAGAAACATCCAAACCTTGTTTACAGATTAAAGAAGTCTCTTTATGGTCTTAAGCAAGCCCCAAGGGCATGGAATGAGAAGATTGATAGGTACTTTCAGCTTCATGGGTTTAAAAAATGTAAATCAGATCCAAATATTTATGTGAAGAGAATCCAAGATGAGATTATTGTTGTTGCAATTTATGTAGATGATTTTCTCATTGTTAGAACAAATATTGGGTTGATCAATGATTTAAAATCAGATCTTAAAAGAACATTTCAGATGAGTGATTTGGGTGAACTAAACTATTTTCTTGGATTACAAGTTTGTAGACTAGATGGAGGATTGTTTATTTCTCAATCCAAATATGCTTTGGATATTTTAGAAAAGTTTAACATGTTGGAGTGTAAACCAACCTCTACTCCCTATCAATCTGGATTCAAGCTTAGTAAGGAATGTACTTCCAAGGGGGTAGATCCAACTTTATACAAACAACTTGTTGGTAGCCTTGTTTATCTAACTCATTCTAGACCAGACATTTGTTTTATAGTTAATCTTGTATCCAAATTTATGCAGGAACCTAAAGAAATTCATTGGCTGGCTATGAAGAGAATTTTGTGATATGTTCGTGGCACAATACATTGTGGAATTCATTATGACTATAAGTCCTCAATCTCATTGGTTGGATTTACAGATTCTGATTGGGCTAGTGATACAAATGACAGGAAATCAACTAGTGGCTACATTTTCAAACTTGGATCAGGATCTATTACATGGAGTAGCAAAAAAAAAGACAACCACCTCATTGTCCTCATGTGAAGCAGAATATAGAGCAACAAAAGAAGCAGTTTGGATTCAAAATCTTTTATCTGAGCTTGATCTTCCACAATGTTCAGCTACTACTTTGTATTATGATAATCAAAGTGCCATACAAGTGGCATATAATCTAGTGTTTCATGCTAAAAAAAAGCACATTGAGATTTATGTTCACTACATTTGGGATCTTGTACAACAAACTATTGTCAAGCTCCAATATTGTCCAAGTGAAGAACAAATTGCTGATATTTTCACTAAGAGTGTGGTGAAGCAACATTTCTAAATTTTTGTGAAATGCTCAAAGATGTTAGAGGTGAACATTAAGGGGGATAGTGTATAATTTTCCCTCCTCTAAAGTTTCGTGAAATTCTTGGCATGTTAGAGGTGAACATTAAGGGGGGATATTGTATAATGTTCCCCTCCTCCTTTGTATTTTTTTGTAATTTTTCTAGCCAATCTTAAGGGGGATGTTAGAAAAAGTAAGATTGTCTAGAATTTTCTAGACAAAATAGAAGTTTAGGAAATAAGAAAAATCTAGAAATTAGAAGATTCCAGGTATGAAGAGGAAATTAGAAAACTCTAGAATATAGAAGCTTCTGGATTTTATAATTCAGCGTATAAATTTCTAATAAGATTCACCAATCTGCAAGTTGAATCAACAAGTTGGATTGTAGAAAGTGGAGTGGAATCGTGGATGTAAGTTACATTGTTGAATTAATAAGAAATATTTTTGATTCTTCTCTTGTTAAAAATGATGTCCTATCTTTTAAATATTATATTTTTTTGGGTCTTTTCTTTTTCAATGAATGCATCTCATTCGTTGAGGGCATTTGAGGGTACTCTATCCATTTCCTCGAATGCCCCATTCTACACCTTGAGTCCATATTCACCACCATGGCGTCGCTTGGTGTCACCTCATCTCCTTCATCAACCAACTTATGTCTATCATATTTCTAGAGGGCTCATCCTTATCCGACACTTCCCGGTAATGCACCTTCACATGCTCCATCATCCATTCTGAACGGAGGGAGTCAAATTGACGCGGATGGGATTCAAACACTAAACATGAAGATTGGAATCTGGTGGAACTTCTTCGTAAGGGGCCCCCAATGCATGGACTATATCTTGGTAATCTCCAAATGACATGAAACCACCTTTGAAGGATTGTTGCAGTCACATACAAATTAAAAAATCCACCTTATCTTCACATCACGATTTCAAAGCAAATGCAATGAAATATTTTAAACCGTCCATTTCCTCCAGGTGTCAAATTCAACATATCCCTTCTCACTATGTATACGCCTTCAACGTAAATATGGACAATGAGGCACAAAAATAAACAATAACTAACATATTGAAATTGATATTGAAAGTGGTGTGATAAGACGACTTTATGGGTATTCTACACCGATTTAAAGAATATCAAGATAAAAAACATGTTATGAATTAAAAGGATAAATTCTTATCATAAGAACATGAGATTGAAATATCATACCCTTCTTATTCATTCCTCCCTTCTCTTTGTATCTAAATCACAACCACTCCCTTATGCATAATCAATGTTATATAACCTAGTCCCATATTTACCAATGAAATGAGATAGGTTGATCGGTGGAAGATTATAACTAGCAATCGTACGTGAAATGTACGATGGAAATGCCAAAGGGGATCTTTTGAAGGATTCAAATTTGAGGATTTTTTTTCATAAAAGTGGATTTATTCATAAAAAGTGTTCCAAATCTACTACTTGGCTCAATAGGGTATCATAGGAGCTAGATCTTGCACCCCTAAATGAATGCTTTCAATAAGAAACTAATGCAACATGTCATATGATCAAACTGGAAAGATTTTATCAATCACATTGGAGTCAAATTAGGGCTAGAACCTACTAGCTTAATGTTAGAAATAAAGCCTCCAAAGAGACATTTCAACAACATAAAGGTAGGCACTCTTATTAAATCAAGTTTCTTAATGAATTTAGCGATAATATTTCTAATCGCTTAGATATTATTCAATATTTTCTTATCCACTATAAGAATGTAATTCAAAACCAATATTTCAATGCTAAGACAAAGTTTCTCTTCATAAATAGATTATTTTCATGCCTTAAGAGAGAAGTTTCTCTTTAAAAATAGATTATTTTCATGCCTTGTAAACTTACCTCTTCTCAATGGGTGATTGGTAAAAACCACTCTCAATTGATGAGATATAAGATGGAGTCAATTTTATGGAACATGATAAAGCCCCAAGGGTCAATAGATTTCCTTCACCCCAAGTTTTTCACATGAGCCTCATGAGAGTCATTGGGAAGCGAGGCAAGTAGATCTTGAGATATCTTTGGGGAACTTTGAGTTTTGGTATTCATTACACACCTTAGATTTACGGTATTGAGGGATTTATAGATTCGATTGGGGTGGATGTCGCGATACTCAAAATCCACATCCGGCTTATTTTTTCATCTTTTTCTAGTCGAGTTGCTTGTTCTTGTAAAAGTAGAATACCATTGCATTATCATCCACTTAGGCCAATTATCGAGGTGCTTTGTGATAGCAAGGCGGGAGGTTCTTTGGCTTCATCAGATTCTTAGTGAGTTTGGTTTTTCATAGGAGTCTCCTTCCTTTATTTGGTGTGATAACCAAAGTGTTATTCACATTACACGTAATCCTGTTGAGCATCAACACACAAAGTATATAGAGATCCACATGCACTTCATTCGACACAATTGATTCAGATGGGTTCATTCAGATGGAGTTTGTTCCTATGGCTGATCACTCACAGAGATATCTTCACTAAGCCCTTGGCTTCTCCTCACTATCTGGAATTGCGAGAAAAAATTGGGGTGAAGGAAGTTGTCCTTGGGGGAGCTTGTATATTCCTTCCTTCCTTCTTTTCTAGTATTGTATCAGGGTACCTTATCAAGCCTAGTAGCCGGGACCCTTTCTTTTTTGCTCCCTAGCATTCACTTATGGGAGGGTGTTGGTGTAAATATATTAATTACACCAAATAATCTCATTAGAGAAAATTGTTATATTTTTTTAATTAGGAGAGTTTGTTCTAACTTCCGGAGCTTGTTGATATTCTCTCCACTCCTTGTATGGAATTAGTTATCTCCTATTTTAGCTTGACATTCCTATTATTTAGGAATGTCAAACTACCTATTATTCCTATTTAATTGTTTCTCCCGAATGGTGAGAATATCATAGATTAATCTATTTTCTCTGTTTCTAATTATTGAGTTCTTATTTATTTTTCTCCTCTGAGTTATTTTTCTGTGCTTGCTCTTCCTATACTAGATCTCGTTGCTCAATTTTTCATTTTGGACCAAATGTGTGTTGAAAAATTTGCCTTAAATTTCTTTATAATGGTTTATTAGATAGCCTCATGCACAAGAGGAAATATTAACTTGACCCACAAATCTATAAATCCTAAGATCGTGTCTATTTAGGGGCCTATTACTTTTCTTAATGTATCATACAATATCATTTCTAAATATTTGAGTCTTAGAATACAATTGTTTCTTATCATTACGGTTTGGCTTGAGAAAAATGAATCATTCAAGGTAAATAAATTTTTGATCACAACATCATTTGTGTCTAGGAAGGTATGGAATGGGCTCACACTTCCCTTTAAAATTAAATATTTATTTATCAAAATTTATTTTGAAAAGGATTGTGATCTATTTATGTGGATGTTCATTATTATTATGTTACAATATTTTGGGTTTGGTCCTAGATTTGTCCATTATATAGAAAATATTTTTGAGTCTTATTCCTATTTACATTTCAATGTGAAATAGTAAAGCATTTTGTCCTTCACATATCTAACAAAAATTATGTTCATGTTTCTGAGATTTTTGGTTACCTTTTAAGTGCTTATGTTTCTCAAAGAGTGGAGAATAATTCAACCTACTATCTAGTCAAGTCCCTCTCTCTTATGGGAAAGTTCAAAATTTTATCTATTTTTTTTACCACATGTTTATTACTATTTTGGTTCCCCCTCCAATTTTTCTTAGAAAATGTTGGAGAAGATATTTTGAGACATTATTTAGGATAATTCAAAAGGGAAGAAATACTTTCACGAATTGTATTTAGAATTATAATTCAAGTCGGGAAGAAGTTCTAAGTATGGGTTTAATTGATATCCAAATGAAGGGGACCACATTGTGTGCTAATTGGATTCCTCCACAATGGGTTCAAAAACCAAAAGACTACCTAACACATGAGTTCATATTAGGGTTTTAAATATTAGTAAAAAGGGACCTAATATATTGCCTAGTATTAAGGGGTATAAGGGGTTAAAGTATAATTTTTTTTATAAATGTATTAGAGGTAGGGTACATGCATGGAGAAATAGAGAGGATGGAGGAGGATTACTCATGGGTTAGATGCAAAATCCATAAATTTATATCATTTTCATTGTGTGTTTTTCAAATTAGAGGCATGATTTTTATAAAAGCAACAATATTATGTTCTAGAGTAATAACACTATATAACTCTCGAAGTTGGGACATCCTTCATAGTACCATTATTAAAGTATATTTTTATCATTTGATTAAAAAAATTAGGAGAATAGATGTCATGAAGATTAATAAATTTAACTCACAATAATGCAACCACACGTGACCCTTCACATTACTATACAAAGTCTTGTTAGTGTGACAAATGTAGATAGAAAAGAAAGGAATATAGACATCAAATTACACATATTGAGGGTTTGTAATTTTTGTGTCCAATATGAATTTCATCAAGGTTTTAAGTGGAGATATAATTAAATATTATGAAATTAAAAGCTATTTAATCCAACACTAAAGATGTGGAAATAAAAAGGGGTTAAAAATGTCATAGAATAAAAATGGGTAGTTTGAATATATGATAAAATAAGGGGTATTTTATAATTGAAATTTTTTATTAGGAGGGTGTATTGATAATAAAATACTTGAGATGTAGATTTTGAAATAGAGGTATTATTTATTATCCTATGAATGCACGTGATAGGCCATAAGTTTACATATTGAATCACTCATGGATTTCTCATGCTATTGAAGGTCCAAAAGTATGGAAAGTTTTACTTTAGACTACTTTAGACACTTCATCTCAACAAGTAGTCCTTATGAAATAACTAACTGGAAAGGGTTTGGTTTTCATACCCTTCTAATTTCTCATGTACATATCAAAATTATAATAACATGTGTTCAAAAATTATCTACAAATCTTGAAATTCCATCAAGCCTTGCTTGTGTAGAAAGGGTACAAATTCAAGGTTTAGTTCTCCATCAATAATCACCCTTTGTGGTTGTCTTCATTGATAAAATTTCACAACATGTTCCTTTGGATGAAATTTCTTAATTTTTTAGAAAAAATAATTCATACTATTTATGACCTATTCAATACATGTTAAAAGTTATGGATTACTTGGCTTGAGCTGAAGGCTAAGTTTGATAACTAGATATCTTGAATACCTTATTGAAATTAAGATGATTTTATTTCACGATTCCTTATAGAAAACTGAAATTAGAGCTCTTCATCCATGGTGGAAATATTGGAGTTAGAATTTGGCTATCTCATTGATATAGTACAACCCCAAATTGTATTATCAATGATTGTCCTATAAGGTAGTACAAGTGAGTTTCTAAAGATATATGATAATCTCAACAATTACTTCACCATTTGAAGCAATATATTTATAAAATTTTGGTATATCATTATTGAGCTCTAAAAATATCTAAAAACTTTGTCTCATCCTTTTATCAAGTTTTGGGGTTATCACAAGGTTTTACATATAATATATCGATCTAAGCATACATGCAATAAAAGTGGATATTATACCGGAAGAAATATACAAAACAAGAGATATAAATCAACATCGATTTAACGTGGTTCACCCATGTGGGCTAAATCCACCAAGAAACAAGCCAATATATTATCCAAAGCTTTGAAGATATACAATCTTTCAAACCTCTCACGATGTGCAATACTTTCTTTCTCTCAAGCTTCTTTTTTCTTCTCAAGGAATTCTCTCTCACACAATAATTTTTAACTCTCTCTTCTAACCCTAGCTTTATAGCTTATAAATACCCTATACAAATTTAGGGCACTTAGCCATGTAATTAAAATCACTAGATTTGCTTGTTAGTGCGAGAATCACAACACCCCTGAATGTTCTCGTGTATGAGTGGGGAATTTGGTGTGATTGACAACATGGGACTATCTCTAAATTTGTGGGACTTACAAATCTAAGATGGCCCTCGGAGAAAGCCGTTATTGCTTCCTAATCTACCTACCACGAGCTACTCCGGTGTAGAAGGAATCTAATCTAATCCTAATATAACCATTCCAAGGAAACATGGAGAAAGAGAGAGGTGAAAGAGAGCCTACACTAAGTGGTGATACACCAAAAAAGGAAGTAGTTAATCACGAATCCAACTACCTAAAGTGGGGAGAGGTGGGCAGAGGAGAGGGTGGACAAGATGCACCACAGGACCATAGATAGTTTTCACACAGAACACCACTTCGAAACCCATTAAGAACAACTCCCATAACCTACAATATACATCAAAGTATGCACATATACCCTACAACAAAGTGAGAAGCGAGGAGAGACAATAGAATAAGGAAGGATGAACAAAATGCATCACAAAACATATTTTATTTCTCCATGAGTTCACACAGTACATCCTTAGTGGGAAAGAGGCAAGAAAATGCCATTATAGAGCCATGAGAAGGGGCTAAAACTCCACATTCTACCCTAAGGAAGAAAGAGAGAGGGGGCAGGAGAGAAAAGATGAACAACCCTTTGGAAATGCCCCTCCTTCACAATATATAGAAAGAACAAGAGAGAGAGGAGGGAAGAATTAGAATCATGCTTTAACAACCTTGAGATATGCATTGAATCTTACTTTAAAATCTCAACTACCATCAATCAATTCCTCTTTCAAATCCGCCCACAATATGTTGAGTTTGTCGCTCCCCATGTCTGTTTTGCATGTTGAAGAAGAAGAATGGTGGATCAAATCAATTCTAATCACGGTAGTTGAAGCAATCGATTATGTATTAATGGCCTAAAATATTTTTTCCTAATTTTCACCCATTATAGCCTACTAAAGATCATATTTTATGCTTTCATGGCATAGAGGATGTCGATACATTTCCAAAATTCTTCTCCCCCCAAATCGAGTTTCCAATCGAAAGATATGGTTGTTTGAAAATCTGGGTCGCGGCGCACGTAATATTTAAATGAGTCTATCTATCTTTGGGTCCATGTGGCAGCCTGCGCACTCATTTGAGGTTTTCCTCTGCCCTCACTCTCGAAATTGCACCCATGAGACACGTGGCATTATCCACGGGATTTGTTATTCCTTTGTATTCTACCCAAGTCCTTTACTATGGCGGAGGCATTGTGCGACCCAGACACATGGAGGCTTCACGCTCATTTAGAAACTACACCCAGACATTACCTTTGGAGTTGCATGATCTGACACGTGAAGACCTTCGCCGGCCTTTAGACTTTTCAACGGCCGACCTTACCTTTTCGAGTGCAGATACGTGGCGAGTTGGCACTCATTTGGGAACTCCCTCTGGTCGCGCCCTTTGAAATTATGCCAAAGAGACACATGGCTCTCTCTATGATCTTACTCTTTTCTTTGTATTTTGGCTAAGTCCCTTTTATCTCGTTGGGGCCCTATGGACACGTGGAGACTCAGTGCTCATTTGAGAAAGCCACTCCGAATTTTACTTTTGAAGTAGCGCCACGTTGACATGTGGTTTCTTCTACTGGCTCCTATGTTTATACTTTTCAACAACCGGCTTTGTCCCTATTTTTGACTCTAGATGTGTGGAGGCATGGCACTTGTCCAGGAAATACCCTTTGCTTTAACCCCTTTGGATGGTGCGTTGTTTGGACAAGTGGAGGCTTCCTCCGGTCCTTTATACTTAGTCGTTTTGGGCCCGCTCTATCCCCTTTTTGACTCTGGGACACATGGAAGCTTAGCACTTGTTTGGGGAACCATTTTTGTCTTAACCTTTGGATAAGTGTCGATGAGGCATGTGGAATATTTAGTTGATTCTTCCATACTTAACCAATTTGGGATTGCTCTATATTATTTGTAAAGCCCGAAGACTTTGAGCCTTTCTCTGTTTCTCTCTTCTAAGCCTCTGGTTTTCTTTTGACCTTGTTTGATCCTTTGAGCCTCTGGTTTTTTTCCATTTTCTATTCCACCTATAACTTTGACTATTGGATTTGAAATGTAGGCTCATTCGTGACAGAAATGCCTCTTATAATTCTTCCTGTGCGGGGTCGGGTTTGATCAATTTTATCGGGGAGGCAAATTTGAGATAACAATTTGGTGACTCATGGGAAATCTGCCTACTAGATGAAGAGACAAGTAGCCTTGTTGCATCCATTGGGCATAGAGTCATAAATAATAGCCAGGTAGTGACCATTCTCCTGAAATGGACTCCTCGATTGCTTGCACTTGCTGACCCTGAGCCTGTCCCAGAAATAGACTATCTCGAAAATGATTTTAGTTGCTCTGTATTTGTGTTTTATTTGAAATTAGCAACTGTTACAGGTAACTATGTGTCTCTTTGTCATGGATACTAAATGGCCTAGCCTCTTGCACTTAGAGCAAGGCAAATCAAAACTTATATATAAATAAAAAATCATACATGCCTCAAATGAGACATGCAGAGTGTGCAAAAGCACTTCTTCTGCTGAAAAAAAAGTCTACTCCTACTCCTACACTAACCAGAGAGAAAAGGGACTCAAACAAATCTTGCAACTGAAAGGAGAATTAGCTTCCTTTTCTCAAGAGGGGCATCCATGCAAATGATTTGACACTGAATATGGCTTCATGTATGAGTGAAAAACTAACAATAAGCTGGTCCTCCACCCAAATCATCAAGGTATCAACATCAATAAAAATACCTCCTCAAGTTGATTGGTATTGGGCTCCTAGAGGTGTTGATGGTGACCCTTGGTGCTTTGAAACTCATCCTCATGCCTTGAAGTAGGCATGACTAGTTTTGGCTTCTCCTTGGCTCTAATGAATCCAAGTACCTGATAGGGCATGATCTAGTCCTTTGAATATGCCCCTTGCTCTGAACTTCAACTCCAAGAATGGATTCTTCTTGCTGACCTTCCTGGGTGGATGGTGTGGGAGAAATGGGAGAGATGGGATCCTCGTGCTCTTTCCTTTCTTCTTCCTGAGAAGAACATGGGAGATTTATATCTTCCAACCTTGGTTCCAGAGGGCTATTATGAAGTGCAAGTTGTTGTACTTGGATGTTATCCTTCATGGAAATAGGTTCATGTGCTTGGAAGGTGGAAGATGGAGGAAAAATGATGTTATCTCCTTAGGCTCCTCTTCATTAAAGCAATCTTCCAAGTTTGACAGTAATCTACCTCCTTGTTGTCCTATTGCATGTGCTCTACCTCCTCCATGGTGTCCTCTTGATCTACAACTTGCTCACCATGGTTCCCTTCATCCTCAAACATGAAGTTTGAAAGATCAAACTCTTCTTCAACATTAGAGTTTAAAGGGGATGAAGTGGGAGGAATAACTGAAGGTTCTTCTATGGCCTGATCCACACTTGGAGCCTCTAAAACTATATGGTCCTCCTCCATCATGGGTTCATCAATCAAATCAGGCCCTTGAAATGAAAGTAAAAATCTTCAATGATGCTTTCTTCATTGAGTGGCTTCAAATTTGATTTGATCTATCCCATCCAATCCTCTTTAATGGGACCTTGAGCTGGCGGTTCCTCCTCCTTAGCTGGTTGTGCAGCTTCTAATAGATCAACATCCTTTTCAGAAAAAGTGCCATAAACAAACTATTGATTTTCTTCCTCTTGTTCTTGCTCTTCTTCTGCTGCAAACTCAACCTCAGCCACCACTGGCTCTTCAACCTTGACCTCCTCTGTTGGCTTAACCATTAAGGGGATCTTTGTAAACCCAAATTTGGAAGCCCAACTCTTCATATTTTCTGTCATTTATTTTCTGTTGGGCTCCTCTTCTTGTTGTTCTCCTTGACTGGATTCTTGAGTCTCTTCCCAACATGGACTTGGGAAAACAAGAGGAGTGGTAGGTTGGGGCTCAACCAGTTTTACTATTATTTGTGGTGGAGAGGAGGTGGAACTTCTTGTTTGTTTAGAGGGAATGACTGTTTGGGAAGGGAAAGGGAAGAAGAATTGAAATGAGATGGAAGACTAGGAGATGGAGAAGGGAAATCAACACTTGGGGCAGCAAGTGAGGGGCTTGACTCTTGATCATGTTGAAATGATAAAGTATGAGAAAAATAAAATGAAGGACAAGGAGCTAGTGATTGAATTACCCATTGACAAGGTTGTCTCACACTTTTCTCATATGCCTCGATATCCTCAATCCACTATGAAAGTTGAGGCAGCATTTTAGTCATGAAGTTAACCTTCTCCTAAGGGTTGTAATGTCTTAGAAAAGGGTCTCCCATGGACAAGATGCCCTAAAACCAACCTAAACACCTTCAATTGTGGTGTAGCCTAGAATGCACCATGCTAGCCTCTATCCCTTGAATCTTCTCCAGTAGATCATCATTTTCCATGTAGCTATCACCATTATATGCATCCCCTTGTTCTTGATAAGCTTCATGGTCAAAATGGCTTTGACACTGCTCATATGGGTAAGAATAATGGTTATGGATCTAATCATAATGTTGATATGAAGGGGTTGGGAATACATTGGAGGTTGACTACTGCTGCTACTATTGCAAACATGAGTTCTAAGATGGAAATGAAGTCATGATTACACAACTTCATGGAAATGGAAGAAAATGAAAGAGGTGGAAGAAAAATGGATGAAAATGGATGGGAGAAAGGTTTGTAACTTCATAGATGGGTCGTTGACCAGATGGAGTCACCAGATGTGTTTGCATGTGCCTCAAATGGATGAATCCTAACAGGAACACACCAACCAACTAAGATGAAGTGGTAAGGTGCTTTGACTGTCCCTGTCCTACCGTTAGCGTGCCAAAATGTTAGTGCACCTTGGAAGAATCAAAAACTCCTAATTTTTTCATGTGTGAGTGGGGCATTCGGTGTGATTGCACAACATGGGACCATCTCTCAAGTTGTGGGACTTGTAAACCTGAGATGGCCCTTCGAAGAAATCTAGTTCTTACTTCCTAATCTACCTACCACAAGCTACTCTAGTATAGGTAGAATCTAATCTAATCCTAATCTAATTGTTCCAAGGAAACAAGGAGAAAGAGATAGGGTAAAGAGAGCCTACACTAAGCGGTGATACACCGGAAAAGGAATTAGTTGATCATGAATCTAACTTCCTAAAGTGGAGAGAGGTGAGGCCGAGGAGAGGGTGGACAAGATGCACCACAGACCATAGATAGTTTTCACACATAACACCACTTCGAAACCCATTAAGCACAGCTCCCATAACTCTGCAATAGACATCGAGTATGCACAATATACCTGTAAAATGAGAGGCAAGAAGAGATAATAAATAAGGAAGGATGGACAAAATACATCACAAAACATATTTTATTGCTCTATGATTTCACATAGTACATCCTTAGTGGGCAAGAGGCAAGAAAATTCCATTACAGAGCCATGAGAAGGGGCTTAGACTCCACATTCTACCCTAAGGAAGAAAGAGAGAGGGGGCCGGAGAGAAAAAAGAACAACCCTTTGAAAATGCCCCTCCTTCATATATAGAAATATAGAGAGACTTTATAATATCTTGATTTAAAATCTCAAAGCTCCACCATCAATCAATGCCTCTTGCAAATCCATCCACAATTTGTCGATCATGTCCCTCCCCATGTCTGTTTTGTATGTTAAAGAAGAAGAACGGTGGATCAAATCAATTCTAATCTAGTAGTTGAAGCAATCAGATTCTATATTAATGGCCTGAAAGATGTTTTCCTAATTTTCACCCATTAGATCCTGCTAAAGATAATATTTTATGCTTCCATGGCATAGAGGATGTCGAGACATTTCCAAAAAGTCTTCTCTTGCCCAAATCTAAGTTTCCAGTCGAAAGATATGGCTATCTAAAAATTCGGGTCATGGGCACGCAATATTTAAATGAGTCTATCTCATACTTAGGTCCACATGGCATCCCTATGCTTGTTTGAGTTTTTCCCCCTACCCTTTCTCTTGAAATTGTGCCCATGAGACAATTAGCATCGTCATACATGTGGCTTATTCGCTATTTCCTTTGTATTCTACCTGAGTCCTTTCTACAGTGGGCGGAGGCATTGTGCCTGACCTAAGACACGTGGAGGCTTCACGCTCATTTCGAAACTACCCTTTAGACTTTACCTTTGGAGTTACGCGAGATACGAAACTTGAAGACCTTCATGGGCCTTTGGAATTTTCAATGGATGACCTTACCTACGGGTTCTTGGACACGTGGCATATTAGCACTTGTTTGGGAACTCCCTCATGGGCCACGCCTTTCATATTGTGCCAAAGAGACACGTGGCTCTCTCCGTGGTCTTGCTCTTTACTTTGTATTTTGGCTAAGTCCCTTTTTCTTGTCAGGGCCCTATGTTTGACTCCTGGAAACGTGGAGACTCGGCGCTCATTTGAGGAAGCCGCTCCAAATTTTACTTTTGAAGTAGCGTTGTCTTTGACATGTGGCTTCTTCCGCCTGGCTCCTCTATTTAGACTTTTCAATGACCCGACTCCATCCCCATTTTTAATCTAGACGCGTGGAGGGCTGGCGCTTGTCATTGAAAATACCTTTTTCTTTTACCCTTGAAGGTGTGATGTTTGGACAAGTGGAGGCTTCCGTCGGTCCTTTATACTTAGTCGCTTTGGGCCCGCTTCGTCCCCCTTTTTGACTCGGGACATGTGGAAGCTTAGCGCTTGTTTGGGGAACTGTTTTTGGATTAACCTTTAGATAAGCACCGATGAGGCATGTGGAAGCTTCCACTGATTCTTCCATACTTAACCAATTTGGGCTCACTCTAAATTATTTGTAAAGCTGAAGACTTTGATCCTTTCTCTGTTTCTCTCTTCTGAGCCTATGGTTTTCTTTTGATGTCATTTGATCCTTTGGGCCTCTTTTTTTTTTTTCTATTTTCAATTACCGCATGTGAACTTTGTTGTTGGATTTGAAACATAGGCTCGTTCGATAAAAATGCCTCTTCAAATTCTTCTTGTGTGGGATCAATTTTTCCAGGGGTAAAATTAAGATAACACTACTTTAATACTAAAATTAGATCTAATTCTCGTGATTTAAATAAAACACTCACGCATACGAGTAACCAACGTCGATTAGCCCTAACCGATATCTTGGTTCGTACTTTCTAAACCGATTCCAATCATAGGTGACCGATTTCGGTCCCTTCATAACCGATGTCGGTTATTGTGTTTTCCAGCAAGTTGATATAGCATGCTAAATTGAATTAATTAAGTTCCGCATCTCAACAATCTCCCACTCGGAGATAAATTATTGCATTATACTTGTACAATGTCATTCTTGGATCCTTTCCTTAGCTTTGTTTCTTCTTCTTCAAGTCTCAAACTCAAAGACCAACAAAAGTGGATTGTAGCTCTAACTTATCTTTTGTTAATGGCTTCGTTAACATATTTACATGGTTTTTACTCATATGAATCTTCTCCAATTTCAGCTACCCATCCTCCAATGTCTGTCATATGAAGTGATATCTCAACTGAATGTGTTTCATTCTATAATGAAACTTTGAGTTCTTTGCCAAATGAATTGCAATCCGACTGTCACTGAACAATTTGTAATCATCTTTCTCCTTTCCCAACTCTTCCATGAACCTACTCATCCATATCATCTCTTTGTTAGCCTTTCTTTGCTGTAATATACTATGCCTTTGTAGTAGACAAATTCACAATCTTATGTAATCTCGATATCCAGATAACTATCATTCCACCTATTATGAATATATATCCAAAGTAGTGCTCCTTCTACTATCCAGATCTCCAGCCATATCTGAATCAACATAGCCACATAAAGAAATATCCAAACCTCCATAGCATAAATACATGTTAAATGTCCCTCTCAAATACCTAAGTATCCATTGGACTACTTTCCAATGCTATTTACCTAGATTGGCCATAAATCTACTCACAACTCCCATTGCCTGTGTAATGTCTGGTTTGGTAAAAACTATAACATACATTAGAATCACAACTACTAAATCATATGGTACTCGTGTCATGTATTTGACCTCCTCATGTGATGAATGAAACTGATATTTTCTCAATTTGAAGTGTTCAGCCATATGTGTACTTACAAGTTTTGAATTCTGCATTTGAAAACTTTCTCACACCTTGTAGATATAATCCTCCTGAGAAAAATACTATTTTTGTTCTTCATATCTCTATGTATTTGCATGCCAAGGATTCTTTTTGCACTCCTAAATCATTCATAACAATTGTGTGAGCTATCTTTTCTTTAAGCTCACCAATGTCCTGCATACTAGATCCTACAATAAGCATATCATCCACATACAATAACAAAATAATATATCTCCCATTTTCAAGCTTCTTGAAATAAACAAAATGATCAAATTCACATCTCAAGTAACCATGCTCATGCATGAAACTATCAAACCTCATGTACCATTTCCTTGGAGCTTGTTTGAGCCCATATAGACTCTTTTTCAACCTACACACTAATTTCTCCTTACCCTTGACTTCATACCTAAGTGGCTACTGCATATAAATATCTTCATCCAAATCACCATGAAGGAAAGTTGTCTTCACATCTAGTTTCTCTAAATGTAAATCATCTACTACAACTATACTCAATACAGTACGAATAGAATTCATCTTTACAATAGGAGAAAATATTTCACCAAAGTCAATACCTACTTTCTATGCAAATCCCTTTACTACAAGCCTTGCCTTGTACCTTTTCTATCCACCCTATTCTTCCTTGATCCTATAAACCCATTTTTTCTACAATGTCCTTTTACCTGCTGATAACTTAACCAAATCCCAAGTCTAGTTTTGCTCCAAGTATTCCATCTCCTCATGCATGTCATGCTCCCACTGTACGTGGGTCTCAACCTGCATTGCTTCTTCAAAACTTTTTGGTTCACCATTATCAGTCAATAATAAATAAGATAGAGAATGTGTAAATCTTTCTAGAGGTTTACTTACCCTTTGTGACCTTCTCACAAGAGTTTGGGGTACCAGAGGCTCATTCTGGACCTCCTACACATTTGTTTCCAATTCTAACAGTGATCGACGTTGGTCACTTATAGCTAATGCTAGTTCTACTAACCGATGTCGGTTTGGCTCTTCTGTAACTAATACGAGTTCAAGTGATGATATCGATTAGGATTCAATCCAACATCGGTTACTATGTAACCCTATAAGTATGTTTTTAAATCGAGAGTTAATTTTCATTCACAAAGTTCTCAATGGTTCATCCTTAGGTACAAAAATTTGATCCATATATATTATCTTTTCATTCCATTCAATGTCACAACTTCTAATAATTTCATAATTCTTTAAATCCCAAAAATAGAATCTGAAATTACCAGATCCATAACCAATGAAAGTGCATCTCTTGGATTTTGCATGCAACTTTTTCTATTTTCCTTATCAATATGCACAAAAGCTTCTAAACCAAAAAATTTAAGAAAAGAAAAATCTACCTCTTTTCGGTCCAAGCTTCATCTGGTATTCCTTCATCTAGTGAACTTGAAGGCCCATGGTTAATTAAATAAACCGTTGTATCAACTGCTTTTACCCAAAACTACAAGGGCAATCCAACATGTATCCTCATACTTCTAGCATGTTCCATGATTGTCATGTTCATTCTTTCTACAACACCATTCTCTTGTGGTGTTCTTGGAACTATCCTTTCTCTATGTATTCCATTCATTGAACAATAATAATTGAAATCCTTACTATAATATTCACCACCATTTTCAGATCTAAGACACTTTAACTTTGAATTTGATTCATTCTCAACAAGGGCTTTCCATCTTTTAAAAGTATCAAAAACATCAGATTTATGTTTAATACAATAAACCCATACCTTTCTTGTAGCATCATCAATGAAAGTAACATAATATTGGGATCCTCTATGAGAAGTTACATGGGTTGGTCCCCACACATTTGAGTGTACAAGCTCCAATTTCTGCTCCTTCTTAGTTGCCCCAAATTTGATAAATCTCACTCTCTTTTACTTTCCAAAGACACAATGCTCACAGAAATCAAGATCTAAATCTTTCAAATATGATAACTTACCATTAGCATGTAAGATTTGCATTCATTTTTACTCATATGGCCCAATTGATTATGTCACATGCATGCATATGAATCTAAAGTAGATAACACAGAAAAGGAATCAATAACATAGGTAGATAAATATAACGTTCCTACCTTCTTTCCTCTTGCCACAACAAAGGCACCCTTGGTGACTTTCCAAGAGTCTGTTGTGAATGTAACCATGTAACCAGCTTCACCTAGTTTCCTTGCAGAAATAAGATTCCTCCTAAGGCTTGGCACATGCCTCACATATTTCAATACCCATGTATTTCCATTCTACAATTTTAGATGAACTTCACCTTTACTAGTAATACTGCAAGGTTCATCATCACCCAAATAAACATGCCCAAAATTTCTCTAGACATAATTTCTAAAATATTCCTTATTAGAGGTTTCATGGAAATAAGCTCCTGAATCTAAAACCCGTGATTCTATTCTATTATCCAAAAAAAATAAGAGCATCTTGCATTACCTCTTCTGTAATAATTTCCCTTTATTTGCCTATTTACCTTTGTCTGGGTGTTGGTTCTCTTTATTCTTTAACAAACAATCTTTCTTTGGATGTCTTTTCTTTCCACGATTCCAATAGGTAATTCCTTTACCTTTGGATTTAGATTTGTCATTTCTTGAATTTGATTTCCCATTATTCTTACTCTTGGATCTCTCCTTCTACTTGCCTCTATTTTCTACATTCAAAGCATTCCCAGATGATGATTCCTATGTACTTCTCCTACAAATTTCTTCATTCAAGATTACACTAACCACATCATCAAACTTCAAAATATTATTAGTAGATGTTGTATTACTAACAGTCATTACTAAGTTATCCCAACTATTAGGAAAATAACATAAGAATAAGAGTTCTTTCACTTCATCATCAAACAGAATATCAACCAATTTTAACTAATTTACAATAGATCGAAATTATTTAAATGACTAGATGCAGATCCACCTTCATGCATCTTAGAACTAAATAGTTTCTTCATCAAATAAAATTTATTTGAAGCACTAGGTTTTTCATATAAATTAGCAAGATATTTCATTAACTCTACCATAGATGTCACTTCTATAATATTAGAAGCCACGATCTTTGCCAAGCTCAATCTTATAGATCTCAAAGCCTTTATGTCAAGAATATTCCATTCTTCATCAGTCATCTTCATAGGTATAGAATTTTCATCTAACGGTAAGTACAAATCTCTTTGATACAAATAATCCTCAATCCACATCTTCCATAATTGATAATTTTGGCCATCAAACTTCTCTACCTTGTATTTGTTTTCTTTTGTCATTGTTATAGCTCACATTCAATTAGAAAACCCTAAAACAAATCTCTTATACCAGGTTGTTGGGGTTAGCACAAGGTTGTACATATAATATATCAGATCTAAGCATACATGTAATAAAAGCGGATATTCTACCAGAAGAAATATACAAAACAAGATATATAAATCAACACCAGATTTAATGTGGTTCACCTAGTGTGGGCTATATCCACCAAGAAACAAGCCAATCTATTATCCAAATCTTTCAAAAGATATACAATGAAGATTTATAATCTTCCACACCTCTCATGATGTATAGTACTTTCTTTCTCTCAAGCTTCTCCTTCTTCTCCAAGAATTCTCTCTCACACAATTATTTTCACAATAATCATTAACTCTCTCTTCTAACCCTAGATTTCTATCTTATAAATACCTTATACAAACTTAGGGCACTTAGCCATGTAATTACAATCAATATATCTACTTTAATACTAAAATTAGATCTAATTCCCGTGAGTTAAATAAAACACTCACACACAGGTAACCAACGCCGATTAGCCCTAACCGATGTTGGTTCCTACTTGCCTAACCGATGTCGGTCATAGGTGGTGATGTCGATTATTTTGTTTTCCAAAGCAAGTTGATATAACATGCTAAAATGAAGTAATTGAGCTCCACATCTCAACATCAAGGATTTCATGTTAGCTATATGCTAACTCTTATAGGGTATGCCCATAACCAAATGTCATGTTTGTGGTTGATTTGAATTTCTCAAACACATTTTTGGTTATGTGTGTGAGCTCATGAAGCTTGAAATATGATTCATTCCTTCTTGAAACCCTTGAAACCAAATCCTTTCTCTTAAAAAATATCCTTTTGGGGGATTCTAGCATGTTGCTTGTAAAATTAAAGAAAATGGCATATATTTCACAGTGAATTTATAATTTAGATTTGGAATGAAAGATACTAGTATTTTTCAATCAAGAGAATTTAGAATAAAAAATAAAAAATCTAATGATATGTTGTAGATTCAAGTTCAAATAAAAGTGCTTTTAGAGGAAGAACACCTTCACACCTTAATTTTCCACAGTGGAAATCAAAGGTAATTTTAGTGGTTTTAATATTTTTCATTTGGTTAAAAGTGACTCTTGGTCCTCTTGAAAATGGATAATTGTGTGAAAAAATTGACTATTTTAATCGTCTTATAGGATATATTGTAACATATTTTGAGACATAGTTTCACCATAATTACTATACACACATGAAGGTTTTATTCACCAAAATATTATACAAGAGATGTATTTTTTATTTTGAATTACCAGATTCTAGCCATATATATATAACACCCACAATTTTGACACACAAATACAACAGTAAAAATACTGGAATAATTTTTTTTGACTTACATTGCTTGATACATGACAACACAAGGGATTTCTTAGGACAACACATACTCATGAGACATTTGCACAAACGTTATCCCACATAGGTAACATGAAACACATCAAGGCCACCTTTCCCAAATGATAAGGCACAACACAATAATTCCACTACAGTATAAACTCCCGTATAGGCACCATCCCTAACACAACACTTTCCTAGTTCGTACATTTATTATAGTCATATTTTGTTATTGACCTTACTTATTTGACAATCACTTGTCATGGAGTCCTTCATTCTTCTTTAACTAGGCTACATTATTTTTATCTTACTTAACTTTTTACTTGCAGTGGTTCCATCTAACTTTTCTCTTTTATCTTATCACAATAGAATGATGTAGCCTAATTTTTTATAGTAACATATGCACATATGTGAGGCTACGGTGTTTGTTCTAAGGATTTGTATTCTAAGTTGTATGATTGTTTGGATTTGTAATTTATCTCAGTTACTGACAAGGAAGGTTCACATGAAACAAAGGAAGTTTATTAGTTCAGGGTAAATAGATGACGTGTTATTTTCATATTAACATTTAATTTCTAAGGTTACTCTATTTTGTTTTTAAGTTATTACAACTAACCGTATATCCCATCTATTTCACTTAAATGCTTAGTCATCAAGGTCCCAAGGAGTATGATTTCACACTCAACCAAGTTTGGATTCTTGGGAAATTAAGTATTAGATGCATGTTACAAGGAGACATTCATTTATAAATTTTACACACCTTACTAAGGTCACAACTAGAGTGATTGAACACCCTTATCTCCAACAATCATCATGTAACTCTAGGTAAATTCAATACTTCTTGTCAAGATGACACTCTTGTTTGAGAGGGGTTAAAGGGGATTCACACTCAATATTATCATGTGTAGGTAACTAAAACATAGGATCCACTTGAATCATTTACATTCATCTTAAAAAATTTCACTTAGTTTGATTTAGATAGCGTTTTTAAACTAGTTGTGTAGCCCATTTGTTAATAAGGAACATATACATGCTCATGAGACTACTAGCTCTCGTCTTAGGGAATTGCCTCAAGAACATGATTACCTAGTTTCACATCATACATTCATTTCACAATGAGACAAGTGGGAAAATAATACGGAGTAACTCTTCGTTTAGATTAAGGTTCACATTAAAGTTTACTTGTCATGGATTTTGTTTCTCTCAACATGATGATTTAAACACGTTATAAGAAAGATCTAAATTTTGCTTTTCTCCTACCATACCATCTCATGGTTACCCTTTCACAAACTAATCATAAATTAAAATGTTGATTAGTTCCACAATTAACTCTTAACATTATACCATATAATCCCAAATGATAATAAAAATTGGGTGTCGAGTTCATTTATAATCCCAGTTGTTAAAGGTGACTTTCAATAGTAGTTGGTGATCTTTGACACCTAACACCCTTCACTCTACATGTGTGTCGAGCCAAGAGGGTTTTACATTATGTTAAAGGTTGGTTTCCCATGGAGTACTACCTTAAGAAAACACATTCTCCTTACAACGCACACGACTACCAATCCTAGGAGGGAACCTCATACTCAAGACAAAGTTTAACCATGTCGTTCCTAACTGTTGGGTTCACAACAATGTCGCTAAGCATACAAGCTAAGGTGATAATCTCTAACTTGGGATTTTGTTTCCTTAAGCTAGAATTTTCCATCGAGTTTAATGATTTAGGTTCACCCTATGGTTTTAGTTTTCCGCGTTAAGAAGGATCACATGAGAAGGTAGTTATGTGAGAGTTTTATACCAGGGTTGACTATTTTATTTATATTTTCTTTCTATGTTATCAAGGAAAATAACACAACACACCAGATATTTAGTCATCAATTTCACCCTAAAAGGGCACTATAAGATGTCAAACTCAATTACATTTAACATATATAATAATGTGTGATTCCTCCTAATTACAATCATATATTTATTCATTATTGTATGAAAGCCTCTTATTCATTTCTTTAAAATGAGATAAAACATATTTTCCTGAATACAGTGTAAGTCTTACAATTTCACTTTTTGGAATTAATACATATAACTAGGCTAATTGGTCCTCATTAATAAAAACAATACAATGGTACTTCATTTATTGATGAATACAACAAGTAATACAATTCAACTTTCTTCAGTCAATAGAACAAATGCAACATTTAAAACTTCATCCTCCTTTCATCTTTCAAGTAGTCCATCTGCAAGATTTGTTAGTGACTGTCAGTTCATAAGAACTGGCATGATAAGATCTATACCTCCTATAATAACTTACGCCATCTAGTATTTGCATATAGGAAATACTACATTAAGTTAAAATCACATAGCTAACAAAAAGGACACAGATCATGGTTGCAACATTTCTTGAACTTACTTGCATGTACATCGCTAACTACAACATTTAAATATAATTACTTTCATGCATTAATTCTATACAAATAACATAACCATTTAGGTCAATCAATCAATCATTATTACAGAATTGAATAAATAGGTAATATTATTACTTTTATAACTTATCATTATCCAATTCTTGATACACTATAACTCTCACATATCCTTTACAAGATCCCATTGATCTTATATTATTCAAATAGATTTTTAACATTGACTAATACCAATCATTATAACTATTTATGACAAACAGTTCTTGTATCCTTCATATATTTTTTGGTATCAAATTATACTCAAGCATTATAACACTACAAGACAAACAAATCCTATTCCTTCATATATATAACAATATAGAATAATATGCAAGAATTATAACTATACAAGTATCTTTTAATATATGGTCTTCATTCTAGGGTATTGAATAGTCTACGTATTTGTCCAATAAAAGGAGTATCATTGTTTGTGTTAGTAGTGAATATCCTTAATAATACGACGACATAGTTTTAGGTATAGTAATGCTCAACATACAGATGTATTGACATACAATTCCATACTATTATTTTCAGTTTCTTGATTAATCAAACATCTTTGAGCTCGGTTTACCTTAATCATTCATGAGTTGATGAAGTGAAAAAGTCACTATTGAGCTAGACCGACATAATGAGCACAGATTGACCAAACATTCCTTCAATCATTGGTCTACAACAGTCAACCTAGAAATATTTAATCGACTGGAGGAGTTAAGGAGTAATCATTATAAGGAGAAATACCCACAAAAGGCAAGTATTAACCTATGAAATCGATATGATTTCGTTCCAATAGTGTCATATAACTAGCATGATTTCAAACAAAAAGGATGACACCCAACTTCGTAGACATTGGAACTTATAGCTTATCGAAACATTACAACATTGCCATAAAACACAACTGTTAAAGAGTCCCCCAATAACCCAACAGGTCACAAAGTTTATGACAAGGTCCAGGTCGGATACCATGGACTGGGTATTTAAATCTTTAAGACTTCTATTTCCAAACCAAGATATAGTTGTCACTTTACAAACAGAGATATGTGTATGGCTATATAACCCTCTAACCGACTTTCACAACTAAGGAAATCAAAGATATACCCAAATACATTAGATATCAAACCATGATAACAGTGAGGAGTAATAAGCTTTAACCATTGTATCGAATACCTAAATGAAGTTCGCAGAGTTTTAATACAACTCAAAATATTAAAAAAATCTCACTATACATACAGAGATCCCTCAAAGAAGAAGGGATTCAATATACCCACATAGATATAAGCCCCAATAAAACAAACCTCGAGTTTAAGTTCATACCAACACGACCATTTGTGTTTAACTTAACGACTTCAAGTATAATGCCATAGAAGCACATTACAAGAAAACCCTCTAAATAAATACCATACTGAATCAATGAAATAGTATTTCATTTACCCAGATCATTCATATACGAAGATAAAATGATATAATTTCCAGATTTATACAAAATAACTAACACCCAAAACCACTTAGCATTAACAAGCTTAATACAAAATTTCGTACATGAAAATAACAAATGGAGAAACATATCAAGGAAGGGATAGAGCCTATCATGCCTGGAGGAACGAAGTTGGTCAAAATTGTGGGATTTGGTTTAGCATCTCATATAGGCATTTCATCAAGTGGTTTGCGTGCATCCACAATTCCACCATTTTGCATTTGCTTGAAAGTTTCTAAAGCTTTTCCAATGAACCCATTTGCACATACGCACAATCATGGCACTCCAAGGGATAACATCTGGCTGGGAAATTTCTTGAGCATCCTTTAAGTCTCATCATGACCACCATTGTGAGCACTTCCAGCAATCAGCGCACTCTAAGAACCAACCCTTTTCTGAGGCGTGTTGTCAAACTGTCCATCTACCCTTTTGTGGCGATCATATTTTCTATATGTCTATCAAATCTCTAAAACTAAAACATCAGACAAGATAAAGTTACATGCTCTACCTTGTTAGATGCTCCCTTTTTTAAGCTATTAATTTAGCATAGACTTGAAAGTGGTAAATAGATTTAACACCTATTTGCTTTGCATTTGATGGGGTTTTCTAAAGCCTTTCCAACAAAGCCCATTTTTTTTTTCTTATACCTTCCTATACGTTGCTCTAGGATCCCATTAAAATTGGATGAGAATGGACAAATAGAGGACTCCACATAGAGGAAGGGTGAAAGAGTCAAGTTTTGTAGAGACCTATGTGGAATAGTAGAAAAGGTGTAGAAAAGAGACTTCTAAAGTCTTAATCAATATAACCACTATCCGAAATAATAGATAAATAGCATGAGAAGTGAAGTGGTAACCGATGTCTACCTCAAGGATGGTGCAAAGATTACAAAGTGCACATAGCACAACCAATAGAAGTAGAGAAATAAAAATCAATACGGTTGGGCGCTAAACCATACAATCGAGCCTCCAAATCCTCGAGTCTTTGATAAAAGCGCACAATAATAAAACACCAAATATTATAATTTATAAATTGAATTCATTCGGGATATCTTTACATAGATGGAGCATACAATTTATAGTGTTTGATCTCCTACAAAGGTGGAGTCAACACTCATCTTCAATCCCTCATATCTCTCTCCATGAATCTCTCAGTCTTATCCCCTAATATCTCACACACCAAAATAGCTACATGAGTTGTTCTCACAACTCACCAATAATTAAACTATTACAACTATATTATTAAAATGAGTTATATAAACTCATTATTAATAATACTACATTTTATTTAATAATGTTACACAATATTTTGGTAACATTCACTCCCCTATTGTTAACATTATAAATTCTCAATATACACTGCCCTAATGTTGACATTAGAGAAACAACAATCACACTTCCTTTTGCAGCTTACCGCCCATGCGTGCTCATGATCTGGATGGTTTTTCAGGACAACCAACAACCTGAAACAAAGGATGGTTTTATAGGACAACCAACAACCTAAAACAAAGGATGGTTTTACAAGACAACCAACAACCCAAATATCATGTTGCTACTTTTCCTTTGTGCTTTCGTCTGTCCACTATGTCTTTCCTTCAGGGAATCATGTAGGAACCACTGCTTACTAAATACAAAATGAATAGAGGGAAAATTGAACATTGAGACCATGTTCCAGTTCCCCCTCAATGTGAACATTTCACTTATTCAAACAAGAACTTTGAAATCATATTACAAATCTGAAATAAAAGAAAACACACATACACACACTGCCACCACAACTTCATGCAACTTAGTCGTTTCTTTGATCGACGAGAGGTCGTTGATTGACCTCCATCCTCCATTGCCTCCGTCCTCCATGAATCATGCTTCTTACTCAAAAAATTGGATGTTGAAGCTCAAATTTGCACCACCTTTTGTCAATGCATCTTCCCCACAAATCTTTGCTTTGGTTATGAAATTCCAAAGCGAGTGGGTCAAGGGGGTCCCCAATGGGGTTAAGGGCAATGCCCCTTGCAATGTCGCAATACAAGGTAGGGTCGAGAGGTAGAGCCCTTGAAGCCGTGGCATATTTTCCTTCTTTGAATTCATCAAAAATATTATTAGAACTATAATATTATTCATCTTACTCTCCCAAAAATTGGACGTTGGGTAACACCAAAAATGCATCCGTGAGGTAATTTTTTTAATTTTTCAAACTTTTACAATGACCTTTTTCTATATTTTTTTTTCTCTTTTGATAACACTTTTAATGACTCACTATAAAACTAGACACAAATTTTGATAATAACGATAGGAGATAACAACTCTATCGACAAATGACCCCTTTTTTAAAATACATTGACCATAGACCATAGAACATGTATAAATAATATAACGACACTATATAAAAAAATTAACTCAAATAATTTGAATAGTCATAAGACATTTGACTACGACTATTAAAACTAAAACTAATCAACCCAAACAAGATATGAAGGAATATACACAAAACTATAAACTACTACTTTGACCAAGTGTCATCTATTCTGAGTTAGATACAAATTGTACTACATGTCAATGGTTTGGGCTTATCTTTTGTGGAAATACCCGAGGAAGCTCTAAAGACAAAGCATACATGTGGGTCTTCGGAGAAGAATCTCTAATATAAAATAATGGACGGGTCTGATCCACGAGCAGGATGTGTGTAGAGGAAAGAGTTAAGGGGGATTCACCGTGATGTGGTGTCCAGGCGTTGTAGGAGAACCTTGAAGAAATCACGTTCGAGATAGTGGATGGGAGATCACCAAGATCAAATAATAAACCATCGGTGACCAGCTCAAAACTAGGAAATAGTATATTCCTTGAACATAGGAACTTTCCCACTCTCAAATTGATCGTTGTCTTATAGATCTGGTTTTTATTTCCAACCAATTCTATGTAAGGGCTTGGTATGTGACTTGTATTCAATTGCAGGCATGTGTAGCTAGAAGTGGACGCATGAGGGAATAAAAACTCCATCGATCATGTAACGGATATACAAATACATGTCCAACTTGATTTGCGCAGTCAAAATGAAGAATACGCAGATACCCCTCCACTTTGCACCAGTGTTAACTCTAAACATCCACCTTCTTCACAAATTAGTGCCTCTTCCTTGTTCTGACGTTTCAGCATACAAATCTACACAGAATAAAATCTTGGCCGCTTCAAGATAGACGAAAGTCAATGTAGTATCCAATTAGATCTGTGCACAAACAATACCAAGCAAAACCACTCTGATCTCGCACAAATCCTCCAACTGAAATGTTAAACTGTAGATCTTACAAGGCACTTTACACATTCTCAATGCAATGGAGAATTCATTTACATTGAATGCTTTGTAAACATTAGAAAATCTGTAGATATTAAGCCAAAAATACATTATGACTACAAATCAGATAAGAAATCAAAGATAAAATTCTCCAATTTAAATTTAACAGAGATATCTTTGTTTTCCACAGTTGAAGGTATGCAGGTCTGCAGATGCACAAAACTCAACTATGATAATACTTCCTACACAATGCTCTCTAAACAGATTTATGCCTCACAAAGAAAATATCATATACCAGGGCAACAAATATCAACCGCCCTTTCACCATTTTTAAAAATTCATAGCCTTCACGCAACCAACTTTGATACCACTGATAAAAATTGCACAATAATAAAACACCGAATATTATAATTTATAAAATGAATTCATTCGGGATATCTTTACATAGATGGAGCATACAATTTATAGTGTTTGATCTCCTACAAAGGCGGAGTCAACACTCATCTACAATCCCTCGTATCTCTCTCCATGAATCTCTCAGACTTATCCCCTAATATCTCACACATCCCTTTATTATCTCACACACCAAAATAGCTATGTGTGTCATTCTCGTAAATCACCAATAATAAAATTATTACAACTATATTATTAATATGAATTCTATAAATTCATTATTAATAATACTACATTTTATTTAATAATGTTACACAATATTTTGGTAGAGTCTCTTTCTTCTTCTGCACACAACAAAGAAAACGAGAAACATGAAAACGCTTTCCTCTCAACCACGAGATGTAGATACAGATCCGGATCGACCAAATTTGTATATAGTTAAACAAGGAGATAATGGGTTACATATTTAGCTCCGTGTGCAACATTGATCTAACCCACAATGGAATAGATTTGAGGATGGGTATAGATAGAGCTCCTTTCAGCTGAACCCACACAACATTTTGTTTATTTAGTTGAGTACAAAACTCTACTTTACCATTGTCAGTAAAGTAGAACTCTGACTCTGCACTCGCTGATTTACAACGTTAACTTAGGTTTTGCCATGATTGACACCCTTTGAACCTCAAATAATGTGCTTGGATCATTATGCAAGAAAAAGACAGGTTAGCAAAAGTATTTAGGATGTGTCGCTCTCCTTATTCTGCAAACCAATATGGCCCCTTGCAAAGGTGGTTGTCAAGTAAGGGCGCTACAAGATATATAATATATATCACTTTAAATAAGGATGTAACAAGAAGTTTGGAAAGTCAAACCTGATAAAATACATCCTCTTGACAGCGATTGGAGAGAAACCTAACTTTTTTTTTTCCTCGTTCTCCTATTTCTAGCTTTTTATATAGTTTTTTGCCTCCTCCAATAGTGTGTGTGTGTGTGTATAAAGACGTGAAAGGAAATATATAGAGGTCAGAGGGATTGACGAATTCTTACCATATAATATCTAGATAGATCTAAAATCGGCCCGACACTCCCACTCCAATCCGGGAAGGAAAAATAAATTTAAGAAGAATGTCCTACAAATACATTAATTTGCAGTTTCATTCTTATAGAAATAGAACTAGGGGCTGCTGCTCTTATTCCACTGCCTCAAGTCGTTTTATGGAACTTATCACATTGTAAAATTGTAAATGCCAAAATCTTTGGTTTTTCCTTCCTCTCTTTGTAAAAGCTGCCACATAACAATTCAAGTTGTAAGAGTTGTTTTCTGTTTAAGAAAGATTGAACGCTAATTATTGGGGGGGAAAAATCTTGTAAATATAATAGCAGACCATAAAATTGCAGTATCCACCACTTAGGCAATTCGTTGTAAGGGAAAAAGGTTTTTGTCTGAAATAATGGAAGAATTAGAGATGTAGTGGTTTCCTCTTTGGAAAGTGATGTGAATTTTACTTCCTGGCCGTGATGGTCTGTCCTGGAGTTTCTTCAATCCTATGCACCCTTTTGTAATAGACTCAGAACCAATTTCTCAAGAAACATGTTGGTCGTGCTTACCGGAAACGACAATTTATCCTTTTGCTTTGCAATTAAATGTTTGCCCATCAAGAAATTGAGGAGTGACAAAGCATAAAATAATGGCCACCACCACCATTGAACTACTTTCAATCTGATTATTAGAGCATCGACTAGTACCATAAGCTATATATTGCAGGTAAGAGGAAATTTCAAGCTCACCGAGATCTTTTTCAGGTTAAAAAATAAGTTATTTTCGACACTATTAGACAGTCTATAATATATATTTGACATCCAATCAATATTATAAATAAGAGTTTTGATGTTTTCAGTCAATAAATTAAATTGAGAAGGCTGATGTCTGGAATTAACTGCGTATAAATATCTGATTGCATTTCGAATCACTGTAAGCCTTAATAAAAAATCTGTACTCAGTTGATCCCAGAAATCAGCCTGCTCAATTTAATGGGATAAAATCTAGAATTACTAGAACCCACATATGTAATTAAATTGATTCAGTTAAAATTGATATTTATTTATATTTTTTAACAAATATATTTAAAGGTATCTATACTAATTAATTAGTTCGTAGCAACAAATTATATAGGAAGAATTTGTCACCATCCTACCATACAATATTGCAGAGCAAGTATGCAAAAGTAATCCATTTTCTTAGAGAGTAACACAATATAAAAACAGGGGAAGTATACACGCCGATCTGATTACCTGTAACCAGTGACTATTGCAGAAAATACAAAATACAACACAGAGTCCAGAAACTCCGACCTTAATACAAGATTCGTATACATGTACAGAAACGAATTTGAAAGAGCAAGAGCAAGAAGAAGATGATGAAGCTGATGTATTGATGGATCAAAGCATAGCTTGGAGCAATCCCGTCGCGCAGCGGTTGCAGAGAAAGAGCGGAGGAATGGCATCCACGTCGGAAATACCACCACATCGTGTGTGCTGCCACACCTCGCACATATCGCAGGCAATCATGCGCTCGCCGTCGTCATCGTTGGCGCCGCAAGGGCAGTCCACAGTCCAATGGGCGTTGCCGCCCTCATAACGCAAATCGCTGGACAAGTCGATGCCGGTGCCATGGATCGTGACGGCGGACCCTGATTCTATGGCCCCGAACAGTAGATCATCGTCCTCGCCGTTGAGCTCTGGGATGTCCTCCACCGTCAAACCCTCCATGATAACAAACGTTTGTCGAAGCGCCCTCTGCGCCGCCTCTTTGAGGTCTCCAATGGTGGCGTGAGGCGGCAGGACTACCATCTCCGGGGGAGGCAGGGGACGCGTGGTCATGATCGACATGTGACTGTGAATCTGCTGCTCCGTGTCCACCACCACGGTGCACATCACTCTCAGCATCTCGTCCTCGTCGATCGCCCACTCGTTGTAGGCGCAACTGCGCGTCAGCTCGCCCTTGTAATCCTTGATAAGCTGCTTCGTGTCCAGAATTATTCTCGTCGCCGTGGGGATGGCCGCCATGGCCTTACTGTTACGAATCGCCTGAATTCCTTTTCTGGCCGGCGTGTAGTTCTCCAAGACGTGCTTATACAGATAAGCGATGTCTGTCTGAACTTCCGCCCGTCCGACGGCGACGGCGACGGCGACGGGGGCGGGGGTGACCTCCATTACGCCGCCATAGCTCGGATCGAGTCCCGCCGCTGGAGCTACCGGACTGGCGTCGTCTAGACTGTACTCGAGAATTTTTGTCTTGGGGTTGAGGGTCCGGCGAACGACATAACCACCAACGATGCGGTTGCCCAGAGACTTGAGCACGAAATCCAAGAGCCCCGTGTCTCCGATGGACAATCTGGCCTCGTCTCTCACTTCCTGCCGCGACATTTTCCTATCCTCGCACTTCCTGAGAGCATTCACGATCACCAGCGTGGTAAGCTCGATTCTCTTCGCCGACCAACGGCACTGCAAATCGGCAGTTATGGGGTTGGGATTGACGGAATTCTTGTCATTCTTGGTGCCCTTCCAAGAAATATAGCTTTTAATGGCGGCGCCACCACTACTGCTGCTGCTCGGGGAAGAGGATTCCACAGGAAGGCGGGCCTTGAGCTCCATCATGAAACGGAACAGATCTCCAACTGTCTGCAGCGGCTTCCCACTAATTCTCTGGTAGCCATGTACGATTCCGAGTACTTGAACATCTGCCCTTTCAAAGTGCTGCACTATGAGCGTCAAGGGAATTCCACGGACAACCTGGATGGCTTTGGTGTACATTTGCTGAGTCACCCCAAAGCTGTCATGGCCAAATCTGTAACCCCATCGTCCAAACCAGGATTCTACATAAGCAACGCAGTTCAGGAGCCTGAATTCCATCTTTCTCTTCTGCGTTACATCTTCCACACTAATCTTCCTATAAAATTTTAGACAAAACTAATTATTTACCCTCCCCTTTCTCCTGCAATACAATCTCTAAGCTTAAACCTCGAAGGGTTTAGGCTCATACACCACAAAAACGTTCTGAAAACCATCAAAATACAGAAACGAGCTTTAATGCTTTCCCTAAGATGTAAATTTAAATGAAGAAGAATTACCTGGCTCGCAACATTATGCACATTCTGTCCCAAAGATCCATAAGGTCCCTTCCGAAGACATATTTGGAACCTTTCTCCCGGCCATTGATAGAGAGAAAATGTCCAAAGCCATTTCCATGGATGACGCCGTGCAAGAGATGCGTCTGCAGTTCAAGAACTCTGGCTTGCACCGCCTTATCGCCGCATAACAAACAGGTATACATATTGGAAACTCTGTCGTGGCAACTAGGGCAAACCCTCGTTCCGACCGTTGCCGCAGCCATTCCAAGCGGCCGCTCGGCAATTTCTAGTGCGGCTATGATAAAATGGTACTGGCGCTTTGACACCAAATGATGACTCCAACCTTTAAGTTCATGAAAAGACACTTGATTAACACAAGGATTACCTACAGAAAACTTCGAATCAACATTTAACAATTCTGACTGAACAATTTTGCAAAGGTTTCTGGATGAATTCCTTACCAATGCACCGGCAAAGGTCGCAGTGCGGATTGGGCGAAACAATGACTGTCTCCTCAACAATATAGAGTGGAATTAGGGCACCTTGTGTTTCTTCCTGCAAACTGATGATCCAGGTGGGATTACCGTCAACATTATAAGGCTCTCGCTCCGCGCATTGCTCCAGGAAAAGGCGAATGTTGTCTCTGAAAGCCAATTGGTAATCCGCAGGGCAGCCCGGATCACCCAACGTACGAAACTCGAACAATTTCTCCCCGCGTTTCCTCTTCCGAGGATTCTCAAAATTCTTGTACATGATCTTCCCCGCCCGAATTTCGACCTGACCTCCAGCTAAAATTATACAGAGAAAAGAAAACAAGGAGCACACAGGCGGAGAGAAATAATCTCTGAAATTGGCGAACACGAAGAGATTTCACAGTAAATTCAAAAATGCTAATGCGCCCTGCAGAGTTCGCAACAGCTTTGAATTACAGTTACAGCATGTGTATGCGTGATGAAAATGACACGGGTTAGAAAGCAGACTGCTTCGGCACGATCCAACGGCCAAGATTTTGAGACGGATCTCCGCGTCCATCTCGACTGTCCAATGTCCTAACGGCATGACGAAGGCGAAAGGGCAGCATATTAGAATATACGATCTTACCAGCGTATTCTCCGGTGGTAAATGTGAGTCAGTTGAAGGGTAAAAAGCAGCAGCGAGGAGTCGTTTCTTCAAAAAAATGGCGAGGAATCGTCGGAGTGGTGTCTGGTGAGCGTAACGGAAAACGGTTGGATTTCAGTTGAAACAACGACAGGTTGTAATTCGATCACATTTGAATATCTCCGGCTCTTCTTACTAATTTAAGGAATTGAAATACGTCCGTACGAGCGAATCGCGATTAAGTCATTAGAGCTTCTTCCTCCGTAAAGTGACCTGGTTTTTACTTAAATCACTTTATTTCTTGATTTTAAAGTCTTTCGAAGAAATATCGAGTGTTTCACTGTATTTTTGAGTTTTGGAGGAGTTTGTCAATTTTACATTATTTTCTTTTTTAAAGTCTCTCCAACAAATATTTAGTTGCAACTTGTCTAGTCCTGTTAAACAAGATCCTCACCCTTAAACAAGTGAGTGATTCCAACAAATATCTAGTTGTAACTTGTTTTACTATATATTTGTATTTTGAGGAGTTTGTTAATTTTACATATTTTTTGAGGTCATATATAAGTCACATAAAATGTCCACAATATCCTTAAATATTTTTGTTTGTCAATCCACAAAATATTAGAAATGAACAAATTTTGTGTTCAACCAAATATTATTGTAACATTAATGATTCTATAATACATAATGCAATAAGAATCTTTTGGGAGAAAAAAGGGAGAGAAGAGAGGTGCTCCAACGTGTTATCTCTCTTCTCGTTGAAACTCTATCCCTAGGGTTTTCCCATGGGAACAAGGCTCTTCGGGCATCGTTAATCAAGGGAGGAGATGTAAGCTTCCTTGGTGCCTCTAGTATATTGACTAGTTACTACTCATGTTTGTTTCATGTGATTTTCTCCTTTTTTGGCTCATTCTCGTGTGTTTTCATGGCGAGCAGTACGCAACTCTATCGAATTTCTACTTGTTTCTTCAACTCTCCTAATAGTGGTGACCCTACAAAAGCTCTTCTCCAAATGACGGTGACTTTCTTGGCATTCTTTGTAGCTTATGATTTTCTAATGACTATTTATCTATAACCATTTGTTTATTACGGTTATGTGCATTCTTCCATGGTCATATTTCTAGCTAGGGTTTAGTAAAGTGTTTTTGTGGTGTGCTCTAGTATGGAGATGATGGAAGTTTTGTTGTGGTGGTTGTGACATTTTCCTATGTGAGGATATAGAATTTTGGTTATGACAATGATGCCCATTTGTTGATGTGGTGGTACTCTTTGTTGTTTTCTATGATAAAATATTTACATTGGCTTGTTATTGGGGTGGGTTTACTTAGGGTTTGTTTATTCGGGGTTTCCTCATCCAAGAAAGAGTGTCATGAGGATGTTTTTCTTACTAGCCCAACTAAGCAAGCTAGTTTTTGTGGGTTATTTTTACTAAGACTTTTCTCCGATTGATTCTTCTTGTTTAGGCTCATTGGTAGCCTTTTGTAGTTATAATTGCGGTGTGCTTCCATACCAATTGCTTTTGTGAATATAAATGTAGCTCTATTTCTAAAAATGTAACGCATGTAAAGACTATACAAGTAAAATCTCCCTGTTCACACTTATTCTAATGTTAGTGTGAGTTTCCTCACACTTGTGTTGCCAAATAATACCACTTCACATCAATTATAAGGGTCACAACACAACAAACATATTTTCTTAATGGGTGTAATAGTTTAATATTGTTTCCATAAGATCAAAAGGTACATTATGTAGTCTATATGTTGTCTATTACTTTTATGAGGTTGAACTTCTTAACATTGATCCCATTTTATTAATGGGGTGCTTTAAGATAAAGATTATAAATGTTTTCTCATCTCAATATGTTTTTAGTGTTTTCCATTTTCTTATCTCACTTACCTTTCTTTGTCCAAGCATTCGTTTTTTTAGTTTTCCTCTAACATATCTTTTAATTTCTTGATTAATTAGTGCATGAAAATTTATGAATATTGAAACCCCACTTTCTTGTCAATTAGTGTATTATTTCATCCCAAGTTCTTTTTGGCTTTATAATTAACTCTTCTCCACACAGCTTTATTTCTAGATTCTCCTTAAAAAACATTATTATTTAATAAATAGATTCGATTTTTAGGTTAATTAATGGTATCCCTTATGTATCAAGTTACTTTATACTTAATTGTATGGATAGATATTACTCTAATTTCATATAGACTATCTTGCAAATAGTATTTATTTCATATTGACATTGATGTCATCTAATGTTTTAGAGCATTATATAGTGGCTTGCTTTCATTTGATGTTGCTTGAGATATTATTCATAATACGAAAACTTTATCTTATCAATTTGATGTGGATGTAGGGCATTTCCCCCTTGAAAGTGGTTACAACCATAGGGAGAACATCACCGGGGATAGGGAGGTAGATCAAAGCGAGAAAATTACATAATCAAACCTCGAATCAAAGACCACACACACACAACTTATTCATCCTACCCATGTGGCATTGAGTTTTTGTTGACTTTGCATGATTACTATTTGATTTCGTATTCTTAGTTTTCTAATTATTTTTATGTTAGTTTAGTTGGAGCCATGTCTATTGGATTCATTATAGCTTGCAATTGATTTTATACTTCAAAGCACAAACAAAGATATTCACTACTTGGTATACTCGAGTGGTGACATTTACTCAAGATATCCTTAGTAATGCATACTCCTTCATGCATCACACCTTGAAATGGATAGGGTAATATCGCTTGGTTTGTGATATTTGATGTATATGTTACTTATAAGGAAGTGTTAAGAACATTTGACTAACCTAAATACTCTTAATGCCTTCATGAATCATAACCCATTTAGTTGGAAAGGCTTCTTATTATAAGTTATTCTTGGTTTACACCTATAAATGAGTTAATTGTGGTGACATATTGTTTTCAATTAGTTCAATTAGTGTAATAGTACCTCACTCTTTTTGTGAAGTTGACTTGCCAAAATGATTAGGAAAAAATCATCTTTCCTTGGATTTTTTTTTAAATAACTAATCATTAAGATTAGCATATTTTCATGTATTTCATGGAGAAAGAGAAGAGATGGTAGTGAGTTACGCTCATACTCACTCTAACCATTTTCCTTGGATACTCAATGGAGTGGTTAGCTTCCTCTTGGTAACCTCTATTGAATCATGTTATAAATCAAGACACTAGTGAGAGAAAATATCATAGCTTTGATGAGGGAAATCAAGAAAAACCATGCATGTACCCTAGACGCAAAACTCCAAGATTCCTTAAAGGTATAGGCAAGAAAAAGGCTAGGGCATTGGTTTTGCATTGAGATCACTTCAAAGAATATTTTTTGGACAATAATTTCATCATAGCACATGATATTTGTTCATTGTGACCAAAGGAGGTTAAGGCATGGTTGTACCTTACCTTGAATAATATTGTGAAGTGGATATCGGATAAAACCCAATCAAGAATCTTGGGCATGTTGTGAAGGAACTATTGACAATTTTGCACTTGTGTAAAAATGAGAAACTCGAAACTTTGTTTCGGATGAAAGGAATTGATGAGATGGACCTAACTAAGGTGAAGACATACAGTTTCTTAAAGGTTTTAAGTTGCAGTAAGTGTGTCAGCAAAGAAAAATGTAGTTATATGTGTTGTTCTAGAATGCAACACCTCACGTATGTTCTTTATTCCATGTTCACCTTCATTCAAATTTGTAAAAAAGCTCTGAAGAATTAAATTACAGCCTTGAGGAAAGTGGAAATAGATTCAGTCATGAGGATTTATACTCAAAAAATAGCAAACATAGTTGATTTTAGCATGACTGATGTTCATTATTAAATTACAAGTATTTTAAATTTGATCATTTTCTATTATTAAGTGTTATTAAGTATGTTATTGAGTTGTTTAATTCATTATACCATCATTACATATCATAAAAGTTGAAAGTAAAAGGAAGTACACAACTCAATTATAGAAATAATATCATTTATTTATGAGGAAATTCAATGTTTCCCACACAATCGTGGGATGTAACTTATGATTATTGAAATAAAAGATACATGTGCATAAAGCTAAAAGCAAAAGAGTATAGAAGAAACCCATCATTTCCTTGGGTTTTCTTTTGTTCTTCATTACTCTAGTTCCAGCTCCTTCATCATTATCTTTTGTATCCTCCAACAACTACAGTGTACCTGAAAGATAAAAGAGAAAAGATATCATTTTTGAGCTCAAGGTTTAATCTGTATTCATGTGCTAACTAGCTTCAAGAAAATGAATCATTTAAGATCAAAAAGCATAAGGTACATCAAAATAACAAATGCAGAATTGAGGAGGTCTAGGTAGAAATAAAGGAAAGTATTGACTATTGTATTCATGAAAATAGAAACGGCTTTCCAAAAAAATAAGCATTGATGCTACCATACATAATGCAATCATTGCATGGTACTTTATGAACATTCAAGTCAAAGTAATGCACACATCCTATACTGATCAAGTACAATCATAATTGTAGTTCAGATTGAAGGTGCAAGAATAGGGAAAGAAAATTAAGGTACAACTTCCATGAGTTTTTTCCTTGCACATTTGTAGTCTATATTTAAGGCTAAGAGAGATTTAGTACATGATTGGAGTTATATCAAGGAAAAATAAAGATCATGCTACAAATATCAATCAAAAGGATGCATACGATAAAATAGACATCAATGATGGAATCAAGCCACAATAGATCTTTAACTTGATCAGTTCAACAACATAGCACTTCTAGGGTTGATCAAGAGTGAAGACTAAGATGAAAGAGATTTACTCAAACATTCACGGTGAAAGAAGGAAACATCTCAAAGGTCTGACTATTGGAAAGTTCAAGGTTTTAAAGAGTTGAGCATGATAAACTAAAATAGTCACCAACACTCAATCCATAAATGGAAATTCCACAGTAAAAGAATATTCGAGATACAATGCAAGGATTTCAATATGTACCTTATAAGTCTAACTGATAGCCTTGAAATATGATTCCGGACGTATGTTCTCTTAGGACAACAAAGTACGAGATCAATTAGACAATAGGAAGAAATTTAATTTCAAATCAATTGTGAAGCAAATGAATTTAATAAGTCTCTAATGAGCTCAACTTCTAATATATGAAATCCATTCGTATAGAAAAATGATACATTACAATGCTGTAGGAAGGAGCAAAAATAATGATACTTCATCAAGTTACATACATTTACATCAGATTTTCTATAATAATGATACTTTATCAAGTTACAAACATTTACATCATATTTTCTATAAAGAAAGGAGGTCCAGAGATCATTTGCATACATGAATAAGATCATAATGAGTTGTTGGCAATGAAAAACTAAAACTATAAAGAAAATATAGAGTTCCAAAATGACATTTTAAGAAGTCTTTCAAGGATAGAATTTTCAAATATCATATTCTCTCATTCCATCTGATTTTGATCAAATCCTAGTAAACATTTTCAATTATGAAACGAAAAGTGTTCAAAAAAATGCAGAAGTGCTCATGAGAACATAGGGTAATAATATGATCCTTTAGAAATTAAACCATTTAAATAAGTGATACTACAAATGTGTATATTTCTAGAAACCATGAAGACAACACCAATTTCTTGCATCATAATTACCAACACAAGGTGTAGGAATACGATTTATTTTTCATATACTAGTCAACTTTCAAGCAAGACAAACAAATTTTCACCTTCGAAATGTTTTTCAACATAAAATTTTCATATTTTACATGATAAGTTGTTGTCATCCCGATAAATTTGAAGGAATGTATCAAGATCTTAAGAAAATCAGCCATGCTTTATTTTGTGCTAAGTATGGAGTGCAATAGTGATGGAAGAAATAAAATTCTTAAAGGTTCATAATGGAAATGAAGTACAACAACGCAATTCATCCAAAAAAGAAAAATAAGATATTGAACCTCAATACAATCCATGAAAAATGATAATATCATATGCATCGAGATACTGAGTGGATTGATAAATCGAGGACAATGTAAAGGAGCTCATAAAGGTGGAAATACAAATTGTTCAAAACAAATGCATGATACAAAGTTCCAAAAGCTTCAAATAGCCAAGAAAATCTCCATTAATATCCAAACAAACCCTCGAAAAGCAAAGCTCCATCATATATTTTGAAACCCTCAAAAGTAGAAAATGTAACACCCAGTTAAATTTTTTGAGGTCGAGAACAATCAAAGGAAAGCAAGCCCATTAATGGGTATTTTGGGATCTAACTTGAAACACAAAATCCCAATTTCCACTAAATTGAGGAAAGGTACCCAAATGCACAAATTTACAAATAAAATACGTGGCAAGTTTCAAATAAAAATGCTCTAGTTCCAGGTGAAAGACGTAAACAAACCATGACTTGAAAAGTGGAGAAAAGCCGAGTTTGGCGATATGGAGAGCACAATCAAGTAAAAGTTGGCCATGGTTGTAACTAATGCTAAAAGCATAGAAAACCCTCACCCATATTGTATCAAGCTTGAAATCATATGTTGTACATAAAAATGAAGACAATGAAACCAAAGCTCCTAAAACAAAACATAAAAGCCCCAACACTACCATTACAGAGAGCTCGAATTCAAAATGTTAAGCCAACCCAAAGAAAGTAGGTGCAGAACTCAAAGGTGTAGCAGCTTTGAAAAATCTTACCTTGGAATAATGATGGCCAAAAATACATAAATCTATAATTTATCCCAAAGGAAAAGCTAACTCGAGCTTGGTAGCAGTGTACAAGTGTTTTCCATGGTAGTCATGAACAAAATATCGAAAATATGAATACCCAGTTCAACATACACACATTTCAACTTGAAAATGACTAACAAAGCTCATCTATTGACAAAATTAGGGAATATAGCAGAGTTTTACCTTTCTTTCATGGCAGCAAGGCAAAATCTTACGAAGGTTTTCCACATAAATCTTTCACAACCATGAGCTAGTGTAGAATAGAAGGTAGAAACAGAAAGCTCGTAAGCTTTACAAAATGGCAGCCATACAAAATTCACATAAATTCACAAAATCTTAGAATTAAGAGCTCAAAAGAACTAATAATGGTAGCCATTTTTTAAAAAATAGATTGCAATGAAACCCGGGTAGAAAATAGCATAGAGAATGAAAAAACATAAACGAGTGCCTCATAAACATTTATAATTGAGCTAAAGAAATCGGATAATGGTGGTCACGAGGAAAAATGGCAAGGCTTCACCCTTAATTTTCAACAATGGAAAAGTGATCGAGTTTAGGTTCGTTTTGCTTTACTCACCAACCAGCTCCTCATTAACCCGGTGGGTATAAGATTAATGCTCCAGATCAAAGTGTACAAATCCAACCGATCAGAATATAAACCACCATGCTAACCGGGTTCACAAAATCAATGGCTACAGTCGAAGGACATGCATCAACGGTTGAGGACTAAAATCACCTGAAATCTAGTAATGCAAACTCCGGTAGTAAACTATAATCAAACCATGGGTTTGCATTCACCGACACAAAATTAAGGGTTAGTTATCATCATGAGAGGGGAAAAGGTCCCATTAAATTATCATTGCATTGACCTTCTAATGTCTAAGCTATAATTATATGCCACGGGATAATCAAATGCCAAGCCAATGTGTCAAGATGTGAAGAGGGCCAAATTATTTAACAATGATGATGTACCTCGACCTTATACTAAGGTCTATTTCAAAACGTGTGCAACGGTAAATAAAATGAGCTCAAAGATAAGTTAGGTGCCATGTGATTCAAAAGGGTCAAATATGGTATGTACCACATGATTATCAAAAGGCCTTAATAAAGTATATGCCAAGGTTAAAAGTGGACCACATCATGGTAAGGAATATACCATAGAAAGGTGTATTACCTTAATTCTTGCAAAATTACCTTTTGCTAATATACGAGTTCATGCCACAAAGTGGAATAAGACAAAGAAGACAATGAGTCAACATCGGAGCTTCTACATTATTTAAATGGAGGCCCACTTACCTTATTTCTCACAAAAAATAAGGGTATTATTATTGTGCACATGCCAAATTGGTCCCTACAATGGGTAAAGAATTATATGGCTAAGTATTGAAAGAAAGGCATCCTTTTTTCACATAATGTATTTTGCATGCCTTCACAAGAAGATAGAATAGCAAGAAGACCATGCTATCCTTACAAGTGGATGAAGTCACCTCAGAGATATAGGATAGAAGTTGCATGCACATTGGAGAAGACTCAAGCAAGGGATATTATTTACTAAAGTATTCACCCAAATTATTTATTGTAATAGAAATAGAGCATTCAACTTGCACTTTGACTAAAGTGTATTTTTGAATTAAAGGCTATTTTTGCCTCATTGTAAACAACATGTTTATTTTATCCCTTTATTTATTCATGATAAAGGCTAAAATTAGAATGTTTGTGCGAGTTTAGATTGTAGCCTATTTTTAATAGGATTGGGTGAATAATTTTTGCTATATATTGTGTGCATTGGCAAAGCACAAGGAGGAATTTTGGATGTAGGAGTGCTAAAGAATATTTTTGCCAATTTTTCCCTTGAATGAGAACTAGTTATTGCCTTTCCAATTATTTGCAGTGGTGTGTATCTTTCCATTAATTCTTGTGAATTTTAATTCCCTGATTAATTATCTTACCTTGCTGCAAATTTGGTGCTTTCTATATAGTCTTAGTGTGCATGTTAGCTATTATTTTTTGTGATTTATTCCCTCAACACACAAGTGTTTTCCTTAGGATCAAACTAAAACCCATTGGTTCGTGCATTTGTAATTTTTTCAATTTTATTATGCATGTACTTAGTCAAATCCCTCAATCAATTTGGTGTATCACCCCATTTCAATTCAGTTACAACAATATTTTTACCCTCAAAACCCCAAAAATTAGTTTAGGATACATCAATAAGGAATTGACCTTGATACTAGAGACTCACCTCAACAATAGGTATACCCACAGACATGAGGTGTTTCCATTGTATCTACAAAAGTGAGAGATAAAGAAAGCTTAGAACCCCTATTTTCATCTCTCAACAAGGGTGCACTTATGAGAGATAACAGTTTTTGGCACACCCAGTGGGACATCATAGAGATTCAAGTTTTACTTTTTGAAAGGTGTTTCATCATTCAAGAAGATCAGACACCATGCATACCAATTTTTGGGACAAGAACTACTATTGATGAATTGAACAATTGAATATTCAAAGAAGAATTCATCTGGTGACTCCATAAATCTGATTTCAGATCAGTACAACACTTTTCAACACCATCAAATTTTTCAGTTGCAGTTTTTCATGTATTTTTCAAGAAAATCAAATTTGTTATTTTGTTGTTTTTAGCCTATTTTCATGACCAACAGACCTATTTTTCTATTTTTACATATTTTATGAGGTCATGCAATCATGACATCAATTCCTCAGTGGAATTCTTCTATCCAAGAGTTGTATCCAACATATCCACAATCTTATCATCCATATTCCCATTCAGATCAGCATTATGACCCTATCAAAATGAATATCCCCATAACCCAAACCCTACACATCAATATGATTACCAATATGACAATGGTTATGTTGTCCAAAACCAAGGTTATGCATATTTTTCACAGGATGAAGAGGTTGAAGGAAAAATTCATGAAATAGAGTAGATCATGGAAGTACTGAAAGTGTAGTTGATGCAAAGTATTGCATGCTAAACAACCTAGTCTTAGGAAACCCTTGTCAATGGGGAGGTCCTATACCTAGTTGGTTTAGTCCACAACAAAGGCTTGAGTTAATGCATGAAACTATTAATCAAATGACTGATTTTGCTTTATCTTTGCAAGTAGTGGAGAATGATAGGCATCAGGTTGAGGAACCCTATAAATGGGATGTTCCCACTTACTTTCCCTATCAGAGTCCAGTGCCCATAGACCCTCCTTACAAGCCAATGCAGCCCATTCATCAATTCCCAATTTTTCAAGATGCTGTAAAATCTACTCTTTCCATTCCATAGCCATGTACTGAAAGAAAATATTTTTTCCAAGCTTTCGTTCTATATATGTTTTCAAATATAGACCTTATACCTCATTCTCTTGTTCAAAAATTGTCAGTTCAAGAAATTAAGCCCACTCCTCCTCCTCCATCCATAGTACCAATTCATGAAGGAGAAAATCATAATATCATCAAGGAGGGGCAGCCAATCAAGAATAATAGTAGGCTGGATTTTTTGTAGAACATGCAACAATGGGTTTCAAAGTTCCATTTTAATCATGTTCCAAAAGTTAGAAAAGGAACCCATGTAAAAGGTACAAGTTGATTTTGCAGAAGATCAAAAACAAGTGGAAGATGATCAGCAATCTATATTTTCTGAGTTTAGTGTGCACAAAGGCACCATACTCACACCGGTCAATGATTCATCATAGCTTTCAGTCTCATCTGAAGAGGTAAAATCAGCTTCAAATGAAGAGGATTTTCAAGTCAAATTTGATAATGAATCAATAGATTTGGTGCATGAGCAGCATGTTTTCAGCTTGATAGACCTTATTCTAAATGACAAAGAGATAAAATCAGTCAGGATAGATGAAAAACAACAACTTGAAGAGGTTGATTTCTTTTCGAGTTGGAAGATTGCATTGGTGAAGAACAACCTTTAGAACTCACTAATTTTGCAGTCTCATCATTCATCTTCCATTATACATAGCCTCTTGTTGCTAAGGTCTCTTCTACACTTGAAAAAGAGAAAGAAGTTCCTTTGGATGCATATCCTTTCTTTCCTCTTCGGAAGAATCATTTTTAGAGAAGAATATGTTAGAACAACATGTTGTCTAGATCAGATCTTATGCAAAAACTTGATGAATTGGATCTTACAGATTTTGTGTTGAATCAAAATGAGAAAAGGAATAATCGGTCATATAGTGGTGGTACAACAGCTTGAGGAAGTTGAAACGTGTTCAAATCAGCAACTTATAGAGGGAAAACAGCCCCTGGATCAGCTTCAATATGTCATGATTGATAAGGTACAATAGTTTTAGAAGGTACTTGAGGATAAACAACAGTTTCATGAAGTACATCAACTTTCATATCAGCTTCAAAATGTACTTGCGGTGAAAAGGAAATCAATGAGATAGTGCAGATCAAAGAAACATATCAGATCAAGACAGTCGGTTTATTTTATTGAGGTCATGTCCTATTTGTTACTCTTGATTGATTGTCATCCATTACACAAGATTACCAAGATTCATGCTTGTTTTAGAGCACAAGGAAGAGTTTGATTCTCTGCAGCAAGCCCCAAATCACTCCAAAGAAGGTGGCAGATGAGATAGAAGTGTTTCTCAATTATTGGACTGATCTTCTGAACAAAGTAAAGCTACATGTATTCTATTCAGCTATACCTCTTTTACAAGTTGAGTTTATGGCCTCAATTTTGGAGAAAAGGAAGCTAGTTTTTGCCATCTATTTTAGGTTTCATTTAGCTTCAGTTTGTTGTTTGTTAGAGTAGGGTAGATTAGGATTTCCCTTTCAATAAGTGTATTTCATCCACATTGTAATGTTTTTCAATTCAATAAGTGTAGTCATGCACGTGATCTTGGTTTCCCATATCCTTTCCCAACTTTTTTTTTTTTTTGAAATGTCGGTTTTGAAAAAGGGCATATTTTTTATATTTTTGACTCCATGCCCAATGACAAGGCATTGATCTATAAGATAGCAGTAGTGTTCCCATTAGGATTGCCATAAATGTTGACAATTTTTACACTAGTGTAAAAAGGGTAAGTCAAACTTTGTTTCGGATGGAAGGCATTTATGAGATGGACCTAACTAAGGGTAAGACATACATTTTCTTAAAGGTTTTAAGTTGCAGTAAGTGGATCAAAAATGCATCTATGTGTGTTGTTGTAGAATGCAACACCTCACGTATGTTGTTATTCCATGTTCACCTTCATCAAAGTTGCACAAAAGCTCTAAATAACTAAAGTACAGCCTTGAGGAAAGTGGAAATAGATGCGAGGCATGAGGACTTGGAATCAAAAACTAGCAAACATAGTTGATGTTGGAATTGCTAATGTTCATTATTAAGTTACGGTATTTTCAATTTGATCATTTCCTATGATTAGGTGTTATTAAGTATGTTATTGATTTGTTTAATTAATTATACAATCATTACATATCATGAAATCTGAAAGTAAAAGGAAGTACACAACTCAATTACAAAAATTATATCATTTATTTATGAGGAAATTCAATGTTTCCCTTTAAGTCATGGGATGTAACTTATGATTATTGAAATAAAAGATACATGTGCATAAAGCTAAAAGCAAAATAGCATAGAAGAAACCCATCATTTCCTTGGGTTTTCTTCCATTCTTCATTGCTCTAGTTCCAGCTCCTTCATCATTATCTTCGCATCATCCAATAGCTACAAGTGTACCTGAAGAAAAAAGAGAAAAGATATTAGTTTTGAGCTCAAGGTTTAGTCTATATTCATGTGCTAACAAGCTTCAAGCAAATGAACCATTTGATATCAAAAAGCATAAGGTACATCAAAATAACATATGTAGAATTGAGGAGGTACAAGTAGAAAGAAAGGAAATTATTGACTATTGTATTCATGAAAACAAAAACAACTTTCCAGAAATTAAGTATTGATGTTACAATACGAGAAGTAATCATTGCATGTTACTTTATGAACATTCAATTCAAAGTAATGCACACATCCTATACTATCAAGTACAATCATAATTGTAGTTCAAATTGAAGGTGCAAGTACAGGAAAGAAAATTAAGGTACAACTTCCATGAGTTTTTTCCTTGCACATTTGTAGTCTATATTTAAAGCTAAGAGAGCTTCAATACATATTGGACTTATATCAAGGATAAAATAAGATCATGTTACGAGATATCAAGCAAAGGATACATATAGTAAAACATACATCAATGATGGAATGAAGTTGATCGGGGCATGTAAGCTGCTGCAAAAGGATCTACAAAAGAGAACCAAAGGTAGGGAAGTAGGATAAAGGATGGAAAAGAGAAGTTAGGATAGGTTAATGGATAAACATGGCCCTGGTTGATGGTGACCAGGGAGGATCAACGGTGACTATAGCGAGAAAAGTGCAAAGCCAAGGATGAGAAGATAAAAATGGCAACCTATAAGAAAAAGGAGCTGTAGGAGAAGGTTGTTAAGTGTTTCCGAAGTTGTTATGTACCTGCAAGACGTTAAAAATAAAGCATATATGATAATATGATAAAGATACAGAAAGGGATATGATAATGATAAGAAGATCTCATGAACGATGATCATGAGCGATGTAAGCACACCTTTGGAGGGATGTCCAAGAGGTCATGGATGTCTCAAAACTACTCAGGCACCGGGAAGGATGCTCGAGGCTCGGAGAAATCTTAAAATCAACATGCATTTAATTTTCCGATGGGGAATAGAAGGAAAGCAGCTAGTTTTATATGGTCGGTAGAGACTAGGTTGGGTTCTTAGCTGACTACGGGGAAAGTTTCCCCCAAGGACATGATTTTCTTATTTTGATGGGATTTTTGTGTTTTTAAGGATGGCCAAATGCTTCAAAGCATGTAGGTAGGATCAAGTTTCTTGGGGGTGAAATTAAGTTAGTTAGGGCATAAATATAGATAGGATAAAATTTAGAAACACATGGTGATGTCTCAGGGATAAAAGCATCCTAATTAGAATGTTGGTTAGTGCATGGATGAGGATTAGTTAATTAAGATTAATGTAGATGAGATAGTTAGGCATGTAAGATATTAAAATGATTAATTAATTAATGTCACTTAATTAATTAATGAGGATTGGGAGGACATTTAATTAAATAAGGGGATGGTTGAATAAATATGCGTGCACGGAAATGAGGGTATAAATACCGAATTCAGTGTCTACATGTCGTGCCCACCAACTCCTTGTGTGTTGTAATCACCTCGGCCTTAAAGACCCTACTTCAATGTTGTGTGGGCCATGTATGCATGTGGGGAAATCACCACCTTCCAGCCTATTCTACATGAATTCCATGTGCCCACACATCCTTTATCGTTCACAATGTATTGTTGGGCCTATCACGTTCGTTGAGCCCATATTAGACCCATGCTCATTCCTAGGAGTGTTTGACTCCACATTGTTCCTTTGACTCCCCCAACCTCTGCACTCAATGATTTTCAAAAAAATTGGGTCCGTGAGGAACTCACGGCTGAGTTCCTCTGGGATCCGATTCTCCACATCGAGCGCAATAGCTCACCCCATAACTCAATCTCTTTCTCGCCGAGTTGGCTCGGCAGAGCCAACTCTATTTCCTTTTTCATGTTTTTACTAAGTCCCTACCTTCCTTTCCATGAAGTCTCACCTCCAACCGGGCCACCATTGAATCCTTACGAGCCTTCCTTATAGCTTAGTTCTAAGTTCTTCCATTCGTGTGGCTCTTTATACTGCGAGCTCACACTCTACAAAACCAAATCAGCCCCATTTTTCGCTAAGTCTTCACCTCTCATTTCGAGTTGCATTCATTTTAGCTCGGCCCTCTACTACTTGTCGGGGCTTGACTTGACCTTACCTTTTCTACACGAGATCCTCTTCCCAAGTTGCATCATTCAATGCTTTGCCATGCCTATTCCAAGAACTCACTCCATAATGTATAGCTTGGTGTTATGTCTTAGCCACTCAATGAGTTCAAAAGTTAAACTCACCTTCCTTCGTAATGTGCTCACTATTGATAACCTATAACTAGCTCATTAAACTAGAAACAACTCACTAGTCGAACAGCAAGTTGGCTAGAGCCCATAGCCCTTTTTTGTAATTTTTACACTCCCACTAGATTTTTGGATTTTTTACTTTTTGAGAGGCCCCAAGAAGCATGGGGATGTCTAAGAGTGATCCCAGGACATTTCATCTAATTTTCCCCATTTTTTCTCACTAGTGGGCCCCGTCGCTTGTTTCTCCATCTAAATAAAAGTTGATCTTCATGAAAACCCGAGAAAAGGAAAAAAATTCCTTTAATGGATTCCAACCTTCCCAGAGACGTTTTTGATGCTCTCAAAACACTTGAGGCTGCGCATGGATGCTCTAGAATGACCAGTGGGCCCTTTGACAACCACAGGAAGTGCAAGGCTCCCCATTGTCCATTTTCACTAAGAGGTGAAAATGGATAACAATTTTGGTGACTCACACGAACATCCGCCTACTAGATGGGTTGACTAGTGGCATGTGATGGGTTGACTAGTGGCATGTGTATATATCCATTGGGCATAGATTCCTTTCTAATCATACTAAGCTGACTTGACTTGAAATCCTGTACTCCAAGCCACTTGAAACATTGTTGCCTAAACTTGGAATTGCTGTTATTGCTCTATTTTTCCATCTTATTTACAAAATTTTCTGAATTAAGGTTTTGTGAGAGTGGAAAATTGTCTTGAATTTGGAAAATTAATTTTCCCCATTTCATTCCTTAGCAAATCTGATATGTTTGGAGTGCATGATGGACACCTTGATCTACCCCAACATCCGATTTTTGTCAACATGAAACACAAAAAAATGTTTCTTTGACAAGATGGAGCATTGTAGAACTTTCAAAGACATAAGATGATTTTGGATATCATGAAACTCTATTAAAATTTGATTTCCCATTATGGATAGGCTACTTGGAACATTGTTAAAGGGTTATAACTGTTCACACACTAGTTGGGATTTTGTAAACTCATAACACTATCATCCATTGCTACACCACAAGCTGCCCCACAACTGATTTTTCTAATTTGATGGAGGGCATGAGAAGCTCATCTGCTTATCTGAAGAAGAAAAGGAAAGAAAACAATGAAATCTTCTCATTATCTGATTTTAGTTGCTCTGCATTTGAATTTTCTTGAAGATGGAAATTGTTGCTTGTAACTATGAGATTCTTGCTACAATATCCTCTTTTTGGAAGCATGGTGAACTATACAAAGAGAACACTAGAAGTAATAGAACATGTGCCCAAGGCACTTAGGGAAATTAAAACCTACTCTAACAACAAGACAATGTGCACAAGAACTTGGAGGAATGAAAATCCTAAACTAATATGTACAAGGGTGAGATTTATTTCTTTTAGTAACAATGCTTGAGGTAGATTCCATTGACTAGAATCTACAATTCTTCACCATCCAACTTAGCCAGTCAAATCATTGCTACTTTTGCATTCTATGATCATGTATGGACCACTCCATATTGCATCAAATTTGGAATGCTTTCCTAGTTTTTCCCGATTTGCATCCCACTTTAGCACCAAATCTCCTTCTTAGAAGGTTCTAGCCTTAGCTTTCTTGTCAAATCTCTTCTTGATCAATGCTTGATCTTTCTCCATGGTTTACATTACATGTTCTCTTAGTTCTTCCAACTCCATGAGTTATGCATACCTGACTTCCATGGGTTCAAACTATGATAATTCTAGTTGCTTAAAGCTCCAATGTTGGAAATTCAAGTTATATAGGAAGCCTTTCCTCCCTTCCATAGACTAGCTTGTATGGAGAACTGCCTATATACCTCTTTGGTGTTATCATATCAGCCAATAAGGCCGATTTTAGATTTTTGTGCCAGTCCTCTGGTTTTCATCGGATTCCTTCTTATGATTCTCAACGGGTTCTTTTTTGTGGACTCTACTTACCCATTACCTTGGGGGTAATAATCGAGATGAATTTTTGAGATATATCTCGTTTCTAACAGCCCACTCATGATCTTTGTGCTAATAAATGCCAAAGCATTATCTAGATATGATAGTGGAAGGTACACCAAACCTTGTTACTATCCCCTCATAGAATTCCAATATGCTAGATTCATTTGCCTCTTTGAGTGCTACTACTTTGGTCCACTTGGTGAAATAATCCATTGCCGGAGAATCCACTTGTGGCCCTAGCTAGAATTTGGATTATTGACCCCAATGAAGTCCAATCCCCATTGCATGAAAGGTTGATCAACTAAAAGTGGGTGGAGTGGTAGTGCTACTAGATTTTCCTTGCTTGTAAAGAACAAACATTTTTACACTTTTTGATCCATGTATGACAGATTTACTAAACAATGTGGACCAATAGTAACTAGCTTTCATGATCTTGAGAGTTGTTACTCATGGAGTAGAGTGGTCTCCCTCTTTTCCATCATGGAACTCATGTAGCACCTTTTCAATCTGATTTGTTTGGACACATCTTAGAAAACTCCATTCACGTCTTTCTTGAATAAGATGCCATCAATGAGAGCATACGAATGGATTGTAATCTAAAGTATCTTCTCTTCACCTTACTCAACTCTAGAGGGCATAAACCTATTTAAATATAATGTATCATATCTTGGGTCTAACATGGTTATTCCCGATTGTCTTGTAGTACTAAGACAACTTCTTTTCATCGTTTAACTCATCATGTTGATTGGAAGCAAGTTTCTCGCACAAACATTTTCCACATACTAGCTTGGTCACTTTTATTTCTATGTCATATTCCATCACACGAGTGATTCAATATTCCCTGTTCTCATTCAAATATTTGATTAGAAAAATTCCTTGACCCCAGCATGAGACACTAGAAACTAAATCTTGTTGTTTGAAACCAAGTTTCTAAATTTCTCCAAGCTTCTTATAACAGCGAGAACATGCTTTTCAATAAAAGAGTACCTCACCTCATAATATTCCAAGCTTTGACTGAAGAAAGCTATGGGCTTCTCTAAACCTTCTTTATTCAGTTGCACTAAAATAGTTGAGATTGTATCTGAACCACCAAAGGCATGTAGAATGAAATCCTTGAGAAATATGGGTTAATAAGGGTTAGAGCTTGATATATTGCATGCTCGATGGCCTCAAAACTCTCCTTTCCCTCTGATGTCCATCTAAATGTCATGATTTTCTTCAACATCATAGTCAATGGTTTAACAAGAGTGGAAAAATCAGGCACAAACCTTCGAACAAAATTTATCCTTCTCAATAAGCTTTGAAGAGCCTTATTTTGACTAGGCAAAGGAAGAGCACATATAGCTTCAACTCTCTTAGGATCAATTATTATCCCTTCTTTTGAGACAATGTTTCCTAATAGCTTCCCTTCATGAGCCAAGAATATAATTTTTTTGGGTTTCAAGGACACTCTGAATCTTCTGCATATTTAGAACACTTTCCTGAGGTAAAAAGGTGATCTACTTTATTCTTGGAGAACATGGTGATATCATCTAGGTAAAAAAGCACCATCTTATTGATTTTTCCTTTAAACACCATATTCATTTCTCTCTAGAAAGTGGCTCCAGCATTTGTGATCCTAATGACATCTTCCTATAAGCGTATGTGCCCCACATTGTGGTGACAGTTGTTTTGAACTAATCATCTTCTTTCACCATGATCCGATTATAGCCTAGTAGCCATCGAGCAATGAGAATCTCTTCGAACCAGCTACTACTTGCAAGATTTGTTCCATGAAAGGGAGTGGATAATGGCCTTTGAGTGAAGCTTTATTAAAGTCCCAAATCCACACACAATGTGATTTCTCTATTTCTCTTCCTCACTGCACCAAGTTTGTAACCCAACTCAAGGCTTGATTGGAAAAATAATATTTTCCTCGATGAGTTTTTCAATCTCTCTTCTCATGAGGGGTTCAATGTGAGGATTCGCGAGCCTTTGCTTCTTCCTGATGGGCTTGGATTTTGGATCCAATTCAATAATATGTTATGCAAATTTTGGATTAAAACCTCTCAAATCCTTATAATTCTAGGAAAAGACATCTAGAATTTTTGACAAAGTTTGATGAAGTCAAACTTCTCTTGTTGAGTACTCACCTTGTCAATTTATAGCACCTTGCCTTCACCTACTTTGAAACAGGACTCGAGTCTTCCCCTTTGACTTTAATTTTTTCTCTCTTTCCGAAATTGGTCATTGGGATTGAAGATTGATTAAAGAGTCACAAACCTTTAGGAATTTTTTTGGTTCTCGGTTAAACCACTTGATCTCCATACTACAGCTCCAGTTTGTCTTGGTTCCTCGTGGAGAAATTACCTTCTTCCTATAGAAAATTGAGGATTTGTTGATCACTTTCAAATACGTGTCAACTATTGTTGTTCTCTAGAACATCGGCCTCATGATCCATAGGTATCCGAGAAAAACACACCACTTCATCGGTTCCATCTCGCACCAAGAAGGAGAAACATAAAAGTGAATAAAATGAGGTAAACAGAGGTTCTTGAAGGAACAACCACTGCATGCAGAGTGGTGGTTTCATAACTACCCCCTACTGAAGGGCGGTGGTCACCGAAACCACCGCTAACCAGGGTGGTGGTCTTGAGACCACCGGTCTGCTCGGGCGGTGCGTCATGTCACTTTTGAGCAGAAAGACGAATTGAACACAAATGGATGCAAACTTGAAGTGCCCAGTGTGTCTCTTCCCTTCCATGCCCTTTCACATCCTCCAGTGTATGGGAGGACATGGGAAGGCCTATAAATGCATGAAAGGAGCAAGGAATGATCATTTGAATATCCAGAGAGATCGAGAAGTAGATTTTAATGAGAGCAGTGAGCAAGATCTTCAGTGTTGGAATGGAATTGTAGGAGCAAGGTGTAGAAATAGAGAAAGCAAGTAATTGGAGAGAAGGTTTACATTTTTTCTTCTTTTCATACTTATTGTAATCTATAATTGTCTATATTAGACCAATAAAAGTGGGAAGAAAGAGCAGTTTCCCTTCCCGACTGGTTTTCCTCCTTGTAGGTTTCCGGGATAAAATTGTTGGTGTTTTGAATTCCTTGCTTCTCTGTAATTTCCTTTTTATAACACTAGATAATTAGTCACGAAGCTCTAAATTTTCAAGAAAATCTGTCATTTTCCAAAGTTGAAAGTAGAACAATGTAGTTATGTGATTTATAGAGTTCCAAAGTAGAAGTTTACGGATCACCTCACCACTACTTTGATATGAGGTTGGGTTTTCTCATTTTGGATACTTTCCACAACATCAAATGCTACCCCAATTGCTGCAAGATTTTCTATAGACTCATTCTTCTTCCTTGGGATGGAATTGATGTTAAAAGCTTCAAAATATTCAATAAGATCCCACACCCAGTTCTTATATCTCTCTAAAATATCATTCTTGGTAGCATTGAGTCCTCTCGAATTGGTTCACAATTAGCTCACTATCCCCAAACACTTGCAAGTTTTTAATACCTTTATTTCTTGCCCAATGTAATCCATGGATCAATGCTTCATATTCATCCGTGTTGTTGGAACATCCGAATATGAAGTGGAAATTTGAATAATACTTAATACCTTGTGGTGATACAAGCATTGCTCCCCCTTCAACACCTTGTCTACTCCTTGAGCCATCAAAAATAGCTGTCATACTTCATTGTCATCCTCATCATCTGGTTTAGTGATGCTAGGGAGAGGTGGATTTTCTTCATGCAAGCAATAGATTCCCAACTCAGCTTCTTCCATCTCTTTGTATGGATCATAGCCATGCCTTTTTTTCCCATTCATCAAGAGTTAAGTCTGGAATACCTCTTACCTTAGTGTTTGTCTCTGGAATGCTTGGATACTCTTCTTGATCAAAAGTTAAGCAATTTACATTGATCGAGCTCAAGACATGAGCTTGATATTAAATATAACACCAAATAACACAATATTCCATAATAATGATCTCAATATGCAATTAGAAAAGCAGCTTTGCCACTTTGAGGGGGCAACCTCCAAACCATACAATAAGACTCATATTATCCAATAATGATGAAATACTACCTACAATCTCCTATATATACTATTTATATGTTATGGCCATCACTAAGGGTGACCTACTAAGCATGAGAAAGTATAAATGATATAATAAAATGATATGGTAAGCCACAAGTCGGCTACTCGTATCCTAATACAAGCAATAGGTTAAGGGCATAGCATGCCCTTCCCCTTCAAAGAAACATTGTCCCCAATGTTGAGAAGCTTTGGTGTTGCTACAGAATGTCATATCTTCCCATGTTGCATCTTCATTGTCCATATTCTTCCACTTGATCAGGTACTTAGTAATAACCCGTGTCCTCAATCTTTTAGTGTGTGTTTGAAGGATGCATTCAGGTTCCAAGATGACTCTCCCCTCCTCATCAAGCTCAGGTAACACTGTTTGGGCTGATACTCTCTATCTAATTACTTTCTTCAGGAAAGAAACATGAAATATTGGATGTATTCTGGCTAATGGTGGAAGTTCTAATTTGTATGCTATAATACCAATCTTCTGCAATACTTGATAGGGGCCATAATACTTCGGTGAAATTTTTTTATCCTTTTGTTGTTGTTTCAAATACATTTGCTTATATGGTTGTAACCACACAAAACCCATCACCGAATTAAAAATTCCTTTCCATGCGATGTTAATCAGCCTATTGCTTCATGCGGTTTTGTGCCATGACCAAGTTCTCCTTAAGACTAGAGAGGACCTCTTGTTGATATTGAATGTGTTCTTATACTACTCTAACCCATGGTTGTCCTCTCAATGATGATGTGATGGATGGTGGATGGTACCCATAGAGTGCTAAAAAAGGAGACATTTTAGATTAAGTATGGAAGGAAGTGTTATACCACCATTCTGCAAGTGGCGACCATTGGACCCATCTTGTTTGTTTATCTAATTTAAAGCAACGGAGATATCCTTCCAAATACTTATTTACAACTTTTGTTTCCCCATCAGACTAGGGATGATAAGAAGAGCTATGAGTTAACGAGTACCCAAACATGAGAATAAATCAATCCAAGAATTAATAGTAAATATAGGGTCTCGATCACTTACTATAATCTTCAGTGTCCCATGAAGCTTCTAAACTGTGTCCATGAAGGTTGTTGCTACCGTGCTTACAACAAATGGGTGTGCCAAGGCACAAAAATGAGCATATTTGGTGAGTCTATCCACCACAACCATGATGACATTTTTTCCTTCAGATTTAGGCAATCCTGTGATAAAGTCCATGGAAACCTCTTCCCACCATTGGCTAGGAATAGATAGAGGTTGTAGAAGACCTGGGATCAAACTGTTTCACCCTTATTTTGCTGACAAACCATGCATTCTGCCACAAATTTTTGGACATCCCCTTTGAGCCCTTCCTAGAAGAAATCTTGTTTGACTCGATGATAAGTCTTCAAGAATCTAGAGTGCCCCCTACTAGAGAAGAGTGAAGCTCAGATAGAATCCTATTTTTAAGAGTGGAGTTCTTACATAGGTATAATCTATCTTTATACCATAAAGCATCCCCTTTCAATACAAATTTTTCATACATTCTTGGATCATTTTGGAGATGATGAATGAGGTTTTGTGTGGTTGGGTCATTTCTCCATTCGGACCTTGCCTCATCTATCCAATCTTCCTGTAATATGGATATGGCACATAACAAGGCTACAATTGAGTCATCTTTCTGCGATAGAGCATCCACAACTACATTCTCTTTCCCTTTCTTATAGATAATCTCAAAATCATATCCCAACATCTTGGAGACCCATTTTTGTTGTTCTTCAGATGATAAACGCTGCTTCAAGAAGTATTTCAAATTATCATGATCTATCTTCACTTTAAAGTATCTTCCTATGAGATATGGTCTCCATTACTTTCTTTGCGCATGAAGTATGCCTAGCATTTCCTTCTCATAAGTCAACTTGGAAATATTCTTACCTTTGAATTGATGGCTCAAAAAGGCAATAGGATGGCCTTCTTGTATGAGAACTACCCCCATACTCACCCCTGATGCATCACATTCAACAATGAATGTTTTGGAATAATTTGGAGTAGTCAGACCTGGAGTGGTGCACATGGCCTCCTTTAGTTGCTCAAATGCTTTGGTTGCATCCTCACTCTAATGGAAGGATTCCTTTAATAAAGTTGTGAGAGGTGTAGGTATGCTTCCATAATGCCTTATGAATATTCGGTAATAACCTGTAAGCCCCAAAAATCCTCGTAGATTCTTTAGGGTTTTTGGAACCTTTCACTCCATCATGGCTTTGATCTTATTAGGATTCACTTTAACCCCTTCATGAGACACAATGTGACCCAAATATACAACCTCCTTGAGTCCAAAATAACACTTATAGGGCTTTGCATAAATTTGATGTTGCTCAAAGGTTTCCAAAACCTTATTTACATGATGCAAATGTTCCTCCCATGTTTTGCTATGAATTAATATATCATCAAAAAACACTAAGACAAACTTCCGCAAGAATGACTTAAAAATAGAATTCATCAAACTTTGAAATGTAGAAGGTGTGTTTGTGAGTCCAAAAGGCATTACCAGGAATTCATAATGGCCTTCATGTGTCTGCGAAGGAAATTTTATGAACATCCTCATCCTTGATTCTCGATTTGATGGTATCCCGAACAACGATCAAGCTTTGTAAAATAAACAAGCACCATGCAACTCATCAAGCAATCATCAATTACATGAATAGGAAACTTATCTTGGATTGTGTACTTATTAAGTTCCCTGTAATCAGGACACATGCACCACATGTCATCTTTCTTCCGTACCATCACTACTAGAGAAGAATAAGCACTCTGACTATGATGAATTATTCTTTCTTCCAACAACTCTTCTACAATCTTCTCAATTTCACTCTTTTGCACATATGGGTACCTATAAGGTCTGATGTTAGGCGGTTGACTTCATGGTAATAATTGAATAGCATGATCATGATCTCTCTTTAGAGGTAATCCCTTTGGTATATTTTCAAATACAACAAAGTGTGCATCCAACATTGCTTGCATATCTGATGGTATAATGTCCTTAGAATGATGAGCCTCCAATGAAAAGAGTTTTGCCACAAATCCCTCTGCACCCTTTTTTAGCATTTTGTGCATCTGATGAGAACTTACTATTTGTGGAGGCTTTGATTTTAAGCCTCTTAGCTCAAAATTCCTTCCTTCAAAGTGAAATCGCATGAACAAGTCTTGGAAGTTCATCTCAATGGTTCCCAAAGTGGTAAACCATTGAATCCCTAACAAAATGTCTGCTCCTCCCATAGAAATGGCATACATGGGACTTTTTAGTATGTAATCTCCCATGAAAAGCTTAATGTTATGGAATTTTCCATAACAAGTAATAAGATACCTCCATCAACAATCATTACTTGGCATTCGGAGTGGATAAATGAAACAGTTTAGGTGCATTTGCTAACTTATGATTGATAAAGTTATGAGTACAACCTAAATCAATCAACACTGTGACCCTCTATTTTTTAGGAATCCAACCACCTTTAGGGTTTAGGGGGTGCTAATACCTGAAATTTCATGGCATGAGATCGTTGGCTTAGGATCTCCTGACTCCTCCTCTGGCTCAACCAAGACCTCTAACTTTGCATCTTCATCCTTCTCTTCATCTTCACTAGGCCCATCAATGTAGAACAACTTCTTTTCAGCACATTTATGTCTGGGTCCAAATTTACCATCATAGTTAAAACATAAGCCTTTTTCTCTTTTTTCTTCAATTTGTTGAGGTGTCAATCTAACTAGCCGAGGGAGTGTTGGGAACAAGGTGTTGTGATCTCTGGTATAAGTGAAATGTTGTCTCCTACTTGAAACAAATTTCTCCTTTTCCCTTCTTTCCATAATCATCAAATTAGAAACCTTATGAGGATTAAACATACGCACCTCATGCTCAATTTGATCCTTAAGACCCCTAAGAAATAGGTCATTCAAATGCTCTTCAGTAATATTTTCCACCCACAAAGAAAGGTTTTGGAAGTGATGAATGTAATCCTTAACAGATCATGTCTGTCTCAACTTTGCTAATTGGTGAATTAATTATCGACACACTAGAACTTTAGTGCAATTACAAATCTTCAAAGTGAAGATTGTCCATGTAACATTGAGACCACTCTTCTACCTTTGAGCACATAACCATCGATACTAGACGAATTGGTCAGGTTCGAGATACAATGCTTTGCCATGGTCACCTTTTGTCCCGATGGAATCGATGTAGTTCAAAGAAATTATCCATTTGGTTGATCCAATTAAGTGGATCCTTTCCATCAAACTTGCACATATCCACTTTTGGAAACATCGTGCGAGCCCAGTAGAGTGCTCATATTTAGATTGTGCATACTTGAAGATCCACTCTGGCTCATGTGTCTATTTTGTTGACTTGAGGATCCACCTTGATTGACATGAGTATGATTACCCATCATATGCGTACTGAATTTTTGTATGAAATCCTCCAATATTTGTCCAATCCTATCCACATCTTCTTTGTTGGCCACCCAAGATTCAAGGTCTCTCAGGTTAAACTCAAGTTGGCTTACTTTATGGTCTGTCAAAGTAAACCCTAACCCTGAGGAATCTGTAGTTATATCTTCTATCTCCAACTCCTCAACTACTATCTCATCCTTTTCTGGTGTTTTACCTAGAGTGATGGGATTCTTTTTTCCTCTTGTGGAAGGCCCCACCATGATGCCCCAAAATAGTAGGATGTAGGGATCACGGTCAAATTTTAGGGTTTTGGATTTCGATAAGAATTCGGCCAAATATAAAAAAACTTAAAGAAAAAACCCCAAATAATATTTTTTTATTTCCAAAAATGTAACGAATTTGAAAAAATCCACAATTTGCACCCTAGGGAGCGATTTTATGAAAAACCCTAAATTTGTAATAAATTTTGCAAAATAAATAAAAAAATTTGAAATTTTCAGGGAACCTTACTTGAAATGTTTCTCAACTTTGGTAAAAATATCTCCCACCAATTTTCTTTGGTTTGAAATATATGGTGGAAACAAAAAATTAGGGTTTTTACCTAATTTTGGCCCAAATCGCAGCTCTGATACCACTTGTAATGAAATTACTTGTATAATTCAGATCATGAGTAGAAATATAACACCAAATAACACAATATTCTAGAATAATGATCTCAATATGCAATTAGAATAGCTTCGCCACTTCGAGGGGGCAACCTCCAAACCATACAATAAGACTCAAATGCTCCAATGATGATGAATTACTACCTACAATCCCCTATATATACTATTCATATGTTATGGCCATCACCAAGGCTGACCTACTAAGCATGAGAAAGTATAAATGATATAATAAAATGATATGGTAAGCCACAAGTCGGCTACTCATATCCTAATATAAGCAATAGGTTAAGGCGTAGCACTTTGGCTTAGGATAGCTAATGACTCCCACATTGAGATGTTTACATTCATTTTATTCATTTGTTTGATGATATTGAATGGAGATGAGTTATTATTTTGTTTCCCTTTCCTTTGCACAACTTTCTCTTGCACATGAGCCACTACAGTTGGTACATGAATTGGTCTAGAAGGTGATTTGGGCTGATTCTGCACATTTGGAGCTACACTTGGATTTTTAACCCCTTGTAGAGTGACAGCAGGTTGAGAAGTTATTGGATTGGATGATTTTCCTTCCTCTAAATTCCCCATATTAGACATTTTTGGCTACCACACCTTGATAAGGAGATTGATTTATGCCACAGAAATCCTCATCTTGTCAATTCACAAGCGTAGTTTCACTTAGAGGTGCTTCTTGAGTAGTTATATGCTACTAAACTTATTCTTTATTTATTTCTTGAGACGCATCAATTGTTATCACCATCAATTCTTGATTTAAAGAACCATTGAAACATGTTTCCTGATTATGAGGTTGATTACATGGGAAGCACCATTCATACTCTTGTGTTATATATTTTTGAGTTGGAACCAAAGCCCTAGATGTAGAGGTAGTATTAGGATTATAAGGCTGAAATGGTCTATTAACAGGAGGTTATCCTTGGTTCTGATTTGCATCTTAGGAAGGTGATCTATTTGGTGACTCGACAGAGGTCTATTGGGTTGGGCTTGATCTTTGATATGATCTCGAAAATTTGAGTTTGCTACCTTTTAATCATTACCAAATCATTTCTGAGTTTTGTAATTGTTTCATGACCTCTTAGAGTTCATTCGAGGTGTTAGAGGAAGAGGTAGAAGCTTCATTAGAATTCTTATTTTTGGGGTAGGAATGGGATCTAATGAAGGTTCTTGGCTAGAACTTGGGTTCCCTAATTCTGAATAAAGAGGCATTGGTGGCCTAGGTACAAGTTTATTGGCTTGAATCAAACAATTCTTGGCTCTAATAGCTATGGCATAAGTTGCGTGTAATGTTGTAACTCCCATAGATTGTATCATCATGGCTATATTAGAATTAAGAGTTGTTAGGAAATAGAGAAAATCACCTTCAACTGTTGGTCTTACGGAAATCAAAATCCTATCCCATGTTCTTTGAAATATGAAGTTAAAATCAGCCATTTTCATGTTTGGTGCTCTCTTGATTGTAGTTAATTACTCCAACAAAGATAAGTTGTCCACTTTTTCTCTCGAACTGGCCGAGAAAGAGTTGTGCACAATTAATTCCAATTTGTAATTGATCTTGTTGTCAAGATTCTAAACCACTGTAAATCCTTTCCTTTGAAAGAATAAGCTAACAGATTTCACTGCCACATCCATATCATTGATCTCATGAATGACACAAACATTTGTAATTTCTTGAATATGATCAATGGGAGTTGTGTGATTTTCCTCTGTGAGTATGGGATATTCTTCAATTCTACCACTGGAATGGGACTTTGTGCATTGAGAGCAAGTGGACTGCTGCCCATGAAATTCACAAATGGATTTAGAGGTTGATGGGCCATTCATTGGTTGAGGAACTCTAGTTGATTTAATAAATGGTATACCAGGTGGAGGTGTTGATAATGTTCTATTTGGTGGAGATGGATATCTTTGAACTCTTCTTCCTCTTCTTTCTCTACTTGGAGATAATTATAAGTATTTGAAAATACCTTATTCTCTTGCTCTAGACCTTGTTTGAATCCTTCTCATAAATTTGACAAGCTTGGGATGCTAAAACCACTGAATTACTCCCAGAGGAGTCGTCAAATGTGATGTTACAAAGCCTCTAAAGGCTGTAATTTACAACAAGAGCACACCAATCTTGCTACAATAAAAATGAAGACTTATTGGGTCCCACCGGTGTGCCATAATTGTTATCACCAAATCACATCACCCTCTGATTGCTTAGCATGTGAGTGTGTTAAGGAAAGCAGTGTGATTGTGTAACATGGAATTTCTTCAAGGTGTGGGACCTGCAGTTGAAGCAACTCTCCAGAGAAGGTTGGTTCCTCTTCCTAAACTAATGCAACAACTAACTCTAGTGAAAGGAAATCTATCAACTACCTCTAACCTACAGCTTCCAAGGGACCAGGGAGAGAGAAAGAGCATGAAAATGAAAGAAAACTACACTAAAATAGGTGATGCACCAAGAAAAGGGGTGTGGTAAATCTCTCCAATGTGTGAAAATGAAGGAAAATGCAGAGCGAGAGGGTAAAACAATACCACAATCCAATCACAACATTTAAACAAACACTTTCATGGAATCACAACAGTAATAGACCCTGTAAGAAGCATAAAATAGACACAATACATCTGTAAATGAAATGGAGAGGTAAGAGAATGCAACAAACACAAACAAGGGAAGAGAGATATCCAAAAATTTGAGTTTATTGCTTCATTAATATGCATAGTTCATCTCATTACAAAATAAAGTCTTGGATCATCATGTAATAAGTCCCAAATGAAGGCTGCAGCACATTGGTGTTCCAAAACTATTTTGATAGAGTTTTGTTACAAGAGCAATCCCCCTCTCAAATGAGAGGTCACTTTAATTTATAGAAAATGAGGAAGAGAGAGAAGTTGTAAAACTCATATTTTCCCTTCCACCTACTTGAAAATTACCAAAAGTGGGTGAAAATGATGATGGGAAACCTATAAAATCCATCCCATGTTGTCTTGTAACTTGCAGCAAAATAAAAATGGTTGCCCATGCTCATTTAATCAACCACCTGGAAGTCACCATTTCAAATTGGGCTTGTTTTATGTAATTTTCACCATCAAATCTCCATAAAATATTGAAATTTTTTATTTTAAAGTGTATATCTTAGAGCCATGATTCCAATGAGTCCATTTTTGTGTGATTTTGTTGAGAAATGCAAAAGTTATGGCCTTGAGTGTGGGCAGTTATTTTTACATCTCTAGGCTTATACTCCATTTCATGGGACTATGCATTAATTTGGTAGTTGGGAGTGATGATTTAAAAAAAACATCTCTTTCCAAAAAAAAATTCATCATTTTAAATGTTTGGAGAATTTTAAATAAGTGTGGAGGGCACCGTTTTTATCATTTGCATAAGGGGGAGGTTGAGTGTTTTAGGGTGCAATGTTTGAGGGCCAGCTTAGCCATCTCACGAGCTAGCTCGCCAAGTTGGCACCTCCCATAGCTTCCCGAGCCATTTTTATTTGCATTGGGCTTGTTTCACACACCTCCAACTACCTCAACTACCTTCCATCTCAGTAGGGTCCTTCATCCAACTCGTCACCTTTTACCTCGACATTTGGTTGTATCGGTATCAACTATTCAACCCACCAACTCCTTATGTGTTGTAATTGCCTTTACCTTGGAGACCCCACTTCAATGTTGTGTGGTTAAAATATGTATACAAGGAACTCACCATCTCCTCATATGTTCCACGTGAATGCCCTATGCCTGCAGTCCTTTGTCATCCGTAATGTATTATCGGGCCTATCGTGTTCGCTAAGCCCATATCAGATCGCACTCGTTCCTAGGAACGTTTGACTCTTACATTGTTTCATTGACTCCCAGGACCTCTGGACTCAATTTGTTTTAGAAATTTTGGGTCCGCATGAGAACATGCAGGCCCAAGTTCCTCTAGGCCCTCTGGGATGTAATTCTCCACATTGGGTGCAATGGCTCGCCACGGAACTCATTCTCTAGTTCCCAAGATGGATCGGTTAGCCAACTCTATTTCCTTTTCCATTTTTGCACTAAGTTCCTACCTTCATTTCCATGAAGCCTCACCTCCAACCAAGCCACCATTGAATCCTTACAAGCCCACCCTATAGCTCATTTCGAGTTCTTCTATTCATACGACTCTTTGCACCTACGATCTCACACCTCTTCAAAACTAAACCGGACCATGTTTTCACTAAGTCTTCACCTCTCATGCTAAGTTGCATTCATTTTATCTCATCCCTCAACTATTTTTAGGGCTTGACTTGACCTTACCTATTTTGCATGAGCTACTCTTCCCAAGTTGCATCGTTCAACACTTCCATGCCTATTCCAATAACTCGCTCAAGAATGTATAGCTTAGTGTCATGTCCTAGTCAGGTTGATGGGTTCAAAAGTGTAACTCACCTTCCTTCTGCAATGCACCCCACCATTGATAACCTATAACCATCTTGTCGAGCATGAAACAGCTTTCCATCTAGCTCGGTGAGCTAGTTAGGGGCTCATGACCCCTTTTTGTAATTTTTACACTCCCACTAGATTTTTGGATTTTTTTGACTTCTTGAGAGGCCCTATGAAGCATGGGGATGTCTAAGAGTGCTCTTGGACATTTCATCCCATTTTCCCATTTTTTCCTACAAGTGGGCCTCGTCGCTCATTTCTCCATATGAATAAAACTTGAACTTCATGAAAACCCGAAGAGAGGAAAAATTCCTTTAATGGCTTCCAACCTTCCTAGATAATTTATTGATGCCCCCAAAACACTTTGAGGTCTACCTACATGCTCTAGAATGAAAACTAGGCCCTTTGATAACCACAAGCGGTGTAAGGCTTTGTGTTGTCCATTTTCACCAGAGGTGAAAATGGATAATACATACCTTTATTCCCCTTCGATCATGTGAACTTGGAATTTAGATATGTCTCAGCAATGTAGTTTATTGGAATGGGTGATGTACATTGGGTTTTCTAACACCCATTTTCCTTAGCATCGATCCTTATGAACCCATCGTGGTTCCCCATTTTTAGTGGTACATTGCGTATTACTCCCCAATCATGAGTGTTGGGTCTGCTATTCCCCCGACATCATTTGCTAAATTTGGTTTTTAAATAAAGGACTGATCACTCCCAACAATCCACTTGTTCAAAAATGATCTCTTTCTTCATATTCCTTATCAAAGAGGAATAATACTATCCAAATTCTTCACCAATAATATTCAAGATGCATATGATATTATTGGTGTCCACACATATATGTGCACTCCTTCATTTCTCACTCTTTTATGTTTTAGAGTTAAAGTTTCAATTTTAATAAATTAGACATTTAATACACTCTTGTTTTATAGGTTTCACTTTGGACACCTCTTAAGCACTCAAACACTCAAAATACTACAAAGTGTGTCTACATACGAAGTGCACATTTCTTTTAGATATCAAATTTCATTTACTAGATTAAAGGGGGGATGTAAACTATTGGGAATTTGGGACTATGGAATAGTGCTATGATTTAATAATAAACAAAATCATGCACACGAGATCTAAAAATTCCCCAAAATCTATAGCAGTGGAAGTATAAACTAGAATAATCCAAATCAAGACAAAGTACACACACATAACACAACATGTACCATGGTTCACCCAATGTGGGATACATCCACCAAAGATAGAGATCTCATATATATAATACAACAAGAGTACAAACCAAATCTTCAATACAAGAGTATAATGCATCTCTCCAAGAGTATCTCCTCTCCTCCAGATCTCTAAACGGATCTCCATGAGTGCACTACAACCGTGCCTCCAAACACCACCAACATATCTCACATAACTAGGAACTACTACATCTCTGAACTGCTACCAAGTTCTCTGTGGATCTGTAAACAAGACCTCTTGCATGGGTCTACCAATGTGCAACCATGACTGTGCACCAAGAAGTAATTTTGTATCTCCATCACTTTGCATGCATAACTTTGTGAAAACATGAAGACAACCTCCTCTACAATATCTAGATCTACATGGATCAATAATATAATATATCTTAAGGATCTACAATACAAGACTAGATCTACATAGATCTATAATACAAGATCTCACCAACATGTGGATCTACAAGAAGAAACTCTATGTGCTTTACATACTATGTAAGCCATTACAATGAGACAATAACTATATAAAATAAATACATTAGAAGATGTTACCCTCTTCTCACCATTCGATGTACCTAATATTTCCTTCTGTCTAGCTCCTTTCCATGGAGACTCTATCTTCATGTAACATGTTCTTTCTTTCTCTTCTTCTTCTTCTTCATCCTCTCACTCTAGGAGAATCAAGGATATAATTCAATCCTTTTAAACCCTAGATTTCATGCTTATATTGGAGTATATAAACTTAGGACACAATAGCCATGCATTTACAACCTTTATATCTACTTTAATGCTAAAAATAGATCTAATTCTGAGAGTTAATTAAAACACTCTGTCTTGGTAACCAGACGACAGTTCTTATTTGATCGTCACCGGTCACTTCCTAACCTAGGATCGATCGACGCGGTTACACCTTGATCGACACCGATTCTTGTCATCGAACCAATAACATGTAAAAGCAAGTTTCTTCTGAAAGCAATTAAGCTCCATTCTCAATAATCTCCCACTTAGAGATAAATTGTTGAATCTTTGTCCCCATACATGTACATCATTGTCCTCTACACACCGTGAAGACCATCTATTCTTTCCTTCAACAATTCTCTCAAAAAAAATAAAACCAAGAAGATCAAACCATCTTCTAAAATGAAGATAACAAACCTGTGACTTACCATAGACATGCACGAAGCTACTACTGATCCATGATAACCGAGCTATCCATACATCAAGCTCCCACTGAATCATAACACCAAGCCTCTCATGCAACCAAGCCATCATGACTAACACACTTGCAAGAGCTCCCACTCAAAATGAAGTACTGAGCTTCAATTATAACTATAGCCATACCTATAAAACTAACCATGTTATCCAACCATTTATCCATGTCTCCATGCAACCACCAATGCAATTTCCCAAAGTGAAGTCAAACTAGAATATGTGAAAGCAAAACAAGATCCCAGGTAAATATAGCCTTGAATGAGTTCTACATACAACATTTGGTGATCAATCCACAAACACCTGTATAACTCAAAGAAATCCAAACACTGCAATATGCAAATCTAACCTGCATAAACAACTAGCATGTCCAAGACATTCATTTATAGATAACATATCTATCAAGGAGTAACATAGTAATCAAGAGGAAATACAAACATCCCCTACTCATGCTCAAGGCATATAAACCATGCTCATAGGCATCCATGTGCAAATCAAACATTTGCATCATCATAGACTCACAAAACTAAATCTATCCACATGTATAAAATCACCTATACATCCATCCATATCATCGAGGCTCTCCGAAGTTCCAAGTCTCTCACCGACTAACTCCAAAGCCATATATGAATCTTGTGCTCATTAATGTCAATAAAAAAAACCATGTTAAACCATGCAACTAATACCAAGTGTAAATACCAACATACATGTCATCAACATATTGCACAAACCATCCAATATGAAAGTAAAACAAGGGCACCATCTAAAAATGGTAAATAAACATTGATGTCAAACACAGTGACCAAACCGACCTCGATTTCCCCTAACCAAACCTGATCACTTCTTGACCCACCACCACGGTTACTAGATGACCGACCACGGTTAATCCTAACCAACATTGATCTCTGTAACTAGCATATTTTCTCCTTTAACCCTTAAAACTTTGAAAAATTGCTCTATCATCTTCACCCAACTAAATCTAACCATCAACTATAATCCCATAGGAATATCCAGGCACCACAAAATAAAACAGAAGTGACATCACAAAGTAATAAACTCAATATACCTATAAATCCGTGACTGCCCTCCAAAACCAACTAGTGCCTCTGCCACTTTGAATAGTAGCAATCTCCTCTCACTCTACATGTGCATCATGTATCCAATCCTACAATGCCAACAACCATGACTTGCTCCCCCTTTGAACACGAAATTCCTATCACTACCTTTAACACCAAGCTTAAAAGCTAATGTGTCGGTGAGAAATAAAACTAGATGAAAGAAAAATATAAAATGATTCCCTTCTTATCAAAGAATAATTCTACATCACGAAATTTTTGACTTCATGTGAAATAGATGAATCAAATTCTTTTCATCTTGCATACTCAACATCTTTCGTTACCTACTGACTATGTCTAATCATGACTTATCATTTGAGGATCTCATCCTTAGACTAGATATCCTTGTCCTCAAAATTCCACACAACTAGGAAATAAAAGTCAAATAACAGCAAAAACATGGTGTAAATCTATGCACATTATCCAAACATAATATCAGTTGCTCCAAATGAAAGAAATAAAACATGAACCATATAGAGATACCTGACCCAAAGTCTCACTGGACTAACCAAGCCAACTCCATCCCTTTTCTAATCCAAACATTGAAGTGATCTGCATTGTTTCTACCTATACACATTGTGCAAGAAACATGATCCTCCAAAACAAGACATTGAACCATCCATGCCCTCTTCTACTGTAAGAAACCATGTGTAAACTCATTGTCACGGAGATTGTCCATGGTTCATTGACCGGTACCGGTTACCCTCTGTGACCGATGTCGGTTCCCTGACCGACATTGGTGCTGCTAGAACTAACACAACACCACAAATTGGCATAGGTCACCAAACTAGGTTCCCACTCTAACCAAAGCCGATAGTTGTGTTAAGCCAGTCATTTCAAGAAGCACCCAAATCTTGCACAAAAACTTAACAGCAATAATACATGCAATAAAAATTACACCAAGATGAAATACAACACCAAGATACTCAACCACATCTTCAACTGAAGAACATGTTTCTCTGATGGAAACCCCATCTTTTTTCTGTGCTACTACATTCTACTTCTCTAACGAAGCCCATACATCTAACTGCACCAAAGGATGCATATCGTAATGCATATTTTTTTGCTTTAAGCTAAGTTAATGAAAAATAGAGACTAACACCTAGTAGCCCTAATTAACAGAGCTTAAAACAAAGTACAAAGAACCATCAAGATTAAGAATCAAGCAAGGTTAGACACTAACATGTCTAAAGCTTTCAAACTAACATGTTAAATGTCTAAATCCTCTATTCTCTTAATTAACAACAAATAAATGGATGAACCTATGTAAGCTCCATGATAATCAAATAGGTTTCTCTTGATATTCCAAGAACCTAGGAATGGGGGCTTATCAAAGTTGGGCTACAAGACCCTTTTGACACCTCCCATATGACCTAAGCACTTTTGGCTAGAAAAGAGGCTTAACTCTCCAAGTGGTGAACTCTCAAGAAAACAAAGGAAAGATTTTAGTCTATTTTTCTATATGCTTTTCTTTTGTCTTCTCAAGAAGTTTAGGTGTAGGTATAAAGGTAGAAGGAGGGATCCTTATATAGCCCAATGGATAAAGGAAACACTTCATCCCTTTGCATGTGGGATAAAAGGTAAAACAAGATTAGGAATGGATAAGGTTGCTTTATAAAAGGTAACCTTACTTTAGAAGGGTTTAATTTATACTTAGCAAGTCATGGGAGTTGGGGGTGTTTTAATTAATCAAAGGTGATTAACTAATAGGTATATGTAAGCTTATAAAAGCTAATTAGAGGAATATTAGTATGATTTAGGCTATAGAAGGGGATTAAATCAATTAAATATTGATTTATTGGTTAAATGAAAGGGAAAGCTAATTAATTAATAATAATTAATTAGTCTAGATAGAAGGGGTGATTAATTAATGGAAGGTCATTAATTAGGTTGTTTGTTGGATAGGTGACTTAACTAATTAGCGTATTGTAATTAATTAACGACAATAAGAGAGAATACGAGCACTTTTTGACGATATGTCGCCAATTTGCAAGAAGGGAGATAATTAGCAATTTAAGTATTTAAATTGCTCGGGCATAATCATGGGTGTCTACATTTACCCCTCTTTGGGGTGGCATAAGTGATGCCACTTCAAAGATAGTAGACGGATGAAATTTTGAAAGGATAGAATAAAAATTAGTAGGAGGGAGAGATGCCCCCTCGAGTGTCGATAGGGTAATGAAGGAAGATGATCGACGATCGAAAAAGGTGAGAAATAGATAGAAGAATGGGAAGGGGCAGGATGCCCCAGTAAGATGGAAGATTAGGGGCGAGAGAAAAGTGATGCAGAAGAAATATGGAGGAGTGGAGGGAAGAGCTTAGCCTCTAGCCGTTATTTATTGGAACAATTTTGATGTCATCATATTACCACAAGAGCTACGTCATCGGTCCTTATGAAAAATATAAGCATACAACAAAGGTAGAATGACATGAAAAGCCATACCATGAATAATTGTCCATTGTTGAAAATACCAACCCCATGCAACATACAAAATGCAATGCAATATGAGAAGGAAATAAGCTCATTTAACAGGGAAAACAAGTACGAACGCACATATCTAACCCAACAACGGTCAAGACAGTTGTACAAATGTTTTGTTATCAAGCTGAAGAGATCCACATGTTTGTGATTGACAAAAAGGGTTAAAAATGATGCCCCAAGCAAGGATATATGCAAGGGGAAATGATAATGGAAACTGGGTCCAAGTAAAAAGCGTTGTGCGCAATGAAACAACACCAGAAACAAACGTGCCCCGAGTGCGAGATGAAGCAAGCAACTAGCTTTGTGAATGGTTGTGAATTCGGTAATCCGTGAGTCATATTAATTGGGTAAGATATGAAACAAACCAGTAGGATATGGAGAGGATACCATGCGCAAGACACAAGTTTCAGCCATGATTAGTTTGTTACCTTTTTTTTGTAGGTTTTTTTTGTTTGTTTTTTTTTTTTTTAGATTTTCGATGCGAGATATATATATTGTTTTTGTTTTATGTGTTTTAAAATGAATTAGATAGTAGAAGAAAATAGAATAAATAGGATGAAGGGCCTAGGTGCAACAAAAAGTGCCCTAGGTGGAAGAAAGAAGAAACAAGTGACAAATAATTTCCTTGTGCAATGGAAAAAAATTAATAAAATAATTATTTTTGAAAAATAATTATTTACGAGAGTGTGAATAAGAAGAAAAATCACCTAGGAGCAATAAAATTTTCTTAGGGGGAAGAAAGGAGTATTGGACAGAAAAAAATGCCCCAATACGGTGAAAAATAAGAGAAAAATAATTATTCAACAGTGAATAGAGGATAAAATAGTAATCGAAACGAGCCTCCATGCATTCACAACAGTGTGAAAAACAAGTTTATATACCCCACCCGGGGGGGTAAATCACCACGACCAATTCACTTTTACCGACCACTATTGAGATTTTACTGTGAGGCTCTAATAGTGATGAGCACGATGGTGATCACATGGGATCGATTGAGATGAGCGGACCCGGTCCCGAGGGTACCGGTGGCATGCCGTGATGGCACCTTTGTGAGAATTCAAACCTTTCTATCAAATTTTTTCATTAAAACCCTAAAAATGGTAACTAGTGTTAGGGAGTCGTGTCGGTGCGCATGCATGTAGGTGCAAGTGTCAAACCAGGGGTGTAGGCATCTGAAGCATACACGCGCACGTGCGAGCACACACACCACACACCCACGCATACGCACACATGCCACACATGTGTGCACATGCGCACACACTAGAAAGGGAGTGCACACACGAAAGGGGAGTGCCCACAAGAAAGGGGGATGCACGCAAATGGAGGGGGATATACATGCGCTCGCGCATGGACACAAATGAGCGATGGCGTATGTCTTTGAAAGAGTGGTGCACATGCCCGAAAGGGAGTGTAGGTGCACAAAATATGGTGCAAGTGCCCTAATTCAATCACGCACACACTAAAAGGGAGGCATACATGCCTAAAGGGAATACGAGTGTCTTAGGTCAATGGAAGATAGATAAAAAATGCCAAAAAGATGACACTTAGAAGAAAATTAGGATTTTTTGGTTAACCCTAAAATGATAGATAGATTTTAGAAGAAATGTTAGTGATGATGAGTGGATTTACATTTGATCACTTACCACGGTCAGAAGACTATGGTGCTAGCATCATTGCTACAGATTTGGTCATGGGACCACATTGCTATCGGACGCCTGTGGGCACTTTTGCATGTTCAAGACCCAAAGGAGCCATCTTACATGGCATGGGTATTAGTAGGTGGTGATGTACGAGGCCACCTAGGCAGCCTATATAGATACTCGGTGAGAGTTTGATGAGCTTCCAGAGATAGACATCATATGGAGACCTTATTGACATATTCAGTGGCTAGAGGATGTCGTAGAGCTCAGTGTGTGCTTAGTAGAGCACTTTATCCTTGGCGATGTGACTACATCATAGAGCTGTATAGATTTGATAGGTCTAGCAATAGCTTGGTATAGTATAGGGGTTCCGTGCTTTGACATATGGTATGCTGTTTGAGACTCTAAGAGGCATAGTATGGGGCCTCGCATACCAGTGGCCCGAGGCAGTGAGTTTCTCTCAAGTGGTCCCATAAGCATGGGACTCAACACGACAGTCGGGGCCCGGTACTACAGCAGATTATTGGATGCAGTACGCCACTATTTTACCCTAGAATCTTACTATCCCGGAGGAGGCCTGGGTAGCGGCACTCAACCGCCCTAGAGATTTTGGCATGGTGTTGAGAAGAGAGAGGGTGCGGCGAGTCCCACCCGGAGGACCCATTTGATGGGATACCCCACGATGAGCAGGGTATCGTCTGTGAGAGTACGGGGACCGAGGGTATAGGGTCTAGGATGGGCACCATTACTGATTCCTAGAGCAAGGCTAGTTGTGCAGAGTGCCACGGGGACCGATCCTGGTGGTAAAGCCGATGGCATAAATAGCCACCTTGCGCAGCCATAATTACATTAGGCTCTGGCGAGAGATATCATGTTAGAGCAGAGAGAGACGAGGCCCGAGCCCTGAGTGTGATAGTGAGAGTCGAGCAAGATTAGGCTTGGGCTCGATTTTGAATTTATTAGCGAGTGAGATCGGGCTCGGGCCGGGGCGGCCTAAGAGGTGATAGTGTTGTGCACTTCTAGCGGTTCGATAGATGGCCTCTCAGATGGCCCAGGTGACAGATTTATACCAGCAGACACAGGCCCAGTTGTAGCATGTGATATTAGAGTGAGATAGGCTCAGGGTAGAGTGCATAGTGGGCCAAGCGAGCTTTCCCAAGCCTCAGCAGAGATAGCATCCTAGTGACGCATAGAGGTACAACGGTGACTACCCGGACTCACGAGAGATCAGGCCATAGCGAGAGGGCAAGTCCTCCTATTACATGTCCTTATATTTTGAGGTAGTTTCAACTGAGCGGTGAGCACCATCTTATAGTCGGTCTATCTTGTGGTGGCAACATGCACGAGCATCGATGGCTCTCCTATAATTAGCTTATTTGGCTAATATCTCTCTTGTTAGCTAAACATTCCTCCTTTTGACCATTCAAAACCTCCTAGTTCTCTTTAGACCACTTCTATTTGCTTCGTAAGCTATCTATCAAACATAATTGGTTATCCAGGACCCCTCCCAACTCTCAATGAGTCTCTAATCACTTGTTAATCAAGTTTAACTAGCCTAATCCTAGCTTAACTAAGCCTAAAGCATGTTTATCCTAATCTAATCTAAAAGTGTTTTTGAGCTTTAGTCCCACTTTGGGCATGCCAAATGTGTGCATAGTTTTGTGCTTTAAGCTAAGTTAATGAAAAATAGAGACTAACACCTAGTAGCCCTAATTAACAAAGCTTAAAACAAAGTACAAAGCACCATCAAGATTAAGAATTAAGCAAGGTTAGACACTAACATTTATCATATTTAAAGCTTTGAAACTAACATGTTAAATGTCTAAATCCTCTATTCTCTTAATTAACAACAAATAAATGGATGAACCTATGTAAGCTCCATGATAATCAAATAGGTTGCTCTTGATATTCCAAGAACCTAGGAATGGGGGCTTATCAAAGTTGGGCTACAAGACCCTTTTGACACCTCTCATATGACCTAAGCACTTTTTGCTAGAAAAGAGGCTTAACTCTCCAAGTGGTGAACTCTCAAGAAAACAAAGGAAAGCTTTTAGTCTATTTTGCTATATGCTTTGATTTTGTCTTCTCAAGAAGTTTAGGTGTAGGTATAAAGGTAGAAGGAGGGCTCCTTATATAGCCCAATGGATAAAGGAAACACTTCATCCCTTTGCATGTGGGATAAAAGGTAAAACAAGATTAGGAATGGATAAGGTTGCTTTATAAAAGGTAACCTTACTTTAGAAGGGTTTAATTTATACTTAGCAAGTCATGGGAGTTGGGGGTGTTTTAATTAATCAAAGGTGATTAACTAATAGGTAGATGTAAGCTTATAGAAGCTAATTAGAGGAATATTAGTATGATTTAGGCTATAGAAGGGGATTAAATCAATTAAATATTGATTTATTGGTTAAATGAAGGGGAAAGCTAATTAATTAATAATAATTAATTAGTCTAGATAGAAGGGGTGATTAATTAACGGAAGGTCGTTAATTAGGTTGTTTGTTGGATAGGTGACTTAACTAATTAACGTATTGTAATTAATTAACGATGATAAGAGAGAATACGAGTGCTTTTTGATGATATGTTGCCAATTTTCAAGAAGGGAGATAATTAGCAAAATTTAAGTATTTAAATTGTTCGGGCATAATTATGGGTGTCTACAATATATGGTCCTCTATCTCATTCTCATATCTAGATCTACAATCCCAAACATGCATGTGTAACCAAAATAATATAAGCACTGTAATACCAAGATAAAACCATACCTCAATAACCGGATCTGCAATCTGACCAACATGCTTGTGCCTCCAAGAACCAGGGACACCTCAGCAACCAAGATACATTCCATGCATCTTCTTAATTCTTCATATCTGTGATTTTCTGTTTAAAACTAGATCGCCAAGAACTAACCACTGGCCAACCCAGGTCGACTACTAACCGACCACGGTTACCATGCACATTGGTTACCACTTAACCGATGTTGGTCACTGTAATTTCTAGCAACCTTACTCTTCTAGCTCCCACTTGAGATTGAATCTCTTCTTACGATCTTCTCATCAAGAAAAACAAACCCTACTCTCATACATGTCAGTCAAACCACTAAAAAAACCATGAAGCAAACCCTTTCTCTAAAATAACCAAGCTAACCAAGCTCTGATACCAGTTGTTGGGAATTTGGTACTACGGAATAGTGTTATGATTTAATAACAAACAAAATCATGCACACGGAATCTAAAAAATTCCCCAAAATCTACAGCAGTGGAAGTATAAACTAGAATAATCTAAATCAAGACAAAGTACACACACATAACACAGCATGTACCGTGGTTCACCCAATGTGGGCTACGTCCACCAAAGATAGAGATCTCATATATATAATACAACAAGAGTACAAACCAAATCTTCAATACAAGAGTATAATGCATCTCTCCAAGATTATCTCCTCTCCTCCAGATCTCTAAACGGATCTCCATGAGTGCACTACAACTGTGCCTCCAAACACCACCAACATATCTCACATAACTAGGAACTACTACATCTTTGAAATGATACCAAGTTCTATGTGGATCTGCAAATAAGACCTCTTGCATGGGTCTACCAATGTCCAACCATAACTGTGCACCAAGAAGTAAGTTTGTATCTCCATCACTACATGCATAACGTGTGCAAACATGAAGATAACTTCCTCTACATAATATATAGATCTACATGGATCAACAATACAATATGATCTCATGGATCTACAATACAAGACTAGATCTGCATATATCTATAATACAAGATCTCACTCATTTGGTGTGATTGCATAACATTGAACTTTCCCCAAGGTGTGGGACCTTACAAAATGGGAAAGCTCTCCAGATTAAAGGTTGGTTCCTTATTCCTCTATTTAGATGCATACGTGAGAATTTGTAGAGGATCTATCTCTATACCTAATCTAAAACTTGCCAAGGAGACAGGGATAAGAAAGGGGTACAAGAAATAAACAATAACTAAACTACAAGGTGATGCACTGAAGGAATGATGAACACTAGTTCTGTTGATAGACATAAACCAACAAATACATGCAATAATCAAACACAGATAACCAGATTTATAACGAAAGACCATATGTGAGAAAAGAGACATGAAAGGATCTAGAATCGATCACAAACGTGTTTTATTGCTCTGCAGATTGATACAATACATTACAAAATAGCCAAGAGGCAAGAAATATATTACAACTTTGATGGAAGGCCTGAAATTCCACAAATTCCTTTGCTAGAAGAAAAAGGGAGCCTGTAAAACAAGGAATGTCCAACCCTTTACAATGAATCCTACCCCGTATTTATAGATTCGATCAGAGAGGAGAAAGAGAGGGGGAAGTGGGAAAACAGGTTGAAGCTCAACTACTGCTGTTAATGCCCCTGATAAAATCTGCCCCCAAATCCATCTTTACTGCATCAATCTTTGGTTCGGCACCTTGAAGGAAGAGGAAACGGCGGAACAGATCAAATCTGATCTAGTTGTTGAGGCAAGAAGATCCTGCATTGAAATCCCAAAGATGTTTCCTCCATTTTCCTTTACCTAACCTCCTCAAAATTAAAGTTTTAGACCTCCATGGCATGTGGCGAGGCCGAGATCTTTCCAATGGTGTCAGATTCACAATATTTTGAGCCTAAGTTGAAAGATATGCCCCTTCGAAGTTTGTATCGAGTTCATACAAATGGGTGGAAAACAATTTGAAAAATGGGTCCCCTTTTTGATATGGGACACGTGGCAGCTAGATTAGAGAAAAAATCGGGCTCGTGGGTCCGTAATTTATCTTTTTTCCCTTTTGCACAAAAAAACAAAACTCAAAAACTCCCATAGCCCCGAAGCTCCGCTTTGGACACGTGGCACCCTTTGGTTGGCTGGGGATGCGCTTCCATCTTTATCTTTGTGCCTTTTGACAAAAGGAAAACTTTCACCTTTTCCTCGATTCCCCACTTTGGCTTTGACTCGGGCTCAAATGCTGACTTTTTCCTTTGGGCGGAGTTGCGGGGCATTTTGCAACTTTTACCCCTTTTAGAAAAACAAGGGGCGAAAGACCAACTTTTCCCCGATGGCCCACTTTCCTTGAGACACACGGTAGTCTGGCACTAGTTTGGGTTTCCCTTTTTGGATTCACCTTTGGAGAAGCATCATTAGGACACGTGGCTCCTTCCACTGCCTCCCCCATACTTAGTCAATTTTGGACCCTTTTCATGAATCTGAGCTCTGGGGACTTCGGATCTTCATCATTTCTTCCCCTTCTTGTTTTTGGTTCCTCTGTGGCATCGCCCCTTCTTTTCTGTCCCTACTATTTCATAGTTGAGTCCCTCTGACCAATTTATAGATCCGAATGAGTTTTCTCAAGTTCCTTCTATGCGGGGTCGTGGCTGATCCAATATTTGGCCCAGGTGAAATATGGATAACAATTTGGTGACTCACAGGGGTATCTACCTGCTAGATGAAAAGACCAAATGCCTTGTCATATCCATTGGGCATGGAGTCAAGAATGATGGTCTGATACTGATTCTACCTCTGATTCATGAGCCTAGTTGTTTGCACTCTCAATTTTCATAAGAAATCTTTGAAATGAAGGTTTCTGAGAGTAGAAAATTGTTTTGACCCAGGCTTCATCTGTCTTTCCGAATGGACTGCATAAGAGCAAAAAAACAACACCACAACTATGTACAAAATTGAAATCATACATGCTCCAAATGGAACATGCAGAGCGTGCAAAGCACTTAGGAAAAAAATAACCTACACTACAACAATGCGATGTGCACAAGCACTTAGAGGAAAGAGAAACTAAACTAATATGTACAGGGTGAGACTTTCCTTTTAGTAGCAGTGCTTAAGATAGATCCCATTCACTAGAATCTATAACTCTTCACCCTCCAATGTAGACAATTGGAAAGCATTGCTACTTTTACATCTTGTGATCATATAGGGGCCACTCCAGAAGGGCATCAAATTTGGAATGCCTTCCTAGTTTTGCTCGATCTGCATCCCATTTCAAAACCAGGTCTCCTTCCTGGAAGGTCCTTGCTTTTTCCTTCTTGTCAAAGCATTTCTTGATTGAAGCCTGATTCTTCTCTATTGCTTGAGAGCATGCTCTCTAGTTTCTTCTAATTCTATCAGCTCCACATACCTAGCCTCCATTGGTTCAAATTCAGACATCTCTAGTTGCTTTACGAGCTCCAATGTTGGAAACTCAAGTGATATAGGCAACACTACCTCTTTCCCATAGACAAGTTTGAATGGAGAGCTTCTATAGATCTCTTGGGTGTTATCTATCATCCCATAAGGCCGATTTGAGCTTTGTGTGCAGGTTCTCTTATTCTCATCAAGAGTTCTTCTGATGATCTTTAGCAGGTTCTTGTTTGTGGACTCAACTTTGGCCATTACCTTGGGGTAATAGTTTGATGAAGTGCTCAAGTAAGTCCCATTCTTAACAGCCCATCCTATGATCTTGGAACCTATGAATGCTAATGCATTGTCTGATATGATGGTGGTTGGCACTCCAAATCTGGTCACTATCCCTTCATAGAAATCTAGGATACTAGACTCATTAGCTTCCTTGAGTGCCACTGCCTCGGTCCACTTGGTGAAATAATCTGTCGCTATCAGAATCCATTTGTGGCCTTGGCTTGAATTTGGATTGATGACTCCAATGAAGTCCAATCCCCATTGCATGAAAGGTTGGTCGACTAAGATTGGGTGCAATGGAAGTGTTGCTAGCCTTTCCTTGCCTTTGAAGAATGCACAATTCTTGCACCTCTTGATCCATGCATAGTAGTCACTAAACACTCTGGGCCAATAATAACCTACTTTCATGATTTTGAGTGTTGTCACTCTTGGAGAAAAATGGCCTCCAACTGCTTCAACATGGAATTCTTGTAGCACTCTCTCTACTGATCTATCTCAATGCATCTCAGCAGAATGCCATTGATGTCTCTTTTGAACAAGACACCATCAATAAGAACATATGGGATGGCATGTAACCTGAAATGTCTCCTTTTTTTTTACTCATCCCATGAGGACATGCTTGTTTGAAGGAAGTGCACCATGTCTTGGGTCCAACAAGGAGCAGGTACATCATCTCTCCCTTCTTCTTGATCATCTTGTAGAACAAAAACAACCTCCTTTTCACTGTTTGTTTCATCTTGTTGACCTAAGGCTAGTTGTTCACACAACCCCTTCCCACGGACCAGCTTAGTGACCTTGATCTCAATGTCATATTCCATGACACAGTGATCCATCTGCACATTTTTCATTCGGTCCTTGTTTGAGAAGGAATTCTTTAACTCCCGCATGGGAGACCAATAGTTGGATTTTGTTGTTTGAAACCAAATGCTTAAACTTCTTCAATCCTCTGATCACCACCAGGACCTGCTTCTCAATGAAGGAGTACCTCACCTCATAATCTTCTAGACTCTGGCTGAAGAAAGTAATTGGTTATTTTGTACCTTCTCTATTCTGCTTGAACCAAGATTGCAGAAATCATGTCACTTGCCACCAAAGGCATACAATATGAAGTCTTTGGAAAAATCTAGATTCACAAGAGTTGGGGCTTGTGATATGGCTTCTTTGATAGCCTCAAAGATTGATTTTCCTTCAGTTGTCCACTTGAATGCTAAGCTCTTTTTCAGCATCAATGTTATTGGCTTAACAAGGGCAAACAAAGTTTGGAACAAACTGCGGACAAAATTGATTTTTCCCAAGAAGCTTTGAAGAGCCTTCTTGTGACTTGGAAATGGCAATGCTCTTATTGCTTGAACTCTCTCCAGGTCAATTGTCAATCCTTCCTTTGATACAATATGGCCTAGAAGCTTGCCTTCATGGGCCAAGAATATGCATTTCTTAGGGTTCAATGACACCCCAAAACTCCTGCATCTTTGGAATACCTACCTTAGGTGAAAGATGATGATGCTTGCATTCTTGGAAAAAATAGTGATGTCATCTAGATAGATCAGTACTATTTTGTTGATCAGCCCCTTGAATGCCATATCCATTTCCCTTTGAAAAGTGGCTCCAGGCATTGGACAACCCAAATGGCATTTTTCTGTAGGCATAGGTGCCCCATTTGGTGGTGAAAGTTGTTTTGAATTGATCATCTTCTTTTACCATGATCTGATTGTATCCCAATAACCATCTAGGAGAGAGAACCTCTCTGATCCGGACACCACTTGCAAAATCTACTCCATCGAGGGGAGTGGGTAGTGATCCCTGAGAGATGCTCTGTTCAAATCTCTGAAGTCAACACACAACCTAATCTCTCCATTCTTCTTTCTGACTGGGACCAAGTTTGCAACCCAACTTGAGTGTTTGATTGGAAATATGATACTCACCTCTATCATCTTGTTCAACTCTTTTTTCATCAGAGGCTCAATGTGTGGGTTTATTGGTCTCTGCTTACTTGATGGGCTGAGTAGTTGGATCTAGTTCGATTGTGTGTTGTGCTAGTTTTGGATTGAACCCTCTTAGGTCTTCATAACTCCAAGAAAACACATCTAGAAATTCTTGGCAAAGTTGTATGAATTCATATCTTTCTTGCTCGGTGGCCACTTTGCCAATTTGAAGTGTTTTGTCTTCTCCAACTAGGATTGACTCTGAATCTTCTCCTTTGATCTATAAGTTAGCCTTCTCTTTTCTAAACTGATCATTAGGATTGAAAATAGATTCCAGTGTCACTAAGCCTTTGGGAAGCTTGTTTGTATGCAGTTGTACTATCTGATTCCCGTATTGCTGCTCTAGTCTACTTTGGTTTATAGCTGAGAATTCAGCTTCTTCTTACAAAAATTTAATGATCTGTTGATCATTCTCGAACACCTACCAACATGTATTATTATCTAGCACTATTGGCCTCACAACTACATGGATATGTGGTTGTTCTTTGTCCCTCTTGATGTTGTCAACCACATCAAACGTTGCTCCAACTGCTGCAAGTCTATCAACAGCTTCATTCTCCTTCCTAGGTATGGACACAATGTTGAAGGCCTCAAAATCCTCCATGAGATCCCATACCCTACTCTTGTAGTTCTTGAGCAGGTCATTTTTGACAACATTAAGTCCTCTGACTTGATTGGAAACCAGTTCATTGTCACCAAACACTTGCAAGTTCTTGATTCCTAGCTTTCTTGCCCAATGAAGACCATGGACCAAAGCTTCATATTCAATAGTGTTGTTTGAGCAAGCAAACTGAAATTTGAAAGGCTGAATAATATTTCATACCTTTGGGGGACATGATCATAGCTCCTCCTCCAGCTCCTTGTCTACTCCTTGAGCCATCAAAGAACAATTTCCATACCTCATTGTCATCTTTATATTCTGGCTTAATTAGGTCAGGAAGAGGATGATTCTCTTCATGTAGACAGTAGACACCTAGCTCAGATTCTTCCATCTCCTTATAGGGGTCAAAAGCATGTATTTTTTTGGCCCAATCATCGAGAGTCAAGTCTGGGATACATCCCACCTTGGTATTTGCTTCATAAATGCTTAGGAGGTCTTCTTGATCAAAAGATGAGCAGTTGGCATTGATTGGGCTAGGCACATAAGATTCAATATGATAATCAAAAATGGGTTCAGATCTGATTGTGGCCTTTTCCCCATACCTTGTTCTAAAGAGCATATGTGACCAATCAACAGACGATAGCCTCCAATTTTGGCAGTGAAGTCCCTGGACAAGCACAAAGCAAAATGTGGTGGCAAATCTATGATGGATACATTTTACAAAACAGTCACATTGGGGTAGGCATGCAGTGAGGTTCAGATCTTTGATGATTCCAATAGTTGTCACTTGTTTTCCCATCTAATTGCACTACCCCTCTAGAGATGACTTCATATTGGAGACCCAATTGATCAGCTATTTGTTTGGGCATCACAAAACTACTAGCCCCAGAATCAATCATACAATTGTGCACCAATTTGTCTCCAATAATCAATGAGACATAGAATGGAGGAGGTCTCAGGATCTTACCTTGTTGTTCTCCTTGGTTCCTCCCAGGTTGAACTGCATTAGCAAACACTCTCTCTTGTTGGTTAGGGGTTGATTTGAACTTGACCAATTTTGCATGGCAGTCTGCAATAGATCCCTCTACCTGGAATGGCTAGTGACTCCCATAGTGAAATGTTCACACTTGTCCTCTTCATTTGCTCGATAATATTGAATGAGCTATCCTTTTGTTGCCCCTTCCCAGACACATTTTTTTCTTGCACATGGGTTGTTACAACCGGTGTCTGACTGGATTTGGAAGGTGGCTTGGATTGGTTCTACATGTTGGGAGTTGTATTTGGAACACCGGACCTTGTGGAGTGATGGAAGGTTGAGGGTCACCTGAGTTCAGTGGTTGGCCCTCTCCAATATTTCTCTTTTTGGACCGTGTATTGGCAGCTACACTTTGAGAAGGGAACTGATTCATTCCACAAAAGTCTTCAGCCTACCAATTTACTAGCATAGTTTCATTTGGGGGTCCACCTTGTTGAGCTCCTTGTTGCTGATCTCCCTCTTGGCTAGGTTCTTGTGGCACCATACTGGTTTGCACCATCAAGGCCTGATTTAGAGCACCATTAAAGCACATTGATTGGTTATGTGGTGATTGCATGGAAAACACCAATCATATTCTTGTGCCATATTGTTTATGTGTTGGGACCAATGCCCTTGATGTTGAAGTTGTGTTTGGATCATACGACCTGAAAGGTCTAGCAACTTGGGGTTGTCCTTGGTTCTTGGATCTGATTTATCAGTCTGAGGTGGTGGTCTATTGTGTTGATACTGGGGTCTAGCTTGATATTGAGCCTGGGGCTGATATGGCCTGGAACTCTGAGCTTGTTGTCTTTTGATGGTCACTAGCTCATTTCCCAGGTTTTGCAGTTGCTTCATCACTTCTGAAGCTCCTTAGAGGTGTTAGATGATGAAGTGGAAGCTTCAGCTGAGCTTTGACTCTGGGGTGGGTATAGGAGCTAATGTAGGTGTTTGGCTAGTATATGGGTTTCCTAACTTAGGGTATAGAGGCATGGATGGCCTAGGGGTAAGTTTTCCATCCTGAATCAAATGGTTCTCAGCTCTATGGAAAGGCTATAGGTTGCAGGTAAGGTTGTGCCCCCATTGACTGAATCATCAAAGAAATATCAAAATTTAAAGCCCTAAGAAAGTATAAGAAGGCACCTTCATTAGTGGGCTTTACTATTGTTGGAATCTGTCCCAGGTCCGTTGAAACCTGAGGTTGAAATCCATCAGTTGCTCATTCGGGGATCTCTTGATTGTTGTCAATTGCTCCAACAAAGACAAGTTATCACCCTTTTCTCCAAACTAGTTGTGAAGAGCTATGCACAGTTGGTTCCAGTTTTGAATAGAGCCTACCTCAAGGCTCTGAACCATTGTGAAGCTTTTCCTTTGAGTGAAGAGGCTAGCAACTTGACTACAATGTCCATCTCATGGATTTCATGGATTGTACAGACATTTGCAATATCTTGGACATGGTCACCAGGAGAAGTCTGGTTTTCCCCAGTGAAATATGGGATGCTCTTTAATGCTTTGCAATCGGGACCGGATTTTGTGCATTCAGGGTGAGTGGGCTGCTACTAGTGAAGTTGACATATGGATTTGGTTGTGCCATTCTGATTGGCCTAAGAACCCTTGCAAACTAAAAGAAAGGCCTTGCAGGTGGAGGTGTTGACAAGGTTATGCTTGGTGGAGATGGAGACCTCTGAACTCTTCTTCCTCTCCTTTCTCTGCCTGGGGATAGACAAGTATTCAAATATACCTTCTTTCCTTTCTCTAGACCAGGTTTTCTCATGAATCTCCCAAGCTTGGGCTTGCTTGAAACCAGTGGATTCTTCCTCTGTTGGAGTCACTAGATATGCAAATTTGAAGCTTCTTATAAGTTGAAGATCACAACAAGTGCACATCAATCTTGTTGCGATGGAATGGAGACTTCTCTATCCCACCGGGCATGCCAAAACTATTAGTGCAAAATCACAACACCCCCAAATGAGTTCTAAAAATCTACTTTTCTAAGGTAGACTCATTTGGTGTGATTGCATAACATTGAACTTTCCCCAAGGTGTGGGACCTTGCAAAATGGGAAATCTCTCTAGATTAAAGGTTGGTTCCTTATTCCTCTATTTAGATGCATACATGAGAATTTGCAGAGGATCTATCTCTATACCTAATCTAAAACTTGCCAAGGAGACAGGGATAAGAAAGGGTACAAGAAATAAACAATAACTAAACTACAAGGTGATGCACCAAAGGAATGATGAACACTAGTTTTGCTGATAGACACAAACCAACAAATACATGTAATAATCAAACACAGATAACCAAATTTATAATGAAAGACCAAATGCGAGAAAAGAGACAGAAAGGATCTAGAATCGATCACAAATGTGTTTTATTGCTCTGCAGATTGATACAATACATTACAAAACAGCCATGAGGCAAGAAATATATTGCAACTTTGATGGAAGGCACTGAAATTCCACAAATTCCTTTCTTTAGAAGAAAAAGGGAGCCACTGCAAAAAGGAATGTCCAACCCTTTACAATGAATCTTGCCCCGATATTTATAGATTCAAGCAGAGAGGAGAAAGAGAGGGGGAAGCGGGAAAATAGGTTGAAGCTCAACTACTACTATTGTTAATGCCCTTGATAAAATCTACCCCCAAATCCATCTTTACTTTGCATCAATCTTTGGTTCGGTGCCTTGAAGGAAGAGGAAATGGCAGAATAGATCAAATCTGATCTGGTTGTTGAGGCAAGAAGATCCTGCATTGAAAGCCCAAAGATGTTTCCTCCATTTTCCTTTACCTAACCTCCTCAAAATTAAAGTTTCAAACCTCCATGGCGTGGCGAGGCCGAGATCTTTCCAATGGTGTCAGATTTGCAATATTTTGAGCCCTGAGTCGAAAGATATGCCCCTTCAAAGTTTGTATCGAGTCCATACAAATGGGCGGGAAAACAATTTGAAAAATGGGTCCCCTTTTTATATGGGACACGTGGCAGCCAGATTAGAGCAAAAATCGGGCTCACGCGGGTCCATAATTTATCTTTTTCCCTTTTGCACAAAAAACACAAACTCAAAAACTCCATGCAGCCCCGAAGCTCCGCCTGGACACGTGGCACCCTTTGGTTGGTTGGGGGATGCACTTCCATCTTTATCTTTGTGCCTTTTGACAAAAGGAAAACTTTCACCTTTTCCTTTGATTCCCCACTTTGGCTTTGACTCGGGCTCGAATGCTAACTTTTTCCTTTGGGCGGAGTTGCGGGGCATTTTGTAACTTTTACCCCTTTTAGAAAAACAAGGGGTGAAAGACCAACTTTTCCCCGATGGCCCGCTTTCCTTGAGACACGTGGTAGTCTGCTAGTTTGGGTTTCCCTTTTTGGATTCACCTTTGGAGAAGATTAGGACACGTGGCTCATTAGGACACTTTTCATGTGGCTCCTTCCACTTTGCTTCGCCATTTCTTCCCCTTCTTGTTTTTGTTTTGGATCCCCCTTCTTATATGCCCCTTCTTTTTCATATTTAAGTCCCTCAGGACCAATTTACGAGATCCGAATGAGTTTTCTCAGTTCCTTCTTGCGGGGTCGTGGTTGATCCAATATTTGATAGTTCATCCTTCATGGGAAATATCACCCTTTAAAAGTATAAATACAAATCAAACCCACTCATTTACTTACTTGGAAAATCACTTGGCATATATCTAGAATATAACAAGTAAGCTACTTTGTCCTTCCCCATGTTCAATATCATACACTAGGAGTAGACCCTAGGTAGGTCTGAAGCACTCTAAGTAAATTCAAACACATTAAAATCCAAGTCAAATAAAGAATTATCAAGAATTAAAGAGTGAAATCCTAATTGCATATATAGTCGAAAATAACACAATTACATTTCCATATGGGTGTGAGAAATATGTTTGGGTTTAATATCCATGTGAATAAATGTAGGTAGGTACAAGGGTGCCTGAACCCAAAAATACCTTAACCATATTCCCTCCATTTAATTCCAATTCAATTGCTTGTATAGGAAGGCTAGGGTTTGTTATTATGGGTACATGTATTCACATCTTGAGTGATTGAAATTAAAATTGAAAAAGGGTATAATAGACTAAGACAAAGATGCAAAAACTAAAATAGATGCACTAAAAACACCGGAAAGTTTTGCAATATAGATGATACTTTTTTTTTGAATTTTTCTAGTAGAAAACATATATCAAATTTCTGAGATGAACCATCTACATCAATACTCTTTCCTACATCTCCCAATTTCAAGCTTATATCATTCATCGAAGTATAAAAATTCTATGTAGACTATCATCTGATGATTCTACTATATTTAGTGTGTTCCTAATTAATAAGATATCTTAATAATTTAATGTATATATTAAATGTTAACTTAATAGTTTGAATATACATCCTTTATAGATTTAATCCTAATTATAGTTTTTACTTTTATTATAAATCCCACTTAAATTTTGGGGTTAAATCATATACCATCATCACTAGCACAATGTGACTCCTACTTCTCCTTATGTACATCATGTTTTATCTAGCCATGATTACACATTATTTTAGAAGAAGACATTTCAATATGACCCTCATGGGACACTAATGCACTCTCATTCACACCAAGATCCCGTGTGATTATTCGACTACTAGTGATCTAGGCATATATTCAAATTACACTACTAAGGATGATAGTATAGAGTATCATAATGAAGACATATATTTCCTCAATTCATAAGGTTGTTACACATTATCGACCATGACTAATTTTTGATATTATCATATCACATCTACAAGTCTACCCTTTAGACATACTTCCTTAAATGAAAGGGATGGTTCCTTTCATCCCACTTACTACAACTACCTTATCCATCTCTTACTCTATCACTAAACTAAGAAACTCCAAGGAGATAGGGTGAGATAGGAAAAAACTAAAATAAAAGGGATTTGATGCACCAACTATAGAATTGATCAATTCGGCTCAAAAAGATACATATGTAAACATTAAAATTGAAGATTTAAAAGATGCAAATATCTTGGAAGGAAATAAATAGGAAGAGAGTGAAGGCGCATAAGAGGACCAAAAATTCACATTAAATGTGGATCATTTAAAGGAGTGAAATCACATTTACATAAATATCAACATCTAACCATTTTACAAACATAGGGCTGAGGCAAGAAAAATTCACAATAAAATTACAAAGGATGCGAGAAATACTTTGCAAGCTCATAAGGAGGATCTTCGATTCAACAGAAAAGAACATGTATATTGTACCAAGGCACTTACATTTATAGCATTTTATAGAATGGGAGGGAAAGGAAATCAATCACATCCATTGATCCATGACTTCAACTAATAACCACCACCAAGGACCAATCACAGGCTATATATGGGCACCTGGCATTACCCTAAGCACACGCCATCAAATTTATAGGAGGAGGATGGTTCCCATACTTCATTAAATTTTGGTTAGTCATTTGGTTTAGAAAAATATGTGACTTTCATGTGTCTCATGGACTCCCTTCAATCCATGGTTTCTATGGCATTCCTATGTTCTTGTTTGTTTCATGGAAGTTTTATTAGTTTGGCGGTATTTGAATGATTTTTCTTGTTCCACGGATTTCTCTTTGTTATGCAGATTTTTGACCCCTCGACCATATTCATTTTTCAGTGAATTTTGAAGTCTATGGAACACTATTTCTTGAAAATCTCGTATAAAACAAGGATAGTGTTTCACATCTTTTATTTTTTGTCGCGTTTGAAACTCTACTTCCCTTTTTTTCCAGGTACTTCAAACTTTTACCTTAAGTATCGCGGCCTTTTAAGAGCATAACCCATGTTTTGTTGTGTAGCATTGTGACCAAATTTGTGGAACATTAAATTTCTCTGAGTATGCAAAACATTGTATTTACATTCCACAAAGAATTAAAACTCCCTACATCTACACTCCACAAGATTTCTTTGACCTTGCTCTCAAACCCGTGCACAAGACTATTTTTTCGATACCCACAAAGATAGAAATTTGACTTCGTGGTTTTTAACCTTTATCTATGCCTAAATATTGAGCACACATTCCTTTGTTTGGTAGGTTAGGAGAGCACGTGGAACACTATGTTTACAAACTTTGTGGAAGACATAGTATTTTGTGGCTTACTTGAGAAAAAGGTGTCTAAGTACCAACTTATATGAGTTTCTTGAAATTGCATAGGGTGAACAATAAGACCACTCCCATGAACTTCAATAATGATATCTATGTCTTGTAAGTAAAAAAGTGGTGTTATTATGATATTTACATAATAGGAAATAAAATGATTTAAATCCTAAACTAACACTACTATTTACCTACCTCGATTAAGAAATGATGAAAAAGAGAAGATCATATACCTATACTTACCTACAAGTGAAATTCTCCTTCTTTGATAGCTTGGATTTTCTCCTTGGATGGAAGTCAAGATGCTTCAAATTTGTGGATTGATTTGGACAACATCTCCCCATTGATTTGGTGAAGATTGCTTGATGAAGGATGAAAAATTGGATGATTGGATTGGATTGAAGATGGATTGATAGATTGATTGAGTAATAAAAATGGCAGATATTTGATATGGATTTTTGACTTGGCTCTCATGGAGAAGAAGCGATAAATTTATAGTTGGGGAGTGGAGGATTCAATGGCTAAGATGAAGCCATGTTGTATTTAGATCAAGGGTGAAGGATGTATGAGAAGAATGGAGAATTATACGGTTGGAGAATTCTATAATTTGAAACAAGATTCAATAGAGGGTGAGAGGTTTATTTGATTTTTAAATGGATAAGTTTAAAGAGGCTTCTATAAATAGAAGCATTTAAATTTAGAGTTGTGAGGATGTGATTAGATTAGAATTAGATTAGGTTAAATAAATATGATTATGGATGTGATTTGATGGAAAGGCTAGGTGTAGGGATGTTTAAGGTAGGTGGTAGGTGAGATGTAGGAATATTAAATTCCTATAAAATGTTAATGGGGATTAAAATAGGATAATATGATATAATAATGAATTAATGAGGATTAATGGTAAAAATGGGATATTGGATGAAATTGATTGTGATATTTGATAAATGATAAAATGTAATATTTAGATAAAGGGAAATATGATAAAATGGATTAATAATAATAATTAATCTTGCGATTAATTATTATATGGATTTAGATGATGTTGCGAGACAAATTAATCATAATTAATTTTAGATGTCTACATTTTTCCCCTCTTTGAATGGTTATTACATAGTAATGACGTTCAAATAAAAAGAAGAAAATGATGTTAAGATGGTGATATGATGCCCCCTCGAGGGGTTAGGCGGGGAGGAATGAGTCGGGTAACCACTCAAAAGAGGAGAGGCCCAAGTTAGTAGATGAGAGAGGATTAGAGGATTAGAATATTTGAGGATTTAGAGGATTAGGATTAGAGGATTATAATATTTGAGGATTAAGAGGATTAGAATAAGAGAATTAGAAGATATGAGAGAGGACATTAGAGGATTAGGAGAGGATATTGGATTTATGGATTATAGGGTGCCTCATTAAGGGGTGGAGGTTTTGAGGATTTTGGATTTAAAGGATGACAAGGGTGAAGATTTAGGATTTAGATTTGAGGATGCCCCAGTCAAGGGGTGAGGTTTTGAGGATTTTTGGATTATAGGATGTTGGATTTGATGATGTCCCGATCAGGGGTAGGATTTGAGGATGCCATGATACCCCAATCAAGGGTGAGGTTTTGAGGATTTGTGGATTATAGTATGTTGGATTTTTTAGATGTCGGATTTGAAGATGTTAGATGTTAGGATGTTGGATTTGAAGGGTGTAGTTTAAGATGTTATATTTTAAGATACCCCAATCATCGAGGGGTAGATGTTGAGATTGTTGAAGATGTTAAATTTTGAGATTCCTCGGTCGAAGGGATAGGAGTTAAAGATTTGAGGATATTGGATTATAGGATGTTGGATGCCCTATTGCCCATGTATGGCTTTAGGGTGAAGATGTAGGATTTATATGATGCCCCGATCAAGGGATTAGGATTACGGGATTGGACATGAGATGATAATAGTTGGATGTGGATATTGATTGATTGGATAAGGATTGATTGGATAAGAGGATGAGAAGGTTGAAGCCATGTTGGATTTAGATCAATGGTGGAGGATGATGATGAGAATGAATGGAGAATTCTAAAAAATGAGATTTGATTTTAGAGATTTGAAGAAGTTAAAAATTTAATTGGATGGAGGATGTGAAGATATTTATTTTTTAAATTTAAAATGGAGGGAAGGTTAGAGAGAGGATTAGAAATAGAAGCCTCTATAAATTTAGAGATTTAGAGTGTGAGGATGTGATTAGATTAGGATTAGATTAGGTTAAATAAATATGATTAGGGATGTGATTTGATGGAAAGGCTAGGTGTAGGGATGTGTAGGGTAGGTGGTAGGTGAGATGTAGGAATATTAAATTCCTATAAAATGTTAATGAAGGATTAAAATAGGATAATATGATATAATAATGGATTAATGAGATTAATGATAAAATGGGATATAATAATGGATTAAAATGATTAATGATGAAATGTTGGGATATTTGATAAATGATAAAAAGGGGAAATATGATAAAATGGATTAATAATAATAATAAAATTAATCTTAATTAATTAATTATATGGATTAATTATGTTGGATATTTGTGGATATTTTGTAGGACAATTATCATAATTAATCATGTCGACATTTTAGATGTCTACATTTTTCCCCTCTTTGAAGTGTTATTGCGGAGAAATGACAATTCAAAGAAAAAAGAAGAAAATGTTATAGATGGTGATATGATGCCCCCTCGAGGGGTTAGGTGGGGAGGAATGAGTCGGGTAACCACTCAAAAAGAGGAGAGGCCCAAGTTAGTAGATGAGAGAGGATTAGAGGATGAGAAGATTTGAGGATTTAGAGATTAGGATTAGAGATTAGAGATTAGAGATTAGAGAGATTTTAGATTAGAGGATTAGATTAGATTAGAGAGAGAGAGAGAGATTTAGAGAGATTATTTAGAGATTTAGATTTTGATTAGAGATAGAGAGATTTATGAGAGAGATTAGAGATTTTGGATTAGATTAGAGATGCCCCAGATTAGAGGGGATTTGATTTTGGATTTTGATTTTGAGATGATTGATTTGAGGATGAGATTGATTTAATATGATTGTTGAGATTTGAGATGATTGGATTTTTTTATGATTTAGATTTGAGATTTGGTTTTGTTGATTTGAGAGATTAGATTTGATTTGGAGATGATTAGGATTGATGGATTGAGATTTGAGGATTGATTTTTGATTTGATTTGATTTGATTTTAGATTTGAGATTTTTTTGATTTATTTGATTAAAGGATTTTTGATGATGATTGATTTGAGATGATTGATGAGAGGATGTTTTGATCAGATGATGCCCAGATATGGGGGGAGGATTTTGGATGTTGGATGTGAGATGATAAGATTTGGATGTGGATATGATTGATTAAAGATTGATTGGATAGGAGGATGAGAGAGATTAGATAGTTAGATTAGATGAGATGATGATGATGATTAGATGTGGATGATGATGATGATAAGGCTAAATATGATGATAGAAGGGGGTGTGCTACCATAAAGTGCCCATTGTTATCATCATTAGAATTGTTGATTGATGTGGCATAAGAAAAAGATGCACCAAGGTATAAAGACCATGATGATGAATTGCCAAATGCCCCTGTCCTCATATCATTGGACAAATTAATATAAAAATGGTCCTCATATCATTGACCAAAAAAAAAAATCATCGATAAAAAATAAAAAATGGTCCTCATATCATTGGACCATGAAAAATAAAAAAAAAAAAAAGGGGCCTCATATCATTGGCCAAAATGTAAATGTAAAAAAAAAAAAAAAAAAAAACACACAAAACATTTTTTTTTTTTTTTTTTTTTTTTTTTTGATTTTTTGATTTTTTTTTTTTGGATTTTTTGATGTTTAGATTTTTTTTGATTTTGGATTTTGATTTTTTAGATTTTTTTGATTTTTTTTTTTTTTGATTTGATTTTTGATTTTTTGATTTTTTTTTTTTTTTTGATTTTTTTTTTAGATTTTGATTTTGGATGGATTTTGATTTTGATTTTTGGATTTTGGATTTTGGATTTTTTTTTTTGGATTTTTGGATTTTGGATTTTGGATTTTGGATATTAGATTTTTGGATGTTTGGATGTTTTTGATGGGATTGGATGGATGGATTGATAGATTGAGATTTTTGATATTGGAGGATTTTGGATGGGATAGGATGTAAGGTGGGATGTGACTTTCTCTATAAGTCCCAAAGTGTGTTTGGGTAGGATGAAAGGGATGGATGGATTGAGGGAAATTGGATAGGATAGGATGGATAGATATAGGGATAAGATGATGATTGATGTGGATTGATATGATTAGGATTAGATGGATAGGGATGGGAGATAGATTAGATGGGATGAGATGGGATGAGGATGATGGATAGGATGGGTATAGGATATGGGGGGATATGGAAGATGATAAGATATGCCCCCAGTATATAGGGGGATGGATTGAGGGATAGATGTGGTGTGCCCCCAAGTGTAAAGTAGGGTGGCCTGTGTGGATGGATGGATGGGTTTGATTTTCCCCAGGTGTAGGGTAGGATGGGAAGTGAGGGGTATCTAAAATGGATGATGCCCCTAGCAGGATGATAGTAAGGTTTCCCCCAGTCATGATGATGATGGTTTTGAAAGGACATGAGGAGGATGATTGGATGAAAAGGAAAGGATCATCATCTTGCCCATGGATGTTTGATCCTAAGGAAAAAGGATGTGGATGTGATGGATGGAAGGAAAATAACATCAGTGATGAAAAAAAGATGAGCCTAATGACACATGTTGTAAGGAAAGAGTTGGACTAAAAAAAAAGTGTGACCAAGGTCTAAACAATACCTGGAAACATGCGAGCCCTATGTCTCTGTGAGATCAAAGTGTGTGTGATTGTGATGGTTAATTACCACTTGAAGTGAAGACTTAATGGGTAGTATGTGAAGAACAAACTAGCCAATGTATAGGGAGTGATTAAGTCAAGTAGGTTGATGGAAGGTGAATGGAAGGTTAAGTCATGCATTTCTCCATTGCTCTATCCCAAGCATCCATAGCCATGAGATACATTTGATTCTTGTCACAACATTTCTCTACTTTCTATCCAGCATCCATAGCCCCAGGTAGAGTTGTTGAAACACCCCTAGAGAGAGTCTTGAGGTGGATTTTATTTGATATTTTTAATTTTGATATGATTTTTTTTTTTTTTTTTTTTTTTGATTTTTTTTTTTTTTTTGCATAAAGAGGTTCCACTCTCTTGAGAACTCTCAAGGGGTTAAGAATCACTAGTGGCTTGATGGGGGATGGAAATGAGTGTAGTGATGACATTGGCTAGAGTGTCAAAATATGCACCCAAGGGTCTTCACCACAAGTTGATTAAGTGTGTTAAAGTGTGTGGATCTCTAGGAGGACAATTGTGCTTGAATGTTGGAGGTAATGATAGACCAAGGTCACACAATTGTAGTAGGTACTATTGGCTTACAACATGTGTGAGCAAGTTGATCAAGTGTTCAAATGAATGGATTGGAAGAGGATATGAATGGATGTGATGATAAGAATGGATTAGATGCAAAAGGGATTTGGATGTTGGATGGAAGGAGGGATGGTGGGAAGGAAAGAACATCATGTGCAAGGTGATGAATTATGTGCTCAATCCATTTTTAGGTGTTTGGTATTTGTAGGGGGATTAAATGATTTGTGATTGGGTTGAGTGGTTGGGATGGTAGGATCAACAAGAGGAGTGGTAGAAATGGGTTGTGATGGAGTAGTGGGAGGGACATTGTTAGTGTTAGGTTTATACCTAAGCCTAAATGACATCTGGATTTTTGATGAAGGGAGATGGGTTCGTGAATGCCTTGTTCATGGATGCCTAAGCCTTTTCCTCGATGTTTCATATTAGCAAACATATTTTTGGCTATAGGATATGAAGTGGATGGGGAAGATGATGCCATGTGGTCATCATGAGACTGGGGGGTTGTAATTTTTCATCCACTAAGAGGTCGGACTTAACAAAGGATGGGGGGAGATTTGTTTTGGTTTTTTTTTGGTTGGTGAGGGATGTTTGGATGTACGATGAGATTTGGATGGTTGATGATGTTTGGATGTCGAGTGGGGTTTGGATGATGGATGATGGTTAGGGATAGGATTGGGATGGAAAGGTGGTGGATAGAGAGGTACAAGGATAAGAATTCCTTGGTTAATGAGGTTTTGGACATAAGACCTAAATTACATGCAACGATTGGTCGAATGTCCATGGGTGTGATGGAAGTCACAATAATAGTGTTCCCATACCAAGATGGTTTGGGAAGGTTTTGATTGTGATTTGATTGGGGGATGGATGATCATGTTGAAGGTTTTTAGATGATGGAAGATGGTGGTCAAGGATTCTCCTAAAGGAGTGAAGTGGTTTAGGTTAAATGGTTTGGATGGAGTAGGAAGTATATGGTGTAAGGTGGAGTGGATAATGGTGTAATGATATGTGGTTTTTGAGATGATTTGGATTGGATTTATGATTTGATTAGATTGTTGTGGTTTAGAAGATGAAGGGGATGGATGGATTAGGCCTGGGGGCCAAAGTGGATGGTTTGGGCTTGGAGGCTGAAGTAGATTTGGTTGATTTTGGATTGGTTGAGTATGTGGTTTTGAGGTAGATGGTTTTGGCTTAGGATTAGATTGTTTGGGATTAGTAGATGTAGATGAAGGGGATGGGGTAGATTTAGATGAAGGGGATGGGTGTGATATGGGGTCACATTAGATTTGGGTGATGTTGGGGATGAAGGAGATTTGGGAGATGGGTGTGGTGTAGGAACCACATTAGATTTGGTTGATTTAGGGGATGAAGTAGATGAAGGTGGCATAGGAGCCTCATTAGATTGGGTAGGAGATGGGGTGGGGAGAGGATTGGGATTGGATTTGTTAGGTTTAGGGAGTTGGTGACTTAGGAGTCACTTTAGATGTTTTAGGATTGGGGGATGGTGGAGATGAAATAGGATTAGAGGATAGGATAGTGTTAGGTTTAGGTGATGAAGGGGTTAAGATAGGATTAGATGTGGATGAAGATGATGAGGGTGGCATAGGAGCCACATTAGATGGTTTAGGATTAGGGGGTAGAAGGGGATGAGGGTGACTTAGAGTCACAGGTGGATGAGATAGTTTTGATAGATTGGGCTTAGGTGATGGAGGGGATGAAATAGGCTTAGAGGTGAATTTGATGATGGTTTAGGGGATGTGGGACTATCTAGGAGAAAGTTCCATAGGATTGGATTGGGGTGATGAAGATGATGAGGATGGAGGACTAAGATGAGATGTGGGGATGATTGATTTTGGATTAAGTTGTTGGGATTGTTGTTGTGGATATGTGAATGGGACTCGATGATAGGTTTTATGATGATTGGATTTAGGAGTTGAGGTTTTGGATGATGGTGGATTATTTTATATGAGTTTTTGATGGGAGGAAGGTGTAGGTCATGATGATTGATAGGGGATTTGGAGGTTGGGGTTTGGGATGGTTGTGTGGGTTTGGGATTGGTGGCTAGATTAGATTAGAGGACATAAAGGAGGTCCTCTTGGTCTAGGTCAAAGTTAGTGAGGTGGTCAAAGTCGATGTAATTGGCTTGTGGGGATAGTGGTTTATGTTGTTTAGGTCGAGGTGTGGATTGAGATGATTTGGGTTCCTCAAGGAGGAGGTCAATGGGGTGGGGTAGGGATCTTAGGAAGGGAAATTGTGGATGGGGTTGGTTAGAGATGATGGTTTAGGGGTGATTGGTTGATTGAATGATTTAAGATTGGATATTTTGTTGATTAAGTTGTTGGATGGTTTTTAGGATGTTAGGATCAACATGGGATGGTTGATTTGGATGATGAGGAGAGGATTGGTTGAGGTAGGATGTTAAGTTTGAGATTTGTTTATTAAGGTGTTGGATAGTGTGTGGGACTTCATGGTCAAAGTGAGATGGTTGACTTTGATGGGTGGGGGATGATGGGATAGCTTGGTTGATGGATTTAGAAAAGAGGTAGGGGTTTGGATGTTGGTTTGGAGAGGATGGGGATTGAGGATCAAAGGCCATGGTTAGATAGGATGTGTGGGGGATTATGATTTGGATTAGGATTGTGGATTATGGTGGGATGGGATGGGATTTGGATTGGGATTGTGTGATTAAGGATGGATTATTATGATGATTATGATGATGTTTGATTAATTAAAATTTTAATGTGATAGGATGGTTAAGGGTGTTCACAAACAAACAAAAAACATGCAACACACACCCTAACTAGTCAAGTGGGATTGCAATCAAGCTATAGCCCACTTTTAATACCACACACCAATGATGGTGCCACAATTGGCTCTCCACCTATGTGTCAATGTGGGGTCAGCTAGCGAGTGATCTTGGGGAGTGCGGCCTCCTTGCACTATAGCTTGATATGCGGCCAAAAGGTTTCCTAGTCTAGGATGCACAAGCTCACTAGGGGAGTCCCGATATACCTTGTGTACATGGGGCCCAAGTCCATGTTGCAAGGATGTTTTCTAAGGCCTGGGTATTGGGATGTGGAAGCCCCTCACTTCACGCCACTCTTAAAACAAGCAAGTGCTTAGCCAATAATGATAATTGTCCAAGAATTTATATACCCCATCCAACAACAGGTGTGTCTACGTGCGTGGAGATGAATCCCATGGTCACGAGACCCTAGGACTATGAAAGTGTGTGGATATCACTTCCACATCACATTACCCCTAAAAATAAAAATGGGAAGGAAGACTAGCCACTTTTGATCCTCAAGATCATCCTAGGATGCGAGAGGAGAGCATACACGGTTTTTCCTTTGGGATGAAAAACAACAAAAAAACACAAAAAAAATGATAAAATGCAAGAAAATGGATGCAAAATAAAAATAAATGATAAAATTTTATGATGATGGGGTTTGAGGGGGACCTATAAAAAAAATATTAGTAGTTTGATTATAACCCCAATGTCTTGGATAAACAGCTGCAAAAAAAAAAAAGGTTAGTAGTTTTAGATTGATTTTTATCTTTGGTAAGTGTTAGGAAAATTTACATCAAAGTGTTAGTAGTTTGGAAAAGAAAATATAACTTAATGTGTATATTTAAAAAAAAAGATTTAAGAAAATGAAAACCATGAATAAATTATCTTATAAAAAACTAAATTAACAAAACTTTTAAATGCATAGATATTTTTCAATACCTTTATTGAAAAAAAAAAAAAACAAAATGTTTAGTTTATCAAAAAATTATGGCTCAAAATGTAATTATGTGAAATGAAAATGAAAAAGCAAAATGAAAAAATGTGCTACTTTAAAAAAAGTTATATGTATAAAATGTGTTGTTACAAAAAAAAAAATGCCACTATTTTGTGTGTAAATGTGTTTTTTGTGTGAAAAATGCAAATGTAAAAATGTGTTGTGCAAATGTTTTTGAAAAAATGTGTTTAAATTTTGTGTTAAATGTTAAAAAATGCAATTTTTTGCAAAGTGTTGTTAAAAAATGAAAATTTGAAATTTTTAAAGTTTAAAAAAAGCACATGAGGTTTACAAATGCAAATTTTTTTAGTCAAATGCAAAGAAATGGAACAAAAAAAAAATTTGAAATTTTAGGTGTAAATCTCAATGAAAAAAATTTTTTTTTTAAATTTTTTTTTCAAATTTGGACAAAATTTTAATATAAATGCTACTAAAAACAATTAAAAATTTTGGGGGTAAAGCCCCCATGGTGGGTGCAAAAATGTAGATGTAAAAATTTGTGTTAGTATGCAAATGCAAATGAAAAACTAAAATTAAACTAATTGATTCCTAAATCTAACACTTCTATTAATCTACCTCAGATTGAGCAAAGATGGAAAGGAGGAGAAGAGAAATAATACCTGCACTTACCTACAAGATTTCAAAATCCTCCTCCTTTGATTTGTTGATGTGCTCTTGATGTTGATTGTATTGATTGATTGATTTTTTTGGATTATTTGGGCAACACTCCCCCTTTGATTTGATTTGATTTGATTTTTGATGAATGATGAAGATGATTGATTGATTGATTGATGATGATTGATGATGATAAATGGATGATTGATGATAAAAATGGTAGAGATTTTTGATTATGAATTTTTAAGCTTGGCTCTCATGGAGGAGGAGAGATAATTTATAGTTTGTGGGTGGAGGATTCAATGGCTAAGATGAAGCCATGTTGGATTTAGATCAAGGGTGGAGGATGCATGAGAGGAATGGAGGATTCTAGAATGGAGGATTCTAGAATTTGAAAGAAGATTCAATGGAGGGAGAGGTTTATTTGAATTTTTAAATGGAGGGAAGTTTAGAGAGGCTTCTAGAAATAGAAGCCTCTAGATTTAGAGGTGTGAGGATGTGATTAGATTAGATTAGATTAGGTTAATAAATATGATTAGGGATGTGATTTACATGGAAAGGCTAGGTGTAGGGATGTGTAGGGTAGGTGGGTAGGTGAGATGTAGGAATATTAAATTCCTATAAAATGTTAATGAAGATTAAAATAATAGGATAATATGATATAATAATGGATTAATGATTAAATAAAATGGGATGGGAATGATGAATTAAAATTATTAAAATGATTAATGATGAAATGATGGGATATTGATAAATGATTAAAATAAAAAATATGATAAAATGGATTAATAATAATAATTAATCTTGTGATTAATTGACCTTAAATTTTATTTTTTTCTTTATTTGGGTGTGTGTAGAAAGTATTTGAATACATATTGAGCATTTTGTATTTGGGTAGAGGGTGTTAGGTTGTAGAATCTTGTTAAGTGAGATTTTCTGAGAAAAAGATGGCACATAGAGTAAACATAGTGCCAAGACTTGTATACTTGAATGATGTGATCATAGGAATGTAGGCATGTTTATATACTATGTAAATTATGCATTATGTAGTAGATTCCATTGGTGAAGATGAAAGAATTTATGATTTCAATAAATAAGAGAACTTGTAGATTAAGAAGCTACAATACAACATGTAGATGAGAAAGAGGATTTATTCTTTCATGCAATCATGAGGATTGGAATAAATTTTTCAATATAAGTTTTGTTCTACTCAGGAAATTAGAACCATAAAATCTTATCGATTGGATCACAAATATGGGGAAATATTTCAAATATGAATGTATGGAAGACTATAAGAATGTGATATTTGTGAGTACCAAGTTAAAAGGACATGCATCCTTGTGGTGGGATCATGTGTAGGATGAGAGAGTTCAAAGAGGAAAATATAATCTTAAGAATTTGGATTGAATGGTATCAAAGTTTTAAGGATAAGTTAATGCATATATATTACCAATCCCATTTATTCAAGAAATTGCATGGTTCACATCGAACGAATTGAGTGTGAAGAAGTACACTAAGGATTTATATTAGCTCAACATCAAATTTGGACATGTAGAGGATGAAATAGAGTAAATATTGAGGTATGTTGATGTTCTACACATTTTAATTCAAGATGAAATTAGTATGGTTACATTGATATCTATGGAGGGATCCTATGAGTTTGTACTAAATGTGGAGGATAAGTTGTCCTAAAGGAAATAGAGAAACTTGTGGGGAAAATTAAAGCTCCCATGTATGGGTGGAATTTTGTCCAATGATATATAGAGTCATACACATGAAGGAGAAATAAGCACCTTGCATGAAACAAGTCGTGTAGAGAGGTAGAGGTAGATCTTCATCCAAAGAAAGAGAACATGAAAGAAGAAAATGATTTAGTGGAACTTTTTTGTGTTTTGAAAGACCAAACATCATGAATTTTAGTGTCAAAAATCTATGTAAAATAGTATAAGTAAGATAAATGATGTTATAAATCGTGTTTTATCAACATGCAGAATCTACAATAATGAGGTTGATGAGCAGCATAAAAGAACATAAACATGGAGAAGAACATTTTTATGAAAAGGGTGTTGTTAAAGCACGCAAAGGAAGAAAATGTGCACACAAAAATAAATAATACATTCAAAATTGTTTTATATTCTAGAAATAAGTGTTATAATGTCATTTTTGCTTGTGGTGACACCGATAATCTTGTTTCTAATGAGATGGTTAAGAAGCTTGGTCTAAAGAGGATTGCACACCAAAACCTGTATAGGTTATCATGGTTGATGAAATAACATTTTTATTGTTGAATAAGAAATACGAGTGTGTCTCAATATGAATATGATATCATGTGTATAATTCCCATTAACTTATATCATGTATCATTGGGAGACCATAATAGTATAATAGACAAATAGTTCATGATGTCCACAAAAATACATGCATATTGTTGAAATATAGATAAAAGTACACTTTTAATCCCTTGAAAGAATCAATGTATATGTTGATATGAGTCCCTAGGTGTTTTTGGTTTTAGGAAATACTTCTGAATGTGGTAAAAGGGTACAGATATGTTTTGCATTCATTTCAAGGATTCCATAAAAATTATGGGAAGTTGAATCAATACAAATAGAGGATATCCCATGTAAGGTGAGGAATCTTCCATGTGAGTACATGGATATCATGACTAGGGATATTTTGGATTTTGTATTTCCTATATGTAGTATCAACAATCATATGGACTTGATAGTAGGGGCTAGTTTTATAAAAAAACACCTATGGAGAATGATGATATGAGGAAGGAAGTTCAATATTTACTATATGAAGTATTGATCATAAATTTTGTGAGCCCATGTGAAGTACCCATGATATTGGCACCAAAAGGAGGAGAGTGGAGAATTTACACTTATTACATAACCATCAATAATATTAGTATCAAGTATTAATTTATATTTCCGCATACGGATGATTCGATGAATTTTTCAGTGGGAAAAATAACTTCACAAAGATTGATCTAAAGAGTGGATACCACAATATCATAAACATTGAAGGAGAAGAGTTACTTTTGAAATGCATTATGGATTGTATGAGTGGTTTTACATGTTATTTGGGTTTACCAACACATAGAGAGAATAGTCATTTGGTGATGAACAAAGTGTTGAAGTCTTTCTAATCCAAGTTTTTCATTGTTTATCTGGATGAATATATGGTTTTTAGAAAAATCAAGAAGAACATAGTCCATTTTCATAGAGTTTTGGACCATTCATGGGAGGAGAATCTTCTAGTGAATCTAAATAAGTCCATTTCCATACAAAAGGAGTTAGTATACTTGGGATTTATAATATCTCAAGAATAATTGAATATGGATCCTAAGAAGGTGTAAGCTACAAAGTGTATTTTCCATCCCCTAGAAGGATCATGGAAGCCCAAATATTCCATGTACTTTTGGTATTATAAAATATTCAATGATACTTATGCACCGATCACGAGAGGTGATGTGAAAAGATAAGGAGTTTATGTGGACCACGGATGTAGAGCATACATTATCGAGATGGAGAAGAATACATATCATATAGTATTGGGTATTCCTGATTTTAAAAATATTTAAAGATGATTGTGATTCTATTAGAGTAGCTCTTGGGTCCATGATGATTCAAGAGGCATGACCCATCACTTATTTATGATATAATTTACTTATGACATACATTTCTTTAATGCTTGTATTATATTGTATAAATTATCATGGCATACTTTACTTATGACATGTATTTATTTAACACATGTTACATATTGTACACATTATTTAGAACATATGTATGATTGACATAATTTCTTATCATGCATTACATGATTACATTTATAGATCTAGGTCCCACGGTTAATTTAAACTATTGATATAGTTTGTTCATATTGGTTTCTAGCACATTAAATAAGAGATCATTTCTTATTTCACATTACTCAAGCTACATTGATTGTTACACATTAATATTAAATCATTTCTTATTTTATATTTCTCAAGGCGGAGTTGATTATCACACTTTACGATCAAATCACTTTTTTACTACACATTTCTCTAGTCACATTGGTTGTTACATTTCATGATTATGGTATATCTTATTACATGATTATTGGTTCATTTTTATTACATGTTGATTATTATGTTACTTTATACGCATTGGATCTAGGTCCATTGCTTGTTATATTGTAACAATTATATATTGATTCTTACACACTTGAATTTATATCAATGATTGGTGCATGTTTTTCTTACACACATGAGCTAGCAAATAAAATTGGCTAAGTTTGTCATGTCTTTTCAAATATTTCTATTTATAATGGGTTTTTCATGTCACATTGTGACATGTTGTGTCATAGGTCACTATGGATACGTTAGGCATGGTGTTGTGTGTTGTTATCATATTAATCATCATTTCATTGTTATGTTATCTAATAATGTGGGTTCTATGTACACACAAGTAATGTATAACAATTATCCTCTCATTTTAGGACCCAAATATCCAATGCACGAGTTTCTATTATGTTTCCTTTTAAAATTTCCAAATGGTAGAATAATTACAGGTGGTTATATATGTTTATAAGGGAATCTAAAAGAAATTACTCATAATTCATCCAAAATAGTTAGTATGAATAATGAAATATTTACAAAATATCAAATTATCACCATAAAATGGGGATAAAAGGAAAGAAAGAAAAGAGATCAGAATTCACACATAGAACCTTCAATTATCAAAACACACCTTCAAAGATTCATTGCAAATTAGCTAGTATTCATAAGTTTAGCATTATCAAAAGCTATGAATGAACACTACTCAAAAGTCTAAGGAGAATCAAATCCGAATAATAATCGCATAATAATATGATCAAAATGAATTGATTGCACAAATAGATTTTACACATTCATTTCATTATTTATAAACAAGCGAGCATTATTATGAAAGAGTATCGAAATAGTTATGGTTTAATCTAACATGGTTCACATAAAATAAAAAAATCTCATTCACAACATTATTTCTTCAAATAAAAGAGAAAATATATTAAACATGGATATTACTAAATAAATGACACGTTAGAACCACTTATAAAACATCGTAAGAGATGATTTACAAATCTAAAGTGTAGCAAGTTCTTCTCTTTTATAATAAAAATATCTTGAAAATACTTCCCTTTTAAAACAATTACAATAAAAGTATATATTAAAATATCAATCACAGCCAACAACCCATAATCACCAAGGCTAAGATTGCCCCATTTATTGTGTAATTAGGTCTCTTTTAACTCCTAAATTATTTTATAAAGTGCCCCCTACTTTGTATAATAAGCTCACACCATGTACATTTAATATATTTTTCTTCGACCCAAAGAAAAAAACCCAAAACACTCATTTGTTTATTAATTTTGACATATGTCTAACTAATACTTAACACATGTACCATTTGAAATATCTTATCAATATCTTTCTAATGAGTATAAGTTTTTTCCAAATCAGGGTATTGTAGAGAAAGTTATGAGCATTTGAAAATCATTGTGGCATACCTTCATAATGTGGTGAATTTCTTACATCATTTTGTGTCAAATATCTCTGCAAAAACTAAAAAATAAATTATTAAAATAATTCAATAAATATAATGAGACCCAATTCAAAATTTAAAAGACTTTAAATATCTTTACAATATTAAAACATGGGAACCCACGAGACTTAAGAAAATATTATAGGCCCAAATATTAATATAAATAATTTTTTTATTATTTTATGGGACTCAAATCAGTTGTGGGGGCTCATCTAACTATGTATAGAGGGCCTAATTGAATTAATTTAGAGGTTCACATTTTTAAATATTTTTTGTTTTTATTTAAATTTGACATTGTCATTGGTTCTGGGGCTCAATTTTAATATCAAAAGGGCCTCACTATTTTATAGTTTTAAATTGGTCACACAATTATAAATCAATCAAGGGACATAAATGAACAATCTAAATATTTGAATTATCTTATCCATTCATTATATAAGAGGGGGATATTTCATTTGGAAAATTGGGGGTGTGTTGCGAGCACAAAAATGGAGGCTGGTGTGGGGAAAATATGCTTAGTGTTTAGAATCCAAATTTTTGGTTAACTCGATAATAATTTCAACAAAAATGCATAGTAACTCAATATTTCAGTAAAATAATTGAATGTAAATTTTAAAGTTATCACATGACATACTAATTTTTTAAAACATGTACAAATAGTCATGTGTGCGAAAAGTGTATAGATTACTTTTCCATCGTAATTTTAATCTAGCTCAAGAGTGACCACTTGATCTAAAATTCCCACGGGGTTATTTTAATTTTTTTTATTTTCATAGTGGGAAATGGATGGAGGGAATCGCTTCCATGGAATTACTCTATTTCCTTAGGAAATCATAGCCCCAATAGAAATACCTCTATTTCCACTCTAGGCCTTATTCCATTTCCATCCATGCATCTATAACCTCAATGGAGGTTTCCTAAATCACCCTATTGAAATAACTTTGAGAAATTCTAATTTTATTGCATATTGTTTTTCTCTTTTTATTCATTTTGAGATCTTAAGGGTTGGGAACCAATCCATGTTAGATGATAAGTGATAAATTTGGTCACAAATGATATCTATCAATTTTTATCTACCTTAAGGCATAATTTAGATGAGAAATGCATTTGTGACTCTTCTTGAATGTAAATGAAATGATTCTAAATTCATGTGATAATTATAACATAAAAATGCATATTTCTAATGAAAACATATGCGATCAAATACAAAGTTGATCTTAAATCAAAGTACGCCAATTTTTCTACATTTTTACATTTCATAGTTATATCTACATCGTAGCCAATTATACATGACCAAGCACCTTTACATTTTAACATGGGATAAGAGAACTCAAATTTGAAAAAATGGTTTGGAGAAAAAAATTAGTTTATCTCCTTAAATTATTTAAAACACAAACTAAATAAAGAAAATAACAAACTACTCTAAAATAACAATGGATGCATATATCCTTACTAAAATCAAGCACAATCCTAATCTATTCCTACACTAAAAGCTCTCATCTAAAGAAGTGGGATGAACTTGAAAAGTTTGTATGACACACTTCCTATTTCTATGTAACAACATTTTTTTCAATTTTGAGTGTCCACAAATGTGCATAAACATCTTTGTATTCACTCTAAAAATCATTCAAAATAAGAATTGTGAATAAAAAATAAAGTATTGCAAATTTTTATCAATATATAAAAGTAAAATTAGAAAACACATTGGGTTGAGGAAGAGTTACCTCATAATCAAGCCAATAAAATGCATGTAATTATTTTACCTCAAACTTGGTGATATTTGGGGGTGTGGGTTCATATGATACAAAATCTTCTTGATATTCATGCATTTTTAACAAATTAGATTTCAGCCCAAGTGGATTTTGAACCTTATCCATATTCATATCACTAAAATGGAATACCTACATCCACTCTTTCTCTTATTTTGCAATTTGAGACATTAGGTCCCCCTCTTCATCTTGTTCAACTCTACATTCTTCTAACTTCTTTTCCAATAAATTTTTAAATCTTGTACAAGGGGATCTTATAAATCACTTGAAGATCTAAAATAGCCTACAAATTGGGACAATTTACATTACTAACAACATTTCCTAGAATAAAATCAAAAGTTTCTTTTAATAAATTAATTTCCATAATTTTTCTAAAATCTAATTTAGTTCAAGGCATTGCCTCTTCCTCGTTTATTTCGTGTAAAATATCCATATTATGTGCATCATCCTCAAAATTAGAATCATCATTAGTAAATCATTCATTTTTATCACATTTAATCTCATCCACATATACAATGATGGGCTCAACACCTTGATTTTTGTTTCACTAAAAATATAATTTGAAATAATATATTTGTTATGAAAAATATGAGTGTTCATAAAATTAATTAGATTTTGTGGAACTTGAGATATTTTGAGACGACACTTTTCAAGCTATGGGGAAAAATATTTTATCGGTGTGACATATTCTCTATATGCAGAAATTAATGTGCTTACATTGAAAGTTCTCACAAAATTACAAATTATGGGATCTAAAGAACTAACATGGATATTTAAAATGGAATAATCCTTTGGGTTATGACTACTAGGAATGTTTCTATAAATCTCCTAAAATCTAAAATTAAATTTGTGAATTAACTCATTGAGTTGTCTCTTAATTATGACCAATTGATTTATAAATACAAAATGATCTATAAATTGTACAAAATGTGCAATGAATGCATCTTCTAATTCCTTATAAATGCAAATTTAACCCGGGGTTTAGACTCAAAACAATTCATATTTAGGATCATATAGTGAAAATGTCTAGAAATAACCTACACTACTTCTTCATACAATGTTTGAAAACTCAAAGAATTTTTATAAGACAATACACATTTTTAGTATTCATGTCATAAAATTTGGGAAAGAACTCAAAAAACAACCTTAGGCCATTTATATTGAATACCAAGAATTTTAATTAGAATCTCACTAATTCAATACATTTTTCTTCATTGTGATTTTCTATTTTTAATGGATTTTTAAAATTTTGACAAAAATAAATAAAAATAAAACACAAGATACAAAAATAGATGAAATATTAGACACAAAGAGAAAAAAATTTTACCGAACTATTTTAATATTTTAACCAAAAACTCATGTTTAGGGACCCTCCTTCTAGCGCTAATTCTATTGATGTGAGTTTTATGCACACCACATGTAATGGATAAAAATTAGCCTCTTGTTTTAGGACCCCAAATATCCAATGCACAAGTTGTTAGTATGCAACCTTTCAAATTACCAAATTGTGTAATAGGTGTATGTGATCAAAGGTATTTCTAAGGAATCTACAAGAAATGTCTCATAATTCATCCAAAATAGTTAGTATGCACAATTAAATATATTAAAATCTAAAATTATCACAAGAAAAAGAGAATAAAGGGAAGTAAAGAGATCAAAATTCACACATAGAGCCTTCAATTTTAAGAATTTTCACCCTTGAAAGAGTCACTACAAATTAGCTAGTATTCAACAAGTTTATCTTTAGCACAAAATATGAATGAACACAACTCAAGAATGTAAGGAGAATCAAATGTGAACAACAATTTCATACTTATCTCATGAAAAATGAATTGATTGTAGAAAATAGATTTTGCACATTCACTACATCAATTTTAAACAAGAAGATCATTATTATGAATTAGTGTAAAAATAGCTATGGATCAATATAGCATAGTTCACATAAAGAAAATAACTCTTATCCACAACATGTTTTCTTCAAATCAAAGAGCTCAATGTATTAAACTTGATTATTTGGAAAGAAACAACACATTAAAACCACTTACCAAACATCCCAAGAGATTTCTTTTGAGTCTAAATTGTATTAAGTTCTTTTTGTTTACAATAGAAAGCTCTTGAAAATCCTTCCTCCTTCAAAACTTGTGTGTGTGTGTGTGTGTGTGTGTGTGTGTGTGTGTGTGTGTGTGTGTGTGTGTGTGTGTGTGTGTCTATCTATCTATTTGTTTGTGTATCTGTCTATCTATATTTGTGCAATACTCTCTATATATATAGACATATAGATACACATACATAAACATATATGTAAGTGTAAGTGTGTGTGTGTGTGTGTGTGTGTGTGTGTGTGTGTGTGTATTATTGTTGTCGTCCTAAAAATCCCCACCTAATTTTTAAAGTCAAATTCAAAAATTTTGAGCTCACGCCCTCCAAAAGTGTTCAAGTAAAGTTAGAATTCCAAAAAGATAGAGAAATTCATGCTCTGAGTTGTTTAAACTCTCCAAGATGCATGTTTTAATAAATTTTCCGTTTTCTGTCTGGACACGTGAAAATTTTATTGTTGTCCTCGTTTGAATGAAATTGTCAATCTTTCTATGGTCATGGATCATCAAACCTTGTATTGTTTTCAATTCCTTGGTTGGTGAAAGAAATTTGAAATTCAAGCGTACATAGTGGAGTTTTTCCTCTTGTTTATTTCTTCCCGTAGATCGGGAATGATGGGTATATCTTCCCTGTTAATTTTTACCCCAAGATCCACGAGTAGTACATGGTTATCTCGATTGGATGTTGCATGGCCATGTTTCAAGGTTTAGCAGATGGTGCCACGTGCTTCATCGGCTCAACTCCAAGTGTAAGGCCTAAGGGACAAGCTTCAAATAAGCGTAGGCTTTCCACATGTCCAGGGGATCCAAAATAAGGACAAAACAAGCCCGAATTGGCTAAGTATGGAAGGTTCAGCAGACGGTACCACATGCTTCATCGGTGCAATTTCAAGGGTCGAAGCTAGGGGCAGTTCTCAAACTTGTGCCAATCCTCCACGTGTCTCAGGTCCAAAAAAGAGGACAAAGCCAATTGCCAAAATTGACTAAGTATGAGCGGGTTGGTGGAATCCTCCACGTGCCTCAATGGTACAATTTTAGTAATGAAACCAAAGGGCCAATTTCCAAATGATCGACGGTTCTCCACGTGTCTAGAGGTCAACATCAATCAAGTGGGAAGTAATCCCAAATCGACTAAGTACAAAAGAACCGGAGGAGCTCTCCACATGTCAGCCTGGCACAACTTCAAAGGAAAAATCCAAAGGCAGGTTCCGAATGAGCTCCAGATCTCCACGTATCCAGGGTCAGATATACGGCCCCACAAAACAAAAGGGAGAAATTCAAATACTAAGCCCAAATAGGAATTCAAGGCGGGGAAACAGGCCATCGGGAGATTTGAGAATTTGTGCCCCATTTTCATTAAAGGGGCTTAAAGTTAAAAAGTGACCCGCAACCCCGCCCATGCCAAGGAAAAGTCAAATATTAAGCCCGCATCGAAGGTCAAAGTAGGGAGGTGGGCCGTGAAGTGATTTGTGTTTTTGAGCCCACATTGAAAAAGGTAAAATTATAAAAGTGACCCACAATTCTGTCTCCACTCAAGTAAGGCCACGTGTCAAGACCATATCAAAAGCAGAAGGGCGGACCAAAAATGTAAAAAATGCCAAATCTCTATAAAGTCACAAAATGCAAAAGGCATCCTCCACGCCCGCTCCAGTAATTTTCTCCCACGTGGACAACTCTAGTTTAAAGTTTCAAAGGCAAGATGAATGGTTCAAATTCAAAGTTACAAAACAAGTGTAACTTGGCATTATGAAAAAAGTCCGGTTTTTTCCACAATTGGCATTTCTTCATGAATCAAGAATCTGAATGGACGTGAATGACTGAGAAGAAGTTGTAACCGCTTTCTTGCTAACAAAGATGAAGTTCGCTTTCTTGCAATATTTTTAATGGCTTCTTCACACCATTATCGGTGGGGGCAATTGATCTTGTAAGATCACAAGTGCATTGTACTTAGAGAAAGAAAAGGAGATAACCATTTTTCTTCTACTTTCCTCCATTCTCCAATTTCTTCTATTCCCACATTAGGTACAACTCCTTTTTCAAAGATCAATACAAGAAGAAGTTTTTGTAGCCTCTTTGATGAGGAGATTTTAGAAACTTTGAGTTCGCAATCTTATCTCATCTTGTTGCCATTTGTAGAGTTGTTTCTTCCCATAAATGCATGTGTTGAAGTTTCTAACTAGTGTGTGTGCAAGAATCTGATTTTCTACCTGCGGCATTAGTTCTCCTACCTCTATTCTCACTCCCTTTCCCACCTTCGACAAATCTTCCCTAGCAAGAGATTGCTAGCTTTGTCATGCAGGTCGAGTGGAGTGCCCCTGTTGGATCCCGGCCGAAAGGCCACCACATAAATCCACGCTTTCTCGCACATGCATACACAACAGCTGCACCGGTTAAGTAGAGGGACTTAGATTCCCAGAGCGTTGGCAAGGAATTCACAAATTTGTCCACCCAAAAATTCCCTTGCCAAAATTTTTTGGCACCCACCGTGGGGCAGATTTAGTAGCATCTGCACCCAATATACGACCACAAGGTCTGAAAATTAAAAAAATCAAATATTGAAAAATAAAAAGAAAGAGTTCATGAAAATCCATTGCTAAAAGATACACTGCTGATTTCTGCATGTGTCTTTTCATATTCCCACTTCAAGAATTTCAAAAATTTGGCTGAAGGAAGACACACCAGGTTGAGCAGGTCGAGAGGTGTTGATGATTTTAATTTTGAGGCTTCACAAAATCAGAAAGAACAAATTAGAGATAATCCATACTTCTCTCAAGCCTCCTCTCCATCTGGCTCTTCACGAAGTTCACCGGAAATCCTATCAAAACTTCTGTGGATACTCCCCCTTCAAATTCTCCCATTTTTCAACCACCATTGAGCATTGAGCTCCCAGAAGAAGAATTCATAGAAGCAAGAGCAGAAGCAGAAACAAAAATGGCAGAAGAAGAAGAAATACCTCAACCCATTATTCCATGGGGAAGGAATATGGGCCCACTTGCTCTTGAACCACCTCTCCATGATCTACCAACAAGTTCCCGCAAGAACTTTCCAATTTTCAATGGTGACAAAACACAACATCCAAAAGAACACATCGTTTCTTTCATGACATCATGTGTAATGAAATTAATAGCATAATTCAAATTATGAGCAGCAATATAACACAAAATAACACAATATTTCAGAATAATGATCTCAATATGCAATTAGAATAGCTTCGCCACTTCGAGGGGGCAACCTCCAATACCACTTCGAGGGGGTAACCTCCAAACCATACAATAACACTCCAATACTCAATATGATGATTAACTACAACCTTCTAACCCCTATATATACCATTCTAACCTATGGCCAATACTGAGGCCGACCTCCTAAGCATAATAAATCATAAATGAATGATATAATAAGATAAGGGGATGTGTGCCACATGTTGGCATCTCCATCAATACATATACATCATAACATCCTTTCCCTAGGTGCATAGCATTCCTTCCCTCCTTGACATGTTTCATCCCCGAAACATAAGAAGAAACCATGTAATGAGTGTGTTGTAAATTTTTACACACTTTGCGCCATGATCGATCATCCATCCATATGTGATCCTGGTAGATGATACATATCTGAACTAATATCCATATTCCGTTGCACTACTCTGATTCCATTCGTGACCATAGTTTATCATCCTTGGATTCCATGCATAACCAACATAAGGATTCAATGCATAACCATAATAAGGATTCCATGTATAACCATAATAAGGATTCCATGCTTCATAATTGTTGCTCCATTGATCCCCTGTATAAATAAAGTGATTATTCCTCCAATTACCTGTATATCTATATTGGTTGGAAATATGATGTGCCCTAGGATATCTCCATGATTTTTTTCTCTCATGTTGATGTGGATTTCCATATGTTGTAGTTGTAGTATCCTCAACCTTATCAACCTATTTCTAAACTTTCTTTTCTTCTTCCACCTTTGCATTTGATATTTTATTTTTCTCTTGAGTAGATGAATCATCATTTCCTTCTTTTTCTTCATGTTCCTCTTTTGAATCATCCTTATTCCCTTCTTCTCCATATTCTAAATCATCCTCATGGTCTATATTGACTTTTCTTTGATTTCCATTAAGCTTGATATCCTATAAAGTGACCTTCTTCTTTTTGTACCAAATGTTCATAAACTTATTTTTCATATTAATATTAATTTTCCCCAATGTCTCTAACCAATGATACCCAAGAACAATATCCAAACCATCCATATATAAGGAAAAAAAATCTGAATGTAAAACATATTTATCCATAGAGAGCTTTAAATCTTCAAAAACTTGAATATGCTTACCATCCACTTGAGCTTCCTTAATATGTTTTGCTTGTACATGTAGATTTTGAGCTACATCCATATTGATGAAGTTATATTTGCTGCTAGGGTTTATGGAAACAATTACCTTTTTCCTTTGAATACACCCTTCAAACTGAAATATTGAAGCTTCCTTCCTTGGAGATGCACTATCCTGTGTAGCAACTTTATCATCAACTTCTTCTTCTTCTTCTTCTTCTTCTTATGATGTTGCTTCTACTTTTGCTTCTTCTTCTTTTTCTTTTTCTTCTTATTCTTCTTGCTTTGTCTTCTTCTTCTTTTGTTGCCCATCTGTCCATGAAAACTTGTTCCAGTTCCTCCAAAGACCAATTAGACTTTTCCTTTTCTAACTCAGAAAACCAAATCATGCAGGGCCACTAATCCACAACTTGAATAACCAAATATCTTATGGTTTAGAGAATTTATCCCTAAATTTTTTCCACCATTCTCTAGCATCAATCCTGCCATCTCCAAAAAAAGCTACCATCCCCATGATCCACAAAACTAGGGTTTTAGGAATAGACCCTTTTGATCAAACCTTGTTCTAACCCTTTCGGATAAAGTTCAGCCAAAAATCAGAAATCACATAACACAAACCCCAATTTAATTTTTGAGAGGTTTCTGAAAATGTAAGAAATTTAGGAAAATTCCTCAAATTGCGGCCTATGGAGCAAAATAGTGAAAAACAATAAAAATGAAATAAATCTAACAAAATAGATCCAAAAATTCTGAAATTTTAGTGGTATCACCTTTTAATATATTACCATCAACCCAAAAAATTATTTCCTAATTCGTCATTATTCAGAAGATATAGATGAAACCATAGAATTAGGGTTTCAACCCTAAAACAAACACAACTTTTGTAAAACAGCTCCAAAAAATCTAAAATTTTGAGGGAAGATCACTTGAACTATGTATCCACTCCCAAAAAAAAAATATCTAAAAATTCCAAGTCTATCTCAAGATATAGATGAATCACCAACATTAGGGTTTCATCCCACAAATTACCCGATCACTTTGCTTGGATACCACTTGTAATGAAATTACTAGTATAATTCAGATTATGAGTAGCAATATAACACAAAATAACACAATATTTCAAAATAATGATCTCAATATGCAATTAAAATAGCTTTGCCACTTCGAGTGGGCAACCTCCAATACCACTTCGAGGGGTACCTCCAAACCATACAATAACACTCCAATAGTCAATATGATGATTAACTATAACCTTCTAACCCCTATATATACCATTCTAAACTATGGCCAATACGAGGCTGACCTCTAAGCATAATAAATCATAAATGAATGATATATTAAGATAAGGGGATGTGTGCCACATGTCGGCATCTCCATCAATACATATACATCATAACATCCTTTCCCTAGGTGCATAACATCATGTGGAATTCTTAGTGTCCAACATCAAGACGTTGTTGTGAGATTATTCATGGAGTCCCTCTAAGAAAAAGTAGCAGAATGGTTTTACCTCCTACCTTCCCGATCCATCACTAGTTGGGATGAAATCAAGGTTTCCTTCAAGGAAAGATTTAAATCAATGAAGACTATCAAGACCTCTTGGCGCACATTGGCTCGGATGAGGAAAGGAGAAAGTGAAATGATGAGAGGCTTCATGGCTCATTTCAAATGGTTGCTTCGTAGGATACTGGAAGAAGATTCACCCTCTCAGAACAATATCAAAAGATTCTTCATAAATGCTCAATCACCAGAGGTAGGCTTTCTCCTACAAATATTTCAACCAAGGAACATTATAGAAGCACAAAGGAGGGCCATTGAACTGGATGATGATCTCATCCTCTCTGGAAAGATCAAGAATCCATCAAAGGGAAAGACCCAACATCTTGAAGATGAGAGAACCAATCCATTGCTGCAAAATTTGGTGAATGAGATAGCATCTTTGAAGAGGGAAATATTTAAAAACATTTCTTCCCAAAGAAGCAACAGAAATCAAATTACAGGAGCACCCCAAAGGCTTGCCTTGGAGGCCCTACCCGTGAACATAAATGGCAGATTTCAAGAAAGAGAAGAAGATCTTGAACAAGAAAGTGAAGGTGATGATTTCCTAGAAAATCATGAGTTTGAGAATGATACACAAATCAGATTCTGTGAGTATTCTGGATGTGATAAAGAAGATGAAGGGGATGCACCTAGGTTTTCATGTGCGGTATTCACTCATTCTCAGTCTGAGAAAAGAGCACCTCCATCCACTGCTACAAAATAAAACAAGGGTTATGATCCTCCTGTGGCGACTCCACAAAATAAGATAATCATCGAGGATCACCACTTTTGTCTTCCATGAAGTCTTCATTGTTAGAACTTGACCTCGACCCGTAGTAAGTAAGAAGATGCCCGCAATCCCAAGTAAGTCTTCTGATGTCTCTTCCAAGTCTAAATCTAAATCTTCTCTTGTAAAATCTAATACCTTGAAAGCTCCTAGTGTACCATTCAAAATATCATCCATTCCTCAAAAATCAAATCCTTCTCCCAAGCCTATCTAGACTCAAAAATCAATCCCTTCACCCCCTTGTCCACATATGCTCCCTTTGACTTCATAGAATATGCAAACAAAGCCAAAGTGCAGATTACCAATACTTTTGAATAGACAATTTGAGAGGTTCATCTAATATATCAAGAGTGGTAGTCTAACACCCAATGTTGTAACATCTAGTTCCAAAGGCATGCTACCAAACTCACCTACACCTCCCTCACAGAACATGCTTTCTCTAAGTGCATCAAAGACTGATAAATTTGAACCTTTCTACGTCTCCCTTCTTGTTGGAGAATATGTATTGAACAATTGCATAATAGATTTTGGTGCCTCAGACAACGTGATTCCTTTGAAGGTTGCCAAGGCTCTCAAACTTGCCATGACTCCACCCAATGGCTCTTGTTACTCTTTGGATTCAAAGAGGTCCCACTTGTAGGGAAGGTCAAAGATGCACATGTGGCTCTCGCCATATTTCCAAACAAGAAAGTTTCAGTGATGATTTTGGTAGTAGACGTCCCAGCCTCATTCGGAATGTTGTTGAGTAGAAATTTCTGCCGAGAGTTGGGAGGGAAAATTCAGATGAATTGGTCTTCTGCAACCATACCAGTGAAGGGAGACATGGATAAATTGCTTCCCGAGAAGAAGATGAGGTACACGGTATGAAATTTTGGAAGCCCGAAGCTAACATCTTGTATCAAGATAGCAGGCAGATGAATCACTTGGTGACAACCGAGGAGGAAGAAGATATTCCCATCTTGATAGGGCCAAATATGCCTTCCTGGAGAGATTTAGACTTTGAAGAAGCATTGAGGAGATTTGAGTTACAAGAGGGCAGCCCTGAATTGCCGAGATGATGTAAACCATGAGGAAGAGGAGATGGTTCTTGATGATTTTCAAGAAGAAAAATCAGCTTATATGCTTATCCAAGATGAGGAGTTATTCTCATTCCCATTTTGGGATGAGGATGATATCAATCAGGCCATCTATGGAGAGACAAAATCAGCTTGTGATGAGCCCATGAAAGGTTTGAAATAAATGTCTATACAGGAAATTCTTAGATCCACGGAAGAAATAGAAGACCCTGAGATAAGTCTCAAACTCCTGATGCAAGCCATGAATATGCAAGACAAACATGAAGCTGACTTGGAAGCCTCAACCAGTGTGAAGGTTGGCTATGTTGAAACAAAGAAAGATGTGAAATATGATGTCCTTCTCAAACCAATGGTTGATGGATACAACAATAAAATGGAGATATTTTCTTTCCCATTTACAAAAGAATATTATTTCCATGATGAAGAAAGGGAAGCAAGAATTTTTGAGGCATTTGAAGATGAATCTCTTTTCGATGAAGGATCGGTAGAGTGCATCGATTCCCAAGATGATGAGGTAATCCCTCCAGATAGTTTCCTTGAGCTGCAACATAAAGATTCTTCAAAGGTGTACAAAGAGGAGCTGCACGAAATGATGAAGCATAACTCCGTGCAAGAAATCTTGGATGTAGTAGAAGTTTCGGAATACCCCAAGCTTATTCTTGATCTCTTCACTCGTGTCATGATATACAAGACAAGTATGAGTTCGCCTCTGATCCCCCTGTCAATACTCAAACATCTCAAAGTGGAGTAGAGATAAAGGATGAATCAAATGTTTCTCATGGAGAAGATGTCAATGAGCATAGACTTGGGAAAGAAAGTAACTCAAAATATAGGAGGAATTGGAACAAAAATCAGCTCTGGGTAGTGATAGGACACTCGATGGAGAATCAACTATATGGATAAACATGGAAGGAAACTAGCACTATGAAACTGATTTCAAAGAAAATGAAGGCAGTGGAATTTCCAAGAAAGGACTTGAGCATCAAGAAGCTCACATGGACTCACTCCTACCAAGTACACAGATAATTGTGAAAGCACCTGGATTTCATAAGCAGCTAAGGAGGGGAAGCTACTTTCTAGAACCCATCAACAACTTCGCAGAACATCATCACTCAGTGTTTCCCACTCAAGGGTAACTCTTGAGGAATGGAAAGTGCTTTAGTGAAAGTGGGTTTTCCCCGTCCTATACCATAGGTGATTGTTAGGTATGTTTCCCTTTCTGTTGTGTGTGTTTCCCTTCATGTTGTGTGTTATGTGTTTCCTTTCCATTGTGTGATTTTGTGTTTCCTTATTTTGATCTTTCTTTCTCAAATTTGTACATGACTCTACAAGGCCCAATGGATAAGGCACTGGTCAACGAATTATAGGGTCTAGAGATTGAGATTCTAGATTCCCATGTCATGTCTTCACTATGCTCACTCCATGTCGTGTCCCCAAGCTAGAGCCGATTGTTGTCACCCTCAAAATCCCCCTCATTTTTAAGTCAAATTCAAAAAAATTGAGCTCACGCCCTCCGAAGTGTTTAAGTAAAGTTGACGTCCGAAAAGATAGAGAAATTCATGCTCTCAAGTTGTTTAAACTCTCCAATCTGCGTTTTGATAAATTTTCTATTTTCCTATCCGACGAGTTAAAATTTTATTATTGTCCTCATTGGAATGAAATTTTCAATATTTCTATGGCCATGGATCATCGAACCTTGTATTGTTTTCAATTCCTTGTTTTGGGAAAGAAATTTGAAATTTGGGCATACATGTGGAGTTTTTCCTCTTCTGTTTATTTCTTCCCGCAGTGGGAATGACGGGCATATCTTCCCCATTAATTTTTGCCCCAACATCCATGAGTAGTACATGGATATATCTAATTAGATGCGGCATGGCCATGTTTTAAGTTTTATTGGACGGTGCCACATGCATCATCAACACAACTCCAAGGCGGGGGGGCCCAAGGGACAAGCTTCAAATAAGTGCGAGCTTTCCACGTGTCCGGATCCAAAATGAGGACTAAATGAGCCCGAATTGGCTAAGTATGGAAGGTTCACCAAATGGTGCCATGTGCTTCATCGGTGTAATTTCAAGGGTCGAAGCTAGGGTAGTTCTCAAACTTGCGCCAATCCTCCACGTGTCCCAGGTCCAAAAAAGGGGACAAAGCTGATTGCTTAAATTGACTAAGTATGAGCGGGTTGGCGGAAGCCTCCACATGCCTCAATGATGCAATTTTAGTAATGAAACCAAAGGGCCAATTTCCAAATGAGTGTCAGTTCTCCACGTGTCTAGAGGTCAACATAAGTCAAGTGGGAAGTAAGCCCAAATCGGCTAAGTATAAAGAACTGCCAGAGCTCTCCATGTGTCATCCTGGCGCAACTTCAAAGGCAAAATCCAAAGGTAGGTTCCAAATGAGCGCCAGCTCTCCATGTGTCTAGGGTCAGATATACGGCCCCGCCAAACAAAAGGGAGAAAGTCAAATATTAAGCCTAAATAGAAAGTCAAGGCAGGGAAGTGGGCCATCAGGGAGATTTGAGAATTTGAGCCTCATTTTCATTAAAGGGGATTAAAGTTAAAAAAGTGACCCATAGCCTCGCCCACACCAAAGAAAAAGTCAAATATTAAGCCCACATCAAAGGTCAAAGTGGAGAGATGGGCTAGCGGGGCGATTTGTGTTTTTGAGCCCGCATTGAAAAAAGCTAAAATTATAAAAGTGACCTGCAACTCTGTCTCCACTCAAATAAGGCCACGTGTCAAGACCATAGCAAAAGCAGAAGGGTAGGACCAAAAATGTAAAAAATTCCAAATCTCTATGAAGTCACAAAATGCAAAAGGCATCCTCTGCGCCCACTCCAGTAATTTTCTCCCATGTGGACGGCTCTAGTTTAAAGTTTCAAAGGAAAGATGAACGGTTCAAATTCAAAGTTACAAAACAAGTGTAACGGCTGCATTATGAAAATTCTAGTTTTTTCCACCATTGGCGTTTCTTCGCGAATCAAGAATCTAAATGGATGCGAATGACTGAGAAGTTGTAACCGTTTCTTGCTAACAAAGAAGAAGTTGTAATCATTTCTTACAAAAAAATTAATGGCTTATTCATGCCATTGTCAGTGGGGGCAATTGATCTTGTAATCTCACGAGTGCATTTTACTTAGAGAAATCAAAGGAGATAGCCATTTTTCTTCTACTTTCCTCCATTCTCAAATTTCTTCCATTCCCACATTATGTACAACTTTTGTTTAAGCATCAATACAAGAAGAAGGATTTTGTAGCCTCTTTGATGAGGAGATTTTAGAAACTTTGAGTTTGTAATCTTATCTCGTCTTGTTGCCATTTGCAAAGTTGTTTCTTCCCATAAATGCATGTGTTGAAGTTTCTAACTAGTGTGTGTGTAGGAATCTGATTTTCTACCTGCAACATTATTTCTCCTACCTCTATTCTCACTCCCTTTCCCACCTTCAAACAAAGTCTTCCATAGCAAGATATTTCTAGCTTTATTGCGGGTTCAATGGAGTGCCCCTCTTGGATCCTCGGACGAAAGGCCACCACAAAATCCATGCTTTCTCGCGCATGCATACATGGCGAGATGCACCGGTTAAGTAGAGACTTAGATTCCTAGAGCGTTGGCAAGGAATTCACAAATTTTTCCACCCGACATCTTCCCTCGCCAACAATTATGTGTGTGTGTGTGTGTGTATACATATATACACACACACACACACACACACATATAAATGCATACATGTGTGTGTGTAATCTCAAATCACAAACAACTACCCATAATTACCATGGCTAAGAGTGCCCCATTTAATGTGTAAATGTGTCTCTTTTAAACCTTAAAATATTGTACAAAGTTCCCTTAACTTTATATAATGGGTTCACACCATGGTAAATAGATCGCCACATTTAATATATTTTACTTAGATCCAAACAAAAAAACCTGAAATACTCATTTTATTAGTAATTTTTATACTTGTCAAACTAATACTTGATGCATTTTTGTAATATATTTCCAAAAAAATATAATTTTATCAAAATTATACTTTCCAAGGAAAATTTTAGTGGCAAATTTTAAATAGTCGGTTCTTTGCCTAGTTCACCTAAATTTTCGGCTAACAAGTCATTTGTATGGGTCATCTCACCTACTATTTACACTAAAAATGAACTTATGCATGTATTTCACCAACGTTTTAAATCAAACTACGCTCATATTCACCAAGGTATAATACATATCACCGAGGTATAATACATATACATCGACCGTCCAAGCTATCAACAAAAAGATGCACGTCTCCTTTTTTGGCACATAAACGACCATCCAAGCCTGTCATCCTACACCTTTGTCACCCCACTTTCATTTGTTATGCAATCTTCCATCCAACATAGCTATCATCCTACCCCACGGTTTTCCAACACCTATGTCGTCTTACTTCCATGATTTCGCCTTCCAATTGCTGCCATACAACCCCTCATCCATCATGTACCTTTACATCCTGCTCCTCTGCCTTTACCGTCCAACCACTTTCTTTACCATCCAGGTCCCTACCATCCACCCCCTCACCCATCCTACCCCTGTCATGCACCCCTTTATCACACAACCCTTTATCATGAAGGCATGTAACATCTAGCCCTGTAGTTGTCTCACGGCAGTCAATATTTCTTACATATCCATGGATTCTAGAAAATAGGGTAACAAGGATACTACCGGTTTAAAAAATAGTAAAGACGCCATTATTTGGCTATTTTTTCTAGTCACAAAAAAACAAAATTGGTTTCGGGATCTGTAGAAAATATAGGTATGTACTATCTACTAATTTATAAAATTTTAATCATATATTTTCCATACTATTTTTTTTTTGTACTCTGTTTAATAAATTGTAATCATGTTTATTAAATTTGTTTACTCTTTTTACTCTTGTTTATTTAGTTGTATTAATCATATAAATAATTAATACTATATTTCTATAACATTTATTTATGCAGACATTTCTCAAACACATTCAAAAACTAATGTATTTTGAGATGATCTTATTGATGAAAACATTCATTCCCTTGATGACATCGAACTAGGAGAAGATACATCAAATTCTCATCCAACACCGACCTCGGATGAAGCTTCTACTCCAATCTTTGTTTCCAGAAAAAGGAGACATTGATCAAGATATTCCTAATGAAAACAAACTTACAGAAGAACTAGAGGCACAATTTTAAGAAAGTAATAAAAAATTATGAGAAGAAAGAGGAGTAAATGGACAATAGGAAGGAATTTCAAGTTCAACTGGGCAGCCAAATATCCTTTTATTAAACCTGTGGAGCTAAAAATGGTAACGATATTCTAACTCAATATTGATGTAAAATATGTAGTTGGAAACAAGGGAAATATCATACAATGTAACTCAAATTAGAAACTATTGAAAAACACTATGGGAAATATATATTTCACAAAAGCATAAGGATGGGCACATAGTAAGGACTCATAAATGAAAAAATGTAAAAGATTGCTTGCATGTAAAGTATGCAGAAGAGTATGAAAAAGAACAAAAATATTTGAAAAATCTAAATGAAAAAGGCAGCACAATTGCAATGAAATTAGGCAAAGCTATGCAGACTAAAATGCTTGCCAAAAGTATTCAATTTTCTATGGTATTCCATATATTGAAAAAGGGAAGACCTATTTCAGATTTCTTAGATAATAAAATTTTGTATCAGGTTATTGGATTACGAACATTCCACAATCACATTGGTTAGATAGCAGTGGCTGGAAATGGAAAAATGTCTTGCTATGGTGGAAAAGGAGGATTTGAAAGAAGCTATTAAAAATGCAAAGTTTATTTCTCTTTCAATTGATGAGGTCACAATGGTGGACAACACTTCATGGGTTTGCATTCATGTCTATACTTTTGTAAATGAAGTAAGAAAACCCCATCTCCTAGCTATTCATAAAATGGTGGAAAATTGCATTTCCAAAACCTTTACAAATTGGTGGTGTCAAGTTTAAAGGATATAGTAGGTATGGATGATTTTTCCATTGCCACAAAGTTATTTTGTGTTGGAACTGATGGTGCAGCAATAATGCAGGGGGCCAGAAATGGTCTCTGTGTCAGACTACAAACAAAATGTTCACAATATATGATTGCAATTCATTGCATGGATCATATAATGAATTTGGCGTATAAAATTGTGAGCACATTCGAAAGTGTTGCTAGAGTGCAAGAGATCATCCTTTACATACATGCATATTATTCATTCAGTCCAAAAATATTTTAGAATTTCATAAATTTGCAATTGGATTGATAGATGGGAAAAATATTCTTAAAGATGTAGATACCATATGGATTTCCATGTATGAGTCGGCTATATAATATTTCAAGAATATCCTTCGTTGACAGGTTTTATGTATAAATACTGTAGGGAAGTAGATAAAGCTAAATATTTTTGTACCATCTAACAGATATTGAAACTTTACTTACATTATGTGGTATTTTTCAATGTTGAATGAGATCAATGTTTTGACGAAGCATGCCCAAGAGTGTTCCATCTACATTACTGACTTCATACGACTGAGAAAACATGTATGCATGACTCTAGATAATTTATATTTGTCAAATGGAAGTTTTCAAGGACCTATTTTTGAAATTTGGAATACATTAACCGACCTTAAGAATCCAAGTTGCTACTTAAAATTTAATATAAATGATCATCTGTGTATAATAGTTCATGGGAAAGAGATACCACTTCACACTTTTCAAAGAAGAGCAGATTTGGTTGGATCAGAGTTGGAAGAAGTACAAGTGACACATAATTTATATGAAATAGTATTATGTGACACACAAAATAAATTGAAAAATATTTCTCAATCTTTATCTACGGAGATCCGTGAATGATTTTAAAAAGATAAATTACTTGAAGCAATGGGAGTTATGAATCCATTGTTTTGGAATATAACTAGTGGCATTACTTGAAAATTCCATCTAGTAATTTATTTTTAAAATACATGAATAGTCTAATGGAACATTTTTGTAAGTGTGAAGAGATAAACAATGTTGTAGTTGAAGGTATTTTACAAAATAATTTACTAAGTTCTCAGTCATAATATTTTTCTCTTACTATGATAGAACAATTTTATTTTCTAGACGAGCCAACAAAAAATGGTTCCATTAAAAGGCTTTGGAAGAATCTTTATTCAAGCAGTATTTTGCGAGGTGATTTCAGTGAGTATTTTCGACTATATGAACTATTCCAAACTATGATCCTGGGATCTATTGAAGATGAAATATTATTCAGTGCATTATCCTTCATAAAATCAAAAGTTTGTAATAGATTTGATAGAAATTTAAAAATTTATCTAATATTGTATGTTTCAATTTATTCCGTGGAAACTTTTCCTTATGAAAGAGCACTTGGATTATGGAATTCACTTGTAGAAATAAGAAGAGTAGGTAATATTGTGACTGATACGAGGGATCTAAACATATCCACCGAACACGCTTCCAATTCAATAGAATTCGAGGAAACTTATGAAGAACGGGTTGCTCCAGCGTTGTTTCAATTGCTAGAGTCCTAATTTCTTGTCTACATTCTAGACACTATTGACAAAATGATTTGATTATTTATATATTTCATATCAAATAAGTATCAACTGGTCTTACTAGACTATATATGTTGTTTTACTTGTAAAAAATTCATTTTTAATATTTTGTTTTATTATTTTAAGAAGGATAGTGATTTATTTAGATCCATCTTTGTGTGATTAATATTTTATCTCTGCATGAAACATAATTATTTTCTGTACTCAAACAAACACACACCAAACATCTAAAACCATGTAAAACATCTCCAAATAGTAACATAAAAACATTCACAAGAAAGTAGAAATCTAAATACAAGAGTGCATATTAAATTGTTCAAAACTTTCAAAAATGTGTCACAACTACAAATAGAGTTTCCAATTCACAATTAAACTTGTATACATACTAACAAGTGGTGGATTACTTTATGAAGACATACATGTTTTCATAAAGCATTGTCGGCCAATACAATTACAAAATTCTAGGTTGTCATCATTTTCTTTTCAAAGTTTTCGGGTAATTTTTGTCATATAAGAACACATTACGAGGGAATCCTCTTTTCTGCCTATGATTCTGAGTCATATTTTTCCTTACGTCTACCACATGGAATAAAAAAGGAAAATTTGTTGGCCACTATCTTTTAATTCCTATGTCAGTGTTAAAATTGTGACAACACACTTGTCACATGGTGAAACTAACTTTTTTTCAATTTTGTGTTGGGAAACTTGAGCTTCTTCTTGCAATGGAGGCGGAGCTTGCTCATTTTGCATAATTCTTTATGTTAAAACTCTTGATTTATGCAAATCATGTGCTATGGTATTAATATTGGCAATAATATTATGCTCCTCCCTCACAACATCTCTTGACGACAATAGTGATGGATCAACATCTGTCTTTTCTTTCAGTAAGATTTATGGATCCATCCCATGCTCCTTGATTATCTTTCTCAATGTATTATTTTTTTTATTTAATAATAGAAGTCTTTCTTTCAATTGTATAAATACATTCAAGCTTTTGTGAGCATTCTTCAAATGTGCATCAAATACACTTCTTCTTTCTTTAAATTTTCATATTTTTCCTACAAAACATAAATGTATTAGATAAGTTATAAATAATTTATTGCAATACTCATAATTTCACAAATTTTCACATGTAAAAAATGACCTACCATAGTTTTCTTTTTCTACATTTTTAATTAAAACATTATTTTGCCTCTAACACATTTGTTATAGTATGCCTAGACTTCAACATTAATATTTTCCAACTTGTTTAACATTATATCTAAAATTCCATCATCATATTCATTATTATACAAAATTGTACCAGACTAATATTTATTTAGCAAAATGTCAAGCCTTGTTGGTTGGCTCTCTATGCGTTGAACAATGAATGAGTGACTTTGATCATGATTATGGTAATGGTTATTTATTTCTTTGATCAAAAATTTGGCCCAAGTACTCCCAAATGTGCACGATTCTACATTTGCTACAGCCATTTCCTAAATTGTGTGCCCCATACTTGTCTAATATTATATTTTCCAAGGAAAAATTCGTCTTTAAATCATCCGTGAGTGGAATTTTACTTGTTTGAGGAGGGGAATCTCTAATTTCAAGGACAGTTTGTTTTGTTTGTGGTTGAGTAGGTGGAGGAGTACTTTGTATCATATCATGGGTGTCAAAATAATTACTTGCCTCAACGTCAACACTATCAAACCCAAAAACTCATCATCGAGCTCGATCTGGTTCAAAATTTGGGTACCATTTGCACTCTAGATACCACCTACCGAACAAATGGGAAATTCGGATGTTCCAAGATGAAGCTGCTCATGTGGATTCAACAGGAAATGTAATATTCTTCCTGGAAATTTTCTTTTTGTTTGTACAACCCATGGCGGTGGGACGAGGAGGCCGATTTTCAATGTTGTATTAACGTCGCATTAAGCTATGAAGCAAAGTATTAAAAAAATAAACATTATACCCTTGTAAATTTTATATATAATATTTGCAAGTAAAATAAATAAATTAAACATTATAAATTACGGCATAGTTGGAGAAGAATCCATACAACTTTGTGACTAAGCATGAGTTTGATCTACATCATCAAACTCGGAAGTTGTAAATAAAAAATTTAAAATATTAAAACAAGTATAATTTACATGATTTAGAAGATAAAACAAAAGAATTCAAATTTTGATGCATTATTATCATGTGCAATGAGAGATAACATTCATGATTATATAATTGATAACTATAAGGTTTTTCCATAATGTATACCCTTGTCATCCTCTCAATATTGGAATTGGTTTATCGGGGCTCACTTTTCTAGTCAATTTCCATGTTTTGGGCACCGACATGTACATTGAAGATGAGAAACGTCAATAATAAAGTGCAATTAGTAATTTAATAAGGCCATCTAATCCTAAATTGTATGTTACTAATTAATTCTTCCAATGGTGTGTACAAACTTAACAAGATCTATTTATGATAAATGACTTCAACTAAGACCTATTTTATTTTCTCATTTTACATGCCATTATGGAGGTCTTTAATGTCATAAATGACACAAAAATATTACAAAATATCTTCCTAAGCTACCCCAATCTTCAAAGCTTCTATATTTAGTCATAAATGATTCGTGAGAGTTTGTTTGCATCTCTTTTCATAAATTTCTTCATGTCTATTCAATTTAGGCCACTTGTGCCACTTCTTTTCACTTTTTCCTACTCTTACAAGGTTACACATCGGCTTCTAAAAGTATTAGGTGGAAGTGTTAATTGTTAAGGAAGAATTTCAAGTGTGAAGGTTGGGAATCACACCTAGTCATGCTACAAATAACAACTAGGAACAACAATCACTTATTGAATAGGGTATTAAACTAAATATGATTATATACAACATCATCTCTATGTTATTTTCCTAATAACTTGATGATTTGTTATATAACATTTTTTTATCAAATTCATTTATATTTCTTACAGCAAAATTCATATATATCTTGAAATCAATGCATTCTATTATTTTAGTTTTGAAATCGAGAGAAGATGCGGTCTATTTAGAAAGGCATTTGATGCCTTCAGTTGTGAAGGATCTAAAGATCATGGTTAAACACAATATGACATGGATGAGGATTTAGAATCCCATGTGTTTCCTCAACATTCATCGACCTTTATGTTCCCACCTCGAGGTATAAGTTTATAGTATATTTTGTAATTTAATAATATTTTTTACATTTAAAAATTATAATTATACATCTTCATAATGACAGGTTCTACTACTTATAGAGACCTACAAAAATTTTCTAACAAATACGCCACATTTGTATGAGTGGATGTCCCTCAACCTCCAGGACTCAAAGCACGAAGGTATATACTTATAATTGGATGTTAAAATTACAAAATTAATCAGTTCCATTAAACAATTCTTATACCACATGTATATCACGGGTCTAATTCCCATATAAACCAATGGGAGGATGATTATGGTGGGATGAGAAGAGGTCATTCATATGATCTAAGGGTGTCCCCAGTATGGAGGTATATATTTACATTTTAGTTTTTAATATAAAAAAATCGTATTGAATGATGATAATACGACTTGATTATGATAGGTCTATATCCCATATCAACCGACATGAGGATGAGGGTAATCATAGGATGAGAGAGTTGTTTGCGCTTAAGGTATAAATTCTTCATTTATTATTTAAAGTGATTTTAATTAATTATTTTATAATGAGTTAACGTTTTTGCATATCCTCGTTAGAGGCGGGTCCCTATCACCTACTAGTAATAAAAATTTACTTGAAAGTGAAATGGTGAGAGATTTCTTTTAAAAGTATGAATGATCTACTCTCGAGTGGATTAAGGGGTATGACAATGCACTCACCCCCTCTAATAACAAATGTTGATAGACCCTCTCATCTTGTTCGTAGTAATTATAAACATTTGGTGCAAGGGGGACAAAATGTAACTCTATGTAAATGATGACATAATGATATTAATGGATATTTGGCGAAGTAAGTATTTTAATATATTTTATTTGAGCTAGAATATTTTTTTTATTTCAGTTATCATTGTATTAGTTTAAGTTATTTTCAATTTATTTTATATGTCATTTTTATTGATTTCAATTTTTTTGGTTGCGGATATTTAAAATAATAATATTGACCGATCATGAAAAAGTGATCCATTCATATTATTATCTAGAGTGGCTACAAATCCTACTTGAGAGATAGATAAGGTTGCTCGATTTAAGTTTCACCAAGTTTGGGAAGACCCACTATGACCCAAAGCTAATTGGAAAATTTACATTATAAGGGTTTAGGAGAATAAAGAGGAATTTGAGGGTAATTGGATTACGTAAATATATATTTTTAATTTAAAGGTATATAGTTTTAAAATAATTATTTATATGTATAATTTTCAAGTTCATTACCAAGGAAATATAGATGACAAGAGGAGACGTCTTTGACCTCCCAAAATAAAGAAATATGTTTGGTTCAGTTTGTGTGACAAGTGGTTAGTAAATGACACTAATAGGGTTATAAGTTAGTTAACAAAAGTAATGATATATGTTGACCTTTGCATTGTAAAGAGGACTATTTAGAGCTTTGCACTTTGGTTGATAAACATGTTTTCTTTAATTTGATATTTTATGTTGTGTCCAACCATCATTTAAGTCTTATAAAAGACAAATATGATCTACAATCAAAATGCAATGGTAATTGTATAACATGTTGAAATACATATTATAATTGATGTAGGTATCAAAAGTAGTGCACTCAATGGATATGAAGCCAAAGTCTGAAAAGGGTGTTGATGAACCATTGTTTGGGTTGACAAAACTTAGAAGTGATCACTAATCAATTTGTAAGTTCTATATAAGCTAGTTATAGAGTTACGTTTTGATTTTAAAAATTATTAAAAAAATATTAATATATGTAATTTTATCATATAATTTTATTTGTAGGAAGATCTATAAGAAGTGTGCAACAAATAAGGTGTGTGCAGCATTAAAAAACTTGGGATGGAATATATAATCCTTTAATCAATGGGACCATGATAATTTTGTTGTGTTGGTAAGACATGTAGTGTTGAATTTACTATACACGCAAAGTATTAATTAAAATTAAATACTTTTGAAAGAGGGCATGAAGGTCATCCGGATGTGTACACATTGACGAGTTGCACTCTTTACAAAAAAAGTGAAAAACTCCAAGTAATTAGAAATAAACTAGCTCTAGGAAATTATGCATAAAATGGTCTACTCATACTCATTGATCAAAAAACGAGTACATAAAGGAGTATTGTGTAAATCCCTCACCTGGACTAGTCATACATCCAAAATAGGAGAGGGGACTTACAATGAAAGAATGGCATGTAACTCCCATATGACATATGACACAATGATGCATATGACAGATTCTATGACAGAATTTTTCATTCATCATATAACTCATAATGACTCATCTAAAGACCTATGACTCACCTAAGTGAGATGAATCACCATGGGTGAGGGAATTCACATAATAAATAATAAATAAGTGAATAAAATCCCTCACACCAACACCCCCTTCAGTATAGCTTAGGGAGATGCATGGAAAGACATAAAGAGAAATAAGTCCGAAAGATATGTCTGATGAGATACCAATCTACAATAAATATCTCAAGTAATGGAAGAAAACCCAAAGGGAAAATCATCCACTTACAAGAGATACAAGACTCCCCTAAAACAAACTAAGAAATAAGGCATGATAAGGTACCCATGCATAAACTGCAATCTTTGTAGAAGAAGAGGAGGATAAGAAAACTAGAAATCCCAAAGTAGATGTGTTGCAACATTAGACCTCGCCCCAAGTAGAGATCACAAGTTATGAAACTTGGCTTTAGTGAAGGGTTTGGTAAAAATATTTTTTATCTGATATGATGTATGATAGTACTGCAAATGGATGGTGTCTTCAAGAATCAACTCCCTGATGAAGTGCATGTGTATCTCAATGTGCTTTGTCTGTTGATGTTGAACCATATTTTTTAGATTGATATTATGCTAATGTTGACACATTAGATGATGGTCGGCCACCTAAACTAAATACCAAACTCGGTCGAATTCTCTGCACCAAATGCCTTCGGTTATAGAGTTGACTTCTCCCCTATATTTTTCCTCTGTAGAAGATATAGCAATCACATTTTACTTTTTTCTTGACCAACTAGTAAAACATGAACCAAGAGAAAAAAATTATCTGGATGTAGACTTGCGATGATCAAGATCACCATCCCAATCAAAATTTGAGTATCCAACTAAGCCTATCTTCGTCCCCCAAGTAATTTATGTCATTGGTGTAGGTTCCTTTTACATAATGAAGAATCCACTTAGCTTCTTTCCAATGCAACTCATGAGGTTCTTGCATAAATCTAGACACAATTCCATCAACAAATGATAAATAACGTCTAATGTGCGTTAAGTAGATTAATCTCCTAACCATTTGGCGATAAAGGGTACCATTGACTAAGGGAGTGGAGAAATTGGCTACTAACTTGACTCTATAAAGGAAGGGAGTGGGAGATGGCTTACAATTATCCATGTTAAACCTAGCAAGAAAATAAAGGGCATACTTGGGTTGAGAAATGATGATCCATGAGTCAATTTGAGTGATCTGAATCCCAAGAAAGTAATGAATCAATCCAAGTCATTTATGGAGAACCTGTAATTAAGGTACTCTTGACAGTGTCAATAATGGATGAGGAGTTTCCTGTAATCAACATGGCATCTACGTACATAAATAAAATGAACATAGACTCATCTTACTGTAACATGTAAACATTTGGGTTAGAGTGACACCTAGTGAACTTGACAGTCAGAAGAAAAGAGCCCATTTTGTCATACCAAGCCTGAGGGGCTTATTTGAGGCCATAAATAGACTTCCTAAGTCTGAAAGGATTGTTTGAGTCCATAAATAGACTTCCTAAGTCTGAAAACTAAGGAGGAATCTTGGGCATAACCTATTGGTCGCTTCCATGTAAATTTCTTCCTCTAGTTCACCATGAAGGAAAGCACACTTACCATCTATTTGGTGGACATCCCATATGTTAGCAAAAACATGGATAGGGTCAGTTGAATAGAATTCATCTTAGTGATGGGAGAAAAGGTTTCAAAATAATCAACCCCAGGACCTTGGGAGAAACCTTTTTGCTACAAGTCGAGATTTTTACTTTTTAACGTTCCCATTGGCACCATTATTGGTTCGATATATCCACCTACACTGAACCATTTTTATTCCCTTAGGAAGAGGGGTGAGATCCCAAGTGTGGTTCTTTATGAGGGAGGAATATTCCTCCTCCATGGTATAATCCCACTTGGTAAAGGATTGACGGTCGAGGTAGGGTAAAATAAGGCATGGGACCCAAAAAACTTTGATTGAGTTTTTCTCTCATCCAAAGGATCCCCTATCTAATCAAGTAGCACTCTGCAAGTTTTTCCTAGCCCAAAGAGGACCAAGAGGATAATTAGGTTCACATTTAATCAAGTCATGACTAGAGTGTGAGGTGACATAGTCCTCATCATCACTACTTTTAGACTTAGAAGATGCATGAGCAAGAGGAACAAGAGGATCAGGAGCAAGAAGCCCAGGATTACCAATGTCATCAAAAGAGTATGAATCATTGTCATAGATGTGTAGAGTTATATATGTGGGTGGAGAAGTGGAATTAGGAGAATCTCTTGGAACTTAATGCTTCTCTCAATATCGATCTCTTGAGTGGTGGGGTTCAAAATCCTATATTCCTTAACACGTTTAGGATACCCTACAAACATACAACGTTTAGATTGTGGTTCTAAGGCCTTTTGTTTCTTCTTGGTTATTCAATCCATAATAGGTCAACTAAAGACACAAAATTTCTTGACATCATGTTTACATTCATACCAATCCTCAAAGGGAGTCTTCCCATTTACTGTTTTGTGTGAAATACTATTCTAAATGTAACAAGCACAATTCATGCATTCTACCCAATAGTGTGGTGGTATCGATTTAGAATGAATCATATAGTTGGTCATCTCTTTGAGGATCTGGTTCTTTCTTCTACACTCTATTTTGTGAATGAGTGTAAGTAATTGTACGTTATAAATAAATTCCTTTAGAGGTACAAAAACCATCAAACTTGTTGCTAACATACTCCCCACCATTTTCATTTCTCAAGACCTTAATGGAATTTTCATCTTACTTCTCAACTAGAGCCTTGAAGTTTTGAAAGTGGTTGAAAACTTCATATTTATATTTGAGAAAGTAAACCCATGTGAAGCATGAAAATTCATCTATAAAGGTAAGGATATATTGCACTCTAGTGAATGAAGGAGACATAAAGGGCCCAGAGATATCAATGTGGACTAATTCCAAGGCTTGAGAATCTCTCTAGGATTTTCCCTTTCCAAATTTCTCTTCGGGTGCTTCCCAAGGGCACAACCCTCACAAAGACCCTTAAAAAAAATAACTCATGGAAATCCATTGACCATATCATGTTGGATCAATTGATCAAGATAACAATAGTTTAAATGGCCAAACCATTCGTGTCATATATTGCTAAAATCATCAACGTGAGTTGGCAAGGAAGTGGGAAAGATTCGGGAGAAAAGCAGAAAAGGTGTATAACCTAGCCTAATGGTCTATCTTTCCCTCTCCCATAATAGAATCTTTATTTATCTCTCTAATTATCACCGAATTAGGTTTGAATTCAACACACATCCCTTGGCCAATATGGGTGATTTGGTAGACTAAAAATAGGTTGGTGGAGAGTTGGGGAACACTAAGGACATCATTAAAGGTTCCACCATCAACTTCCACTGATCCATTGCTAGCAATTGTGATGATGTGTCATCACCCAAGGTGATTTGGGACATGCTACATGATTCAACGTTGGTAAACTCAACTTGGGAGGAACCCTTGTGGTGCAAAGCATCAAAATATATAACCCTTGTCAATGAGGAGGCTACTCTTTCTATAGGGATTTATCTTTCTTCTTCTCAGAATTGTTTTCCTTTTCTTTTGAGGACTCTAGTTTGGCAACATTTTTCTTGATAGACTCGGGGCCCCTATTTTATGTTTCTCAAGTAAATGAGTTAGGTGGAAAAAAAAATTCTTATGCATTGATGCTCTTCATGGCTTGACTTCTTGCAATAGGAACACTTACACTTTTCCTTCTTTTGTTTAGTCTCAGAAGTAGAAGTAGAAGTACTAGTGTTGGGTTTGGTTGGGGTAGTCTTAACTTCCTTTTTGGGTTGGTCCTTTTTCTCTTGTTTCTTCTCCTTTTTTCCTTGCCTTTACCATTTCCTACTATTAGGGCATAATATTTGGATTTGATTGTTCCCATTTATATTAAATTTTCATGTTCTCAAATGAGTTGTGTGGAAAATTTGTCAAATGAGGGCATTTTTCAAGTGGTCCCTAAATCTTCTTTTGTGGCATGGAAGGTAGAAACGAAAAACAAATTATTCAAGTCCAAGTTTAGAAAATACAGACAAAATTAGTTGAGCACCCTTCTTATCAACTCCATATTATTTCAACAACATTATAGTGTGGACAATTTGGAGAACAAGGCATGTAGGTTATCAAAGTTACTAGGGGTCAAACCTAGGAGTTCGTTCTCTAACTCATGTGCTCTCATGTCATCTTCTTTTAAAACATATCGTATAATTTTTTCCAAGATTCATTAGATGTTATGGAAGACTCAATGTGAAAGAGAAGGTTGGGATAAATGGACATACAGAGAAGGCCTAAGGCTTCGTCACATCTATTGAACCACTTATATTTCTCAGGTTCATCTTCGGGTTTAGTATCTAATCCCATAGTGATACCATAAAACCCTTTACCCCTTACTCTTATTATCATTTTGTATTTCCATTCATGAAAATTAAATGGTGTGAGTAACATAACGGTACCAAAATCCATTGTAAGGAAAGAGAGAAAATGTAGAAAAGAAAAACACACAGATTTCCCAAACAATAGTTTCAACCCCCTTATTTGCGACACTTTATACTTAGTGTGTTGATTATAATATGATGTGTTCATGAAGTGTGAACCATTCGATCACTCACCTTGCAATCGGTGGAGTCCATAATAAGTTTCGACATGCATAAATGAATCAACACCGTACAAGCACAATAAAGAAAAAACAGAGATAAACTAAGGTCCTAAGTGAGAAAAAATGTCTCACGTCGCAAAAAAAAGGAGGCTCCTTTGCCACAAGGTTGTTACAGATGCACTTACTAACCCACAAGCTGAAATAAATATTATAATGAGTACCTCGATTACAATGAGACCCAAAATCACATTATGAACCACTTACTGCAACAAAAAAACCCACTAGATTATTTTTCACTATAGTTTAAAAATTAAGTAAACTAAGTTTTAATTAAACTATAGTTTAAACTTTTAAACTAAGCAAAAATTTAAAAAGGATGGATTGAATTTGAAGGGGGTCAAGGAGTTGACCAAGCCAAATGGATCGGGGTGAGCTAGCTCGAGCGAGCTAGTTTAAAGAAGCGAGCACATGGCTCAAGATGGGATATGTTGAGCTAGATCACGCACAATGCGGATGAGTTAAGAGAGGTGACGACCGAGGTGATAAAGGTCAACATAGGTGAGGATCTCCCAAACAAGGTTGATTCCATAGGATCCATTACCTGCACAACCGAGATGGAAGCGATCCGCAAGATCTAAGGCAGAGGGGACAAACGGATTTTGGGTTGATAGTGAGCTAGAAAATAGTTCAATGTCGGGTGATCCCAATGCATGGTTCTAAGTCGACGAGAAGTAGTGATGCAGGAGTTGGAATGCATGGTAGGGGCCGAGTTGTAATATCGTGGGAATGGCCAAATGTAGGAGCTTAAGTAGACGAGTTGGGGCAGGGAGAGCTCGATGTAAGGAGATTCAAGATGCGAGATATGCACAAGTTGGGTTGGGTGCAAGGGATCATGGTCAAGCCCAATATAGAGTTACGAGTCAACAATGAGGAGATATCTCGAGTCGATAGGGAGGAGCCCTCGGTGAATATTGTAGAATCAAACTAGAGCTCAAGGAGCCAATCAGACAGCTCGTGGATTCAAGTGGGTGAGGAGGAGGCCGATGTGGCAAAGCTTGGTGAGGTGAAGGAAGAGCCTAGGTGACGAGTTGAAGAGTACGGGAATGGTAAAGGTAAGTTGGGTAGCTTGATGGAAAGTTGGAAGAGCAGGTGATGATTTGGGTAAGAGGGATCAGGCATAGCTCACCCCAACAAAGTAGACCTCCAAATTTGAAACCTCTTCCAAAGATAACCTTAGCTAGCAAGATTTAGTCAGTAAAAACCTAACCTACACAAACACCAAGAAAACACTTTAGGAAATAAGGGATAAAATATGCGAAATAATCTCTTACGGAATCGCAACAGTAGAAACTAATATGCAGAAATTATTACAAATCTTAAATAAAATTACAGAATAAAATAACACAACACAAAGAGATAGTATTTAACGTGGTTCACCCAATTTGGGCTACATCCACCAAGAATCACTTGCTCAGATTTTATTACAAGCCACCACTCTCTCAATACAATACCCAGATCTGTTTGGAGCTATGCTCAACAAACTCTACAGAATTCACACCTCGAATTCAAAGCACATCTCGCAATGTTTTTCATTCTATCTCTATATCATATGCATAAAACCATATAAATAGACAACTGCTTAAGCAATTTTACAAAACCGTGGGTATCAAAACCATGGGAAAAAACCATCCCATAAACCTATGGGTCAAAATCCCACCCATATGAGAAAATCATGTTTCCCAATATATCGGGCACGTTTTAAGGCCAAAAAAAAAAATCGGGGGCACTACTACCGAGGGCTGCCCCCCCAATCCCCGCTCGAGGCTCCGCCCATGCCGCGAACCCCGAAGATACATGAAAAGTGTATAGTACTCTTAGTGTACAGTCTTCAACACTTTCACACATGAAAATAGGCTCCACAACCTAACAATCTCCCACTTGGAGACTAGTTTTCTTCTGAGAAAGCTTCTCAACCCTTCACTAGTTTCGTGAAGACCAACCAAAGTTGAACACAACTTCAGCTTTTCCTTGTGACCACCTTGGTCATCATGTCTAGAGGATTCTGACTAGTATGAATCTTCTCCAGCTTCAACTTCTCTTCCTCCAAAGCTTTCCTAATGAAATGGTACCTTAATTGTATATGCTTTGTCCTAGAGTGGAAAGCAGAGTTCTTAGCTAGGTGTATAACACTCTGACTATCACTATACAACTTTCCTTCCTCTTGCTTATGCCCCAACTCCTCAAGTAATTGTTGTAACCAAATCATTTCCTTGCTTGCCTCTGTGGCAGCAACATACTCAACCTCCATGGTTGACAAAGCCACCAACTTCTATAGTCGTGAAATCCAGCTTACTGTTGTTCCACCTACAGTGTAAACATAACCTATTGTGCTCCTCCTGCTATCTACATCTCTAGCCATATATGAATCTACATAACCACACAAAGTGGTGTTTGATCCATTATAGCACAAAATTGTCCCCATGGTCCCTCACAAATACCGAAGGATCCACTTTACTACCTGTCAGTGATCTCTACCTGGATCACTCATAAATCTACTCACCACTCCCACTACATGGGCAATATTAGGCCTAGTGCACACCATGGCATACATCAAACTGCCAACCACTGATGAGTAAGGTACCTTGGACATTTGGTTTCTCTCCTGCTTTCTGTCTTGGGACACTACTCTCCTTTGATAACTTGAAATGGCCTACCAAAGGAGTCCAAACCGGTTTAGCATCCTGCATATTAAACCTCTCCAAGACTTTCTTAATGTACTCTTCCTGAGATAAATTCAGCTTATGTTCCTTCCTATCCCGAGATATCCTCATACCAAGGATTTGTTTGGCTACCCCAAATCCTTCATAGCAAAGGATTCACTTAGCTGCTTCTTGAGTACTTTTATTTCCTACATGTTTTTACCTGCAACCAACATGTCATCCACATACAGACAAAAGATAATATAACTGCCATCCTCAAAAAAATTTTGTATACACGCAATGTTCAGAATGACATCTAATATAACCTTGCTCCATCATGAAGCTATCAAATTTCTTATACCATTGACATGGAGCTTTTTTCAAGCCATACAAGCTCTTCTTCAGTTTGCACACCATCTCCTCTTTACCTTTGACCTCATAGCCCTCTGGTTGCTGCATATATAGTTCCTCCTCCAAATCACCATGGAGAAATGCAGTCTTTACATCAAGTTGTTCTAAGTGCAAGTCTTCTATTGTAACTATTCCTAGAACAGTTCTAATAGAAGTCATTTTTACTACAGGAGAAAAAAATTCATCAAAATCTATACCTTTTTTCTATGCAAACCCCTTGACCACCAACCAAGCCTTGTATCTTTTCTTTCCTCCTTCTTCCTCTTTGACTTTGAACACCCACTTATTTTTAATGCTCTTTTGCCTTTGGGTAGCTTCACCAAGTCCCATGTCTGTTCTCCATGAGATCCTGATGCTCCTCATCCATGGCTTGCTCCCACTTCTTCCTGGCATCTACCTGCATTGCTTCATCAAAGCTCTCTGGTTCTCCACTATCAATGAGTAATAAATAATAAAGAGAAGGAGAAAATGTTCAAGTTCTCTTCTTACCCTAGAAGACCTCCTCAATATAGGAGTTTGGGGTTCTGTTGAGGGGGTTCCTGAACTGATTCATGTGTCACTTTCCCATCCGGAAGATCCTCTACCGTTGCATATTCTTTCTTGGATTCTTCCCTATTTTCCTACAACTGCTGCTTATACATGACTTTCTCATTAAAGACCACATCCCTAGATCGAATGATTTTCTTGTCCTTAATACTCCAACATTTATATCCAAAGTCATCACCACCATAACCAATGAAAGTACATTTTTCTGATTTAGCCTCTAGCTTGGTCCTATCATCCTTGTCTATATGAACAAACACCTCACACCCAAAGACTCTAAGAAATGAATAATCAACTTTCTTACCATACCAAGCCTCCTCAGGTATGCCTCCATCCAAGGCACTTGAGGGTCCTTTGTTTATTAAGTACACAGTTGTGCTCACCGCTTCTACCCAAAAAAAAAGAGGAAGTCCTGCATGTAACCTCATACTCCTAGCACATTACATTATTGTTTTGTTCATCCTTTCTGACACCCCATTCTGCTGCGGAGTTCCTGGAACCATCTTTTTCCTGCAGATTCCATTCTTAGAACAATAATCATCAAATTCATTGCTACAATACTCCCCTCCATTATCTTACCTGAGACATTTTAGCTTAAGACCTATTTCATTCTCTACCAAGGCTTTCCATTTAAAAAAGGTGTCAAATACATCAAATTTGTTTCTAATACAATAAACACAAACTTTCCTTGTTGCATCATCAATAAAAGTAACATAATAACTTGAACCCCCAAGAGATGATACTTGAGTCACCCCCACACATCAGAATGCACCAGCTCTAACTTACTCTCTTTCTTTGTAGGTCCAACCTTGAGAAACCTTACTCACTTTTGTTTCCCATATATGCAGTCCTCACAGAACTCCAAACATGTTTCTGTATATCCAAGAAAATCCTTCTTTATGATCTCCATGCCCTTATGGCTCATATGACTGATCCTATAGTGCCACAATGTTGTATCTACTTCTGAAGCCACAAGATTACAAACATTAGTGCTATAAGTGGTTAAATACAAGGTTCCAACCTTCTTACCTCTTACCACCACAAGAGCACCCTTGGTAACCTTCCAAGAGTCAGCTGTAAATATCACAGTACAACCATCACTTCCCAACTGCCCTGCCGATATCAAATTTCGTCTTAATGTAGGCACATGTCTGACATCCTTCAATAGCCAAGTATTCTCATTCTGCATCTTAACCTGAACATAACCTTTTCCAACTATGCTACAAGGCTCATCATCACCAAGAAAAACATGCCCAAAATCTCCTTGAACATAATCAACAAAATAATGCCTATGTGGAGAAGCATGGAAAGAAGCCCCGAATCTAAAACCCAAGATTCAATAATATTGTGCAAAGAAAGAATCAAAGCATCCTAACATACATTACCCGTTGCCACATTTTCCTCCTTGTTTTCTTCTTGTTGTTTCTTCTTGTCCCAAAGCTCCCAACAGTCCTTCTTTGCATGCCCAAACTTTCCACAGTGCCAACATACTATCTTGCTTTTGGATTTTGACCTTGCCCGATCCTTTGATTTTCCATGGCTTCCTCTATTCTTTTGTCTCCCTCTAGTTTCCACTATCAAAGCATTCCCTGAAGTAGAAGATTCACCAGAGCTTTTTCTTCGCATTTCCTCACTTAGAATCACCCCTACAACATCCTCAAACTTCAACTTTGAGTTAGCTGGAACCGAGTTGCTTACCACCATTACCAAGCTATTCCAACTCTCAGGTAAAGAGCACAGAACTAATAAAGCCCTAACTTCTTCATAAAATTCTATTGTAACTGAAGCTAGCATATTTACAACCATATTAAAATCATTTAGATGATCTGATTCTTGAACCATTCTCAGACATCTTCATATTAAACAATTTTTTCATTAAAAATATATTATTAGAGGCAGAGGGTTTTTCATACAACTTCCTAATGCATCCATCGGTTCTTTTGTAGTCTTTCCTTTGAAACATTAAATAATACCGAAGATGCAAGACACAACCCAGGATTGTCCCAAGTGCCTTCCTATCCAAAGAAATCTCATTCCACATCTGTCATGCTAGAGGGTTTGTTCACCTTCTCAGACAATGGAGTATAAAGATCCTTCTGATAAAGGTAATCTTCCATCTGCATCTTCCAAAGGCTGAAATTCTACCCATTGAATTTATCAACCCTAGATCTTCCATCATCTGCCATAGCTCCCACTCAAGATAAAACTTTCCCTGCGAGTCAACACTTGCACAAACCAAACCAGGCTCTATACCAATTGTTAAGAAATAAGGGATAAAATATGCAGAATAATCTCTCACAGAATCACAACAGTAGAAACTAATATGCAGAAATTATTACAGATCTCAAATAAAATTGCAAAATAAAATAACACAACACAAAGAGACATTATTTAACGTGGTTCACCCAATTTGGGCTACGTCCACCAAGAATCACTTGCTCAGATTTTATTACAAGCCACCGCTCTCTCAATACAATACCCAGATCCGTTTGGAGCTATGCTCAACAAACTTTAACGAATTCACACCGAATTCAAAGCACATCCGATGTTTTTATTCTATCTCTATCATATGCATAAAACCATATAAATAGACAACTACTTAAGCAGTTTTACAAAACCATGGGTATCAAAACCATGGGCAAAAACCATCCCATAAACCTATGGGTCAAAATCTCACCCATATGAGAAAATCACGTTTCCTGATATATCAAGCACGTTTTTAAGGATACATGAAAAGTGTACAAGTGTACTTTTTAGTGTATAGTCTTCAACACTTTCACACATGAAAACAAGCTCCACAACCTAACAAACACCATAAAAACCATCAAACACCACAAACACAAATGTTAACCAAATAATGATAAATTTCACAAAAACCAATGACGAATAAAAACTTACAACAAGATTTAAGAAAATCACAAAATCGATAGTAATTAGCAATGAATTTGTGAGTGAGACAATTACCAAGAACCAAGCTATGATACCATGAAAGAGGGCATGAGTATCATATGAAATGCGTACACATTGACAAGAGTTGCACTCTTTGTGAAAACACAAAAAAAATCCAAATAATTAGCAAGAAATTATCTCAAGGAAATTGTTCATACATAAATGGTCTACTCATACTCATAGATTAAAAAGAGAGAAGTACATAAAGGATTGATGTGTAACTCCCTTACTGGACTATTCATACCTCCAAAATAAGACAGGGTTGTTTGTTATCTAAGATAAATACCCTAATTATTTGGACAAATTATATTTCCATTATGGCTCTGATGTTCTACATTCGGGTTGCGCATACTTCAATTGTTCTCTTAGCATGTTTCCTTGTCTCCTATTCCTTGCATGCCCTTGTGCTCTCCTTTCCTGCGATTCCCATATTTTCCTTCTCCTTTCTTCTATTTTGTTCCATTTTCCCTCGCGCCCACTCTCGACACATTCACATTCCTCCCAGCAGTTCATGCACCCTTCGCACACACCTTAGACTTGCTCCCAAAAATTAGCTAAGTCTTGTAGCATCCTCGAGACCCCTTCCTTGTTGTTGCACATTATCTTGTAATGATTGCGCCTCTTCCATACATTCCTCCCACAGGTATTCCTTTCGTTCCTCCCGCATGCATCACTTTACGTGCCTCCTTCTACTTTCTTCTTCCGCGCTTCATTCCTTCACACGTTGTCACACCTTCCTCTGCGCCAATTCATGTGCCACATGGACTATCAGACATTGAGTGAGCCGCACTTAACCTACCAAAGCACGCCAACATGACACTTTTAATCCTTCAAGTAACTCGGGTATGACACATGGTATAAGATGACAAAATAGTTGATGACATGAGTTACACTCCATATCACTCAAGTTTAACTTTTCACGGATTGGGCAAGTAAGAAGTTGGATAACGCTCTTTCAAGCCATTAATGCAAGATTTGATTGCTCCAACCATCTGATTTGATTCAAATCTCACACCTTCCCTTCTCCCACGCACCAAATAGACATGGAGAAGTGCATTTGACAGATTTTCGTGCTGATTTGAAGGAATTTATTGCTTGTTGGTGGTTGAGTTTTCAAATCGGATTTTCCTCCTTCTCCTCCCCTTCTCTCATCCATTCATCTATAAATGTAAGAGCATTGATCATTGATAAGTGTTGGATTCTTTCAGTTTGTATAGGCATTTCCTTGATTTTGAGTTGCAAACCTTTAGATCTGGTCTTTGCATGTGGATATCGGCCTCATACGCCATTGTAATCGATTGTGCATTTCTGGAAGTAATAGAATCATTTTTATAGCTATTCTCTACCTTAACCTATTTTTATTTGTCTTCCTTGTTTTTTTGCATGTTGAGTGTTTGTTGTGCTATCTCACGTCCCTTATAACTCCTTTTCTAATTGTTTCCCATGAAAACAAGTGTCATGTTGTGTTTTGGTTTGTGATATGCATGTCTAGCCTTCCTTTGTGCATCTTTACTTCATTTTTCACTCAAAGTTGATTGTGTTCATCCCCCTTCTTTCTAGTGCTATCGCCTTCTTTAGTTTTAGTTTTCCCTTTTCGCATATCCTTCTATCCCTGGTCCCTTGGCATGTTTTAGCTTAGGATTTCCTTTCCATATTTAGGAGTATTAGTAATAGTAGAAATACGTAGAGGAACTAGCTCTGGAGGTTTGTCTCAAGCGCTTGCAAGTCCATTTAGAGATAGTCCCATTGTTGCCTCAATGAATCGATTCAACCTTTTATATGAGACGGTGCAAGTTTGAGCTCCAACAATTTCGACACGCCCGATGTGAACAGTATTAAAAGCTTAAATTTCATCATTGCTAAGTTCTGGTGTGTGACTTGGTGATTTCCGGTCTTTGGAGACTCATTTCAACAAATCTAGTGAATCCCAACACTTCTAGATCTATTTTTTTCAGGTAGTGTTGAGTGCCTTTCATGAGAAGAGTGCATACGAGACAAAGCGCAGCAACTGAAGCATCTTTCGATTACCTCCACCATCTCTGAGGAGAACATGTATCCAAACACCCACGTGTGCATCCTCATCTCTAGTGTTTCGTGCACTATCCACTCATCCTCACAATGAGACCTACACGCCCTACCATGGCACTACATCCACCTCCTCCTCCGAGGAACTTTGTCAACTTCAATTGGGTCTGCGGAAGCCCTCTCTTTTCTTAATGCACAACATGATATGTCAGCAACCGCACTCAAGAGTATCCCATAATTCACCGGTGAGAATCAAGTTACCCATGTTGAGCACATCCAAGATGTAGCAAACATGTGCTCTATCTATCTAATCACGCACAATGATGTAGATTAAGTTGCTTGCAGCCTCATTCAAAGGGAAAGTGCTTCAATGGTACAGAGGTTTGAGACCTGCATCTATTGCCACCTAGGATGAGCTTGGAATGGTTCTCTACATCTACTTTAAAGATAAATCAGATCACTTATCTTTAGTGTAGCAGTTGACAACAACAAAGAGGGCACCCAATGAACAAATGATTGATTTCAATATCAAGTTTTAGAAGACTTGGGATAGAATCCCTTAACTAGTAAGGCATACAAATTTTCTTTGCTTTCTAGTATTATCTAAGGGCCTTGAATAGTGACATCTCAGTCATGATTCAATCCATGGGAGGTAGAACCTTACCTATTGCTTACAACATTGCAATAAGGGCATAAAATAGCCTCATCCAGGTGGGAAAGTTAGCTCTAGGCCCCCACACCCTTATTCCCGAAAATGTCTCGCACGCACCAACCTTTTGTTGCCCCTCTTCTTGAAAGCGAGCATTCAACCCAATGCATCCACATCCTTTTGTCTCGCATGATGGATGTTGGTGTGTGTATTTTCCACATCATTGGGTGAGTCATCTCACTTAGGTGAGATCGTAGGTCCATGTGTCATTTAGGGGTCATTATGAGATTCTCTTACGCATCGTCAGTGCGTCAGTGTGTCATATGCGTCATTGGGAGTTACACTTCTATTCTAGGAATGTAACTCCCCCTCTCTACTTGAGTTGTCATGATTGCAACTTTGGGGTTACTCAGCACCTCCTATATGTACACCCCTTTTGATCTATGAGATAGAGGAGAGTTTTATGGCTTAACCAGGTTCTTCCCATGTTTCAAATCTTTGCATGCACATTTGGTTGATGCTCGCTCCTCCCGAGATCTCTTCACGCTATCGTTCGCACATCCGTTGATGTGCACGTCATCCCTCGTGATCCTCGCTTGTGGGTTTTAAACCCTCTTTCATGGTATCAGAGCGGATCTTGTGGATCCATGCACTCATCAACGCATTTCTGTGCGTGTTTTCCAACTTCCGATGTGATATCCAATTCTCATTGCGTGTTTCGTAATGGATATTCCGTTATGTGCTTCATCTTGCATTGATTTGGGTGTTTATACCTCCGTTCGGGTTGTTCGTGGGTGTTTTTTTGGGTGTTCGTGGTTTTCCAGATTTTGCATGCCTTGGCTTGGCTTACGTGTGTTGAGTTTCAGCAAATTGCAGGTTCCAACGTGCTAATGTTTTGCTTGGAGTGTTAAAGTTTTAAAAAAATGGACAACCTGGGCACAACTCGAGGCATCCTTCAAGCTCACCGTATGTTGTCTTGATCTAACAGCAACACTCGGGTCACGTTTTTTTGGCCAACCTCCTTGTTTTAGCTCGGTAGCTCCAACTTGGGTCACTCTTTTTCTGACCTTACACTGATTTTCAGCTTGAGTTTTTGCTTCTACAAAAATTTTGGTCTTCCTTTGGCCCGGAGAAGGCTGCACCTTTGCACTCTGCATGCATTGAGGCTCCTGCTTCTGTGTACGTTGGCGGTTCTCATCCATTGTTGCCTAATCCCTTGGCTTGTGGCATGCTTCACCATTTTCTACACAGTGACCTACACTTTTTTCCTCCTACTACATGTTAGAAACTCCACTTAGACCCTATGTTTTGATTTCTACTGCGCTTTGCTCATTACTGAGTCCCTCCTTCCAATGGTTCCACGACCCTCTGCTCATGCTCAATCAAATAGTTACTCGCATGCCCAACCACTCCAATGGTTACATGCTCAAGTTTTCTCCACGTGGCTTTCAACCAAGCACTTTTCAATCGCGTTTCACGTGTCCTCGCACACACTGGTTTGGGCCTCCTCCCACTCCCGCACATGGGCTCAACTCTGCAAACTCACCTACACTCCACACATCTGGTGCATCAACCCTCCAACTTAGTGCATTGATCGTGGACTTCACAACAACCTGCTGCAACTTTACCAAAGACGTGCTTCCAGCTGCTCACTCAACCGTTCCACATGGCTTGACTGCTCCAAACGTGGGCCCACCTCCTTTCCTCTTTTTTAATGTTTTGAGATCAAAAAAAAACATTCACATGGCATGTAATTAATTTTTAGGTTGTTTTTTGCTTGTAATTAAATCCCTTCCTACGAGTGTCGAAGACGGAGGGCAAGGTCCGGGGTTGGCAGGAGGCTAATCCCCCCTCGCAAGTAAAAAACAAACTATGCCTAAAATTTGATGTCGTTTCCAATGAGGTACCCACACGATACCCTTTGCACCCATTTAGGGCACTTTTTTAATGCATTTGCAGCATTTATTAACATTTTCCATCAGTTGCGGGAATCGTTTTAATGCTATAACTTTTGACTCACTGCTCATTTTTTAGCACTTCTTTAGTCAAAGTTGCATGATTTTTACACATTATGTGATGACATTGTTATTTTGTAAACACAATATTTTATAAAGTGCCACATTCTGGGGGTTGACTAGTACTCTTGGGTTTTCACATGCAGATGCATTATCGGCCGAGTCCGACGTCTTACTTTTGTGCACCTTGCACTTTTCATTCCGCATCATGGAGAGTGCTCTTTCTAGACTTGAGCATCGTAGGATCACTTTACAACCTCCACCACTTCTCACCAAGAGAGAGAACTATTCAGTTTGGCGTGCTTCCATGGAACGTTACTTCGCTCACGAGGGTCTTTCACCCTTCTTACTTGGGCCCGTTCCTGCACCCACTGATCATCATCATCTAGAGGACTTCCTTGACACTTGTGACCATGTTTTTGGTCACATGATGATGCATGTCTCTCATTCTCTTTGGTTTCACATGGCAGACTCAGATCCACCTCACCGTGTCTGGAGCATTCTTCAGTCCCTCTATGGAGACCCTTCACATATTGTTGTCATTGTTGTTGTTGATTCAGTTGTCTCCTCCATTTCTTCGTGTGATGGCAATTTCAGTTGACATAGACTCATTTGGTTCTACTTCTGATGACGAGGATTGTGCACCCAATTCTGATGCAGAGAGCATTACAGAGGACTTCTCTCCTCTTTCTCTCACTATTCCAGAGAGTGTTGACACATCCCACATCTCATCAGATATCGAGTAGTCTCCTACTCAGTCTCATACATTCATCACACCCGCCTCTTTTCCACCTTCAATGTGTGAGGCCCCTTTCACTCCTCTACCTTCATTGGATGACTCATACCTATCATACATCACTCTTCTGTTTGTTGAGCCCCCTCATTGGGACGAGTATTTTCCTGACCTTAGTCATCTTTTCGCAGAGTCTACTTGTGATGCACTACATGTCCCTCATCCATCTACAGGTGTTTCAGAGGATTTCATCATCTCTTGTTGTTGGGAGTGCCCCTTCCGGAATCATGTCACTTCCACATTTCCAGAGACCTTCATTGATCCACCCTCAGTTGTGGATCCCTTTTCTGTTGTGGAGGATGTTTTGTTCCCTTCACATCACTTGGACATCCTTTCTGTGGGTGTTCCTCTTTTTCACTCTGACATTTCTACGCATGTGGGATTACCTTGGTTCCTTGGCACTCACTCGCTAGACCTATGTCACACTTTCGTGGACCAAACTCAGAGTTCTTTGTGTTGTTTCCTTTAGTTTCCTTTGCGGAGTGGGCGGACTTCCAACACGTCATTTATGTCCTTCCTAAGGGCAGGCACACATTGTTCGGTGTGGGTGGCTCTTCTTTAGTCCAGAGGCAGAGGATCTCATCATCGACATTCTTTTGGGAGACCTCCTAGAGCTGCAGAGTTCAGATCCGTCCATGGCATCTTCTGCATTCCTCTCGTCTCCCTCTTCTTCTCTCTTCTTCTTCTTTCGAGAGATTGCCTCTTTGTACATGGGTACCTTTTCTCGGGTCATCTAGAGCTATGACCCATAGTTGGCGTCTTTCTTAGATTAGAGAGTGTTTTGTTCTCTTGTGGTGGATTTTTTCCCACTTGGTTTTCCTTCACTGCTTGGGAATTCTTCTTGTACGTGGGTATCTCATTAGGCTTTGTGTCGGGACCCATTTCTCATTTCTGACTTGCCGCCTCATCCTAAGTTACGATGAAGGGGGTGTTGGTGTGTGTATTTTCCACATCATTAGGTGAGTCATCTCACTTAGGTGAGATCGTAGGTCCATGTGTCATTTAGGGGTCATTATGAGATTCCCTTACGTGTCGGTGTCGTGCATCGATCATCATGCTCATTGGGAGTTACACTTCTATTATGAGAATGTAACTCCCCTCTCTCTGAGTTGTCATGATTGCAGCACTTGGGGGTTACTCAAGCACCTCCTATATGTACACCCCTTTTGATCTATGAGATAGAGGAGAGTTTTATGGCTTAACCAGGTTCTGCCCGTGTTTCAAATCTTTGCATGCACATTCGGTTGATGCTCGCTCCTCCCGAGATCTCTTCACGTTGCCATTCACACGTCCGTTGATGTGCACGTTGTCCCTCGTGATCCTCACTTGCAGGTTTTAAACCCTCTTTCAAAGAAAAGGAAGATGAAGAAATGACGGTCCCGATTCAAAACTTGTCTAATAAAGTTGTATATTTAAAAAGACAGCGGGTGCAAGCCTTTAAAAACAATACTAATCAGGGGCATAGCCAAAACAATCAGCCCTGGCGGAATCAATATGCAAACCAGAGATATGGGTAGAACCAACAAAATGATAGATGGCATGCTAACATGCATCTACCGTTGCAAGTGGTCCCTACTGCATAGCCTTTCCCAAAGACCCAACACAAGACAAGCACTAGTTCTAGTTCATAACAATATGGCTCAAGAGTTAGATTGGTGATTTCCTTACAATATGCCTCGTAGTCAATACCATTGTGCCAATGTCATGTGCGCATAGGTCTACATGATCCAAAATGTTTCCAACTGTGAGCCTTCAACTAGAGCAATCAAGCGAGAGAATCAAGAAAAATAAGAAGCTCCTCCAAAGACCAACTTGATGTTATTTGGTGCCAAATAATTTTTTTGCAATCAATCAAGTTACGGACATTCTGATGGACCACGCACCCAAGTTCTGATAACACAAGGTACTAGAAAAGAATATTTGAGTCAAACGTGCAACCTTCGGTTCTGCAACACAAAGTCAATCTTCAAAAGCAAAAAGATGCAACCAAGGCATCCAGCAAAGAAAGGCACACAAATGCCTACGTGGGAGGTTTCATGCAATGTTCCAACACAAATAGAGTGTGCCCCTCGTTTGGTAGGTCAAGCCTTTATGCAAGCTAAGGCCCTTGACTCTGCGCTTGAACAAATAAGAAATGATGTTGTTGTGCCTCAATTGCACAAGTCAATGGGCCTTCCATTCAACATTGTGGATCAGATGAAAAACACAAACGTAAATTTCACAATGTGGCACACCACGACCATTCCATCTCAAATGTGACTGTTGCATGAAGCTCTACCACAACTCCCGCCACGGCCCGATCCAGGTTGTCTAAAAACAACAAGTTATTGTCAATATCTATCAAGCAAAGGAGAAGCAAGTAAGGTTGTTAAAACCCCACCCTTCTATATGTCCTTGATCATAGGAAAATACCTTATGCACAATTGTATGATTGACTCAGGTGTTAGTACTTCTATCATGCCTAAGAAAATTGTTGATGTCTTAGGCCTTAAGTACACCCCTTTGTCCAAAGGAGTCCTGCAACTTGATGGCTCAACTGTCACCACTTTGGGAGTCATCAAGGATCTTGATTTAACCCTCCATGCATGTCTAAGCCTCACTATAACTCAAGATGTGTCAATCATTGACCTACCTCCTTTGTTTGCCTTATGTCTATCAAGGGATTTTACTGCTAAAGTGGGTGGTTACTTGTCTTCTGATTGGTCTCATATGTTATTAAGAACAAGGTATGGTACTCAATTTACCATACAAGTTGAACCAATATTTTCCTATCATGTTGAGTCATATGATCCATCTCCTCTCTAAGCCAATTACCTAATCCATGAAGAGCGAGTATTAGTTTTTAAAGAGCAGCCTATTCCCCCTCCTGTACCTAACTTAGTGTTAGATGAGTGGGCGGAAATGCACCACAAATTTGATCCATATGTTGAAGAGCTTGAAGCTTTTGAAACTAGGCTTGGCACTTACTGCATCCTTGAAGAAGAAGGTGTGCTACCACACACGCTCAAGCAAAATAAATAAAATTCTGTCTCATGGAAGTTGTACTTTGACGGTTCCCGTAGCAAAAGCAGCAAGCGCATGATTTGTTCTCATTTCTCCCAAGTATGAGAAGTTATTCTTTGCGCACAAGTTATAGTTCACATGATCCAACAATGTGGCAGAGTATGAAGTATTGGTGCATGGTCTTCTCATTTCAAAGAAGAAAATGATTAAGGCGTTGCGAGATCTTTGGAGGTACATAATTGGTAATCCACCAAATCACAAACAAATGTGCGACAAAGAATAAGCTTCTCAAAGCTTATAAAAACAAATTTTGGGACCTCCTTGAGAGCTTTGATGCTCTAAATCTGCAGGTGGTACCAAGGAAAATGAACAAAGAAGTTGATCAAATGGTCGCGCTTGGTTCACAGTTTTCTCTTGTGGAGTATTTTGTCGAGGAAACACACATGTCAAGATGGTAATCATACCATCCATTACAGACAACAACATCATTTGGCAAGTGTTTGACAATGACGTGCAGATTGTCAAGTCCATTCATAATGAAGTTGAGTTCTCTTCAAGCATGTAAGTTGACTGCATAACACTATAGTGACCAAGTGATCCAACTAAAGACAAACAAGTTGCCTAAAGGGTTGGTTACCTTAGAGAAAATATTTAGCCTTGATGATGAGTTCAAGGGTGAAGAAAAGTATATGCGTGTGGTGCAAGAAGACTGCTCCTCATTCATTATTGCACGTGGTAAGGAATTATTGTTAAGTAAAGCTTGCGCGCATGATGAAAAATATGCCTTCATCTCTCTCTATTAGAAATACAATGACATATTTTCATGGGAGTATGAGGACCTAAAATGATTTGATCCAAGTGTTTCCCAACACTCCATTGACCTTGATCCTAGTATCAAGCCCATCAGATAAAAACAAAGGCATGTCAATCCAAGGATAGAGCCCCTCATAAGGAAAGAATTTTCTAAACTCATAGAGGTGAACTTGAAAATCCCTACTTTTTATTAGATTCACAAATTTTAGGGATTACTGCAATCCATTGTTATGTGTCTAAATAACATAAGTGTGGAAGGAATGTACAAAAATGGCAAACATAGGTGAAAACATAATATATACTTTGCGATTCAGGAACCTTGATTCAAGGGCTTGGATATCCACACCTCTAAAGATTACATTAATTGTTTTTGTTAATGTTATGTTGTCTCTTTACATAGAGGATATGTTGGATGTCGAGGATGAGTTGTGGATTATGATAAGCAAGGGAAAAAGTGTGCCGTACTCGAATATATGCAAGCTTCATTTATGTAGGTGGTGGTGAAGGAGGGTCTTCAAATCCTCTGAAGCCGGGGAGAATGTGGTTGTCGGGTCAATGGCCCGAGGCTTTCCCCTTAAGAACAAGTCATTGTAGTCCCTCAATAGTCTACAAAAACTTGGCCTTTGCATAAGATTAGACATTTTGAGATTGTGTTGCCTCCTCGACTACGCCTATATTTCATTGTGCGATAATTATACTTTCCTATGATAATGTAGGAGAGCTCATTCACAACATCTCGTGGATATGTTTGAGGTCCTTCAAATGTCTTGTGAGATAATATCTCTACTTCATGTTGTTTTGTAATGTGATTCCATCCAACCCTTTTTATACCTGCACCACCATCCTTCCAATTGGGCCAAAATGGGATTATAGAGAAAGGAATATAGATGACCATCAAATTTTAATGGAAGGTAGATTTTATATATGTAGTTGTCAATGTATGGAATGGAAAAACCCTAGGGTCCGATATTTGGTTCCATAACATGACGCACGCTACAAAATAATAAAAACAAGCGCACAACTTAAAAATCCTCCATTGCATTGACAAAATGTAGATTGTAAAAGTAGAAACCATCACTAATATACACACAAAAAGATAGTTCAAATATAAATTATCCAAAAACAATACTACATGATATCGGTTGTTGAATTCAAAATGTTAACAAATAATTAAGTATTCATTTACCATGTTTTACTTTCTAAGATATCTCCAAAGTACATTGCCTCAACGACCTGCACACCACACATCCTTTATTTGTCAAACGATTGACATAAATGGTAGGTGATTCATATGTTCCTGGTCGTAAGAAAGAAGAGTTTCACATTAGTTCCCCCCAAAATTATCGCCGCCCCAAGACTTCTCCTCTCTCAAACCCATTCTTCATCACTATTATTCTTCCTTCAATGTTTCACTCCCTTAAGTTTAACTTCTTCAACATATCATCTTCAGCATTTCCATCGCATGATTAAAGTTAAGGATTGAAGGTGAAACCCTAATCACAAATGTGCCTGAAATCAACAACATAAGTAACCCTAAATAGAGAGTTTTTGCATCTAACATATGTAAAGTTCTGGATTCATATATATGCAAGTTAACCTTTGAAGTAATCATCATCCAAAGTATGTTTCCTCAATGACCTACACACAACACCCCTTTTCTCTCTCATACGATTGAAAAAAGTGGCACATGGTTCATATGTTCCTTTTCGTAAGAAAGATGAGTTTCACACAATAGTTCCCCCAACATTTTTCCCACCAATTCACTACTCATCCTTCAAACCCCTTCATAATCACCCTTCCCCCGCTCCCATGTTTTTCTCCCCCAAATTAAACTTCTTCCAAACATCCCCTTTGGCGTTTTTATCGCACATTTTGGGTGTGATTGCTAGTATGTAGCAAGCAAGTGGAGGAAGAGAAAACAAATATTAAAGTGCGATTAAACATTTTATGATTAATTGTTTGATGTCAACAAAGTACCATTCCTAAACTCTTTGTAAGAGCTACTAGATGGGTTTCATCTAACTAAAAGTAATATGTAATGAAGCATAAGATTAATTAAAAGACATTTGCAAACATATCAAACTAGCTCCAATGCATCGCATGTGCAAAGAACGTCCATAATAGTTAGGCTAGAGAGAGATATTGCAAGAGAAGTCAAGTTTACCAATAAGCCATAAATGTTAAGATAATTGAAGGCATTTTGGAAACATATCTAGCAATAAGTTAAATTAATAGGTTCCAATCGTCCCCAAACATAGCTTAATTGGCTATAATGCATAGTGTGTGCAAAGCGCACTAAATCATATTTGGGCTAGAAAGATTATCCAAGAGTTTTAAATCAAGTTTATCAAGATGTCATAAAAGTTAAGATAATTTAAATGCATTACAAACATATCCAACCAAAAAAGTGCAATCTTAAATTAGTTGGTGATAAGCACCCCCAACATAGATGGGCTTAAACTGCAACATAATCACCGATTTTTTCCATTAAGACATAAGGTAAACATAAAGAAACACAGGCAACAACAATTTTGGGAAAAAACACATGTTATCAAAAAATCTCTTTTTAGTACAATGAAAAGATGACAACCAGTTGTTTGTTTACATTAGTGTCGCCACATGATGTTTACCACAATATATCATTTAGGCGCAATCATACTATCACCTAATTTCTTAAAAGGATTTCATTATCCTTAATTTGCAAAAAAATGAATGTTTCATCAACAAATCCATATAAATGAAAAATCCTAGTGACAAGAAAAACATTAAAGATTTTGATTACATTCAACTCAAAAGTAGTACAAATGTTATAAATACATCTTTGAAAAATGCCAATAAATATCAATCTCAAGTTTGTCAAAAAAATATGAATGTTTCATCAACAAATCCATATAAATGAAAAATTGTGATGACAAGAAAAACATAAAAGATTTTGATTATTTGAAAAATGCCAATAACTATCAATCTCAAGGCTTTTATCTTGGGTTTTATGCATATTACATTTATCAAGTTCTCTTCATATTTCATGTTTGTTACTGGACAAAAAGATATATATTCACTAAAAAAGGGCCCCATATTCTAGCATATGGTCAAAATATTACTATTTTTTTATTGTCTTCTCATAGTTAGAAACAAAAAGTTTTAAGTGGTGGTCAAATGGACGTCAAATTTAAAATACAGAATAAAAATGATACAATCACACCATTAAATCTCACCCCTTCCTATCATTGTTGAATGCATATCAGCATTAATTATCAAGTGTTAGAATCAATACAACAAGACTTGACCTAAATTATTGGATAATGGACAATATAATCATTACATCAACAAGAATTGAACTGTGTAAGTGGATGGTGGAGAATAAATTCATTGTCAGTGCATCAACAAGAAGGAACATAAATATAATTCGATAATGAAGAACATAAAGTAACCCTCCATAATGGTACCAGTTATTCTTTCTATCAGTGCATCACTTGGGAGACGTTCATATGACACCTAATTGATTGTAGTTATTAAGAGAAAACAAAACAACTGACCCCAAAAACTTTATCAATCCAGACAATTTGCCTCCTTAAGCTTCTGCAATACCATATACCTGCCATGGCAAGAGTGATCTTGGCATTAATTAGGCCAAAAATATTGCAACTTACCACTAGTTCTAACAACAAAGAAAATTAACGTAGTGGCTTTAGTAATAGAAATCCAACACCATAAAGTGGCATGGCTTAAGGCATTAGAGTGCAATTCAATAAATGATTTTTCTTGGAATACCAGAGTGAAATTTAAAGAACAATATTAAAAAAATATCCACTAGAGTATATAATTTTAATTTGGTATAGCCATCCAACATAACATATAGAAAGCTAGGTAAATATTCAATCCTGTAGATATTATGACAATATAAAAATTCAAAGAGTCTTACTAGGCTTGTCCAAAGATTGGTGTTCTACTTGATGAATTAGCGATTGACCAAGATCAATAATATACAATGCAATAAGAGAGCCAATTACTCAAAGGACATGCCACTAAAGTGCTATGCCTAAAGACCCCAACCTCCTCTCTTTTGATTGAGGAATGCCCACAAGAAAACCACTCCTTCGACTTGGCATTAATGTGCTCTTTCCCCCACTTCCTCTCCATGTTAAAAAAGGGTTGAGGGAGGTTGCAAAATATTGAAATGAAGATTCATTTGTAAGTTGACAACCAAGCCACCAGCTCACCAATAAGGTGAGTCAAAGTCCCAATGAACGACCCTAAAATAAACACAACAAAAAAAATACAACTCAATCTTAACCTACAATAAACATACAGTTTTGGGCCAGAATTAACCACAACTAGTTTAAGAGATACACCAAACATAAAAAGGGGTTTTGCGCTCATTATCTCAGTAATTTTAGAAATTTTAAAAGATGCTTGTATAAATTATTGAAGTACCTCTAGGGTTTACAGAGGTTTCAAAATGACTACAGACATTATTTAAGTGATTTTATAGGATCTCTAAAATGTTTGTAGGCACCATTGATGTAATGTTCAAGGGTGTACAAATGCATTGGTAAAACTAAAAAGGTAGCAAAATAAAAGAAAGAGGGCAGAGAGTGGAGAACAAAGACATTTTAACAATGCCCTTGAGGCCGAGATATGTCTTCAACACATCATGCACACCTTCGGCAGCATTGATTTTTATGTACAATGCTACAAAGTTTTCTCAAGACCTCTGCTCACAGATTTAGCACATCTAGCACCATCCTTTATTGTTGATGAAACATAAAGAGGGAGAGGAATCATGACTCAGTAGAGATGGCTAAGATGACAAGTATGCAGCAAAACTACTTCTGGTGTGAAGTCAAATCCACACCTACCAAGCATGATGCCTCTATCAAATGCCAATATGTACAAATGGAAAACACTGATTGACAAAAAGGATGAAACAGTGACAAAAAAATCACTTCTGGAAAGGCATGAGACTTTCTGGTAGGAACTCCTCACAATGAGATGACTATGGCATAATAATGTTGCACCCACCTTGTCCCACCATGTAAAATCTTGAGCATCATGACCCCATTGCAGTTCATATAGAGCACTAGACTCTTGAACAGGTCATTATAGAAGCATCCTACAAAATTGAGTCTTCCATTTTGATTGACATGAAGACCATCCATAAAGTTGTTTCCATTGTTTAAAACGAAGTAGAAAACATTAAACAGCTTCTTGTGTGGTTGTGAATAGTTGTATACCGTTATCCTTCTTGCCCCCTAAAACATATGCTTGTAAAGTTGTAAATCAATATTATGGCCCACACTCTAGGGGGCTTCTGGATTGCATAAGCCCTCTCAGTAGCCAAAGCTATTTGTTCTCTATATAAACCAAGAGATTGTGGGATCTTTAAATATATAAGGAAGATGGGTCCCAATCCTATTTACTTCAAATGAAATAAAAGCCTTTTAAATCAGATCATATGACTTTTGAACTTAGAAAAGAAATCAAAAACGTGAGCTTGCATAAGTTATATTCCTATTCATGTAAATAGACCACACAAGGAATTCGAATATGAATATAAATGTGGTACTTATAGACCCTCACCAAATAAAATGTTTGGATGGACACTTACCACTAAATCCCAGAATTCTTGGTTAAAATAAAGGGAACCATGCATAAAATCATTAATTTACAAACTAGAATGTCAGGATTAAAATAATCCATCTGTTTTGCAAAACAAATATGCACAACAGGCAATATTTTACAAGCATCAAAATGTAAAACTGCTTGGAATACTTTTGTAATCTTCAAAACAGAAACTTGGGCATCAAATTTAATTCCAAATTAAGTGCATACTCACAAAAATTGAGCAAAACCATTTTGTGTGTAGTTATAAATAAATTTCAAAGAAAAAGAAGATACGTAACTTTATCTATTTAAAGGTAAAACAGACTACATATAGACATTGGAAGGAAATCTAGTTTGACTACGCAAAGATATATTTACTGCATGCATTAGGAAAACTTTGTTATGCTGGGTATACCGTGGCTTGTTTACCTCCTATAGTTTCGATTCTAAGGAAGTGAATCACACATTGTTTTCAACTCTTTAAATTTCTGCTCAAGCTCGTAAATTGAAGCTCTCAAATTTCTATCCAGCCAGGCAGCAGTGTCGCTAACACCCTTGTCAATAACTTCTAATTTTAGCTTCTCTTTGTTGACCCTTTGTCTCATTTTAACCATGTGATCTACAAGTGCTTGTCGTGTAGCAACATTCATCTTGAATTGCTCATCTTGCAATTTGAATCGCTCCGCATCAATTAACATTCTCTCCATCTCATTTTTTTCTGTGTCGATTAAGATCTTCACTGTTTATTATAATTTCATTTTTTTGGCCTGTCTGCTTATGCTCAGCTGACACCTTCAACTGCCCCGTATTATTCATGGAAAAACAAACTGCAATTGATTCTTCTGCCCTCCCAGCAGGTGGAATTCCACACAAGACGAGCTTTCCAAGAAAATGATTGTCTGCGGCTTTAAACCTTTCTCCCTGATAAACCGATAAGCTCATTGTAGTTTGATGGTCATCTGTAGTTTTAATGACGAACACCTTTCTAAAAGGAATGGATGTATTTCTGGGTATTGCAACAAACATAAAATCTCCAATGGCATCACCGCCAACACCAATGCTTAAAGGTGTGACATTAAATTGCAGGCGATCTATTGCTGCTGCATTTAACACTGCAGCTTGCACAGCAGCCCCACATGCCACAACATGGTCTGGATTTACAGTGTTGAGCACCTCCTTTCCAGCAAAGAAATCTTGAACCATCTCTCGCACTTTTGGAATGTGGGTGGAGCCTCCTACCAGAATTATGTGGTCAAGCTCTTCTTTCTTCACCTTTGCCTTCGCGAGACACTTCTCGCAAGCTTCAATGCACTTCTTAAACAATCTAGCACTTATATATTCAAATTTAGGTTTACTTATCCTTGAATTAAAACCCATTCCTTCAAAGAGGCAATCAACTCTAATAACAGTCTCCCAAGAAGAAGAGAGACGTATTTTTGCTTTTTCACATGCAATGCGAAGCTTACGAAGGGCTCTCGGAATTTCTTTGATATTTTTGTTATATTTACGTTGGAACTCTATTGCACAATAATCAACCAAACTACCATCAAAGTCTTGGCCTCCAAGATGTGCATCACCACCTAATACTTGCACTTGGGGGACACCATTTTTAACAGAAACTAGAGAAATGTCTAACGTATGTCCTCCTAAATCAAAAATCAATAATTGTTTTGCCACGGAGGAAGAATACGTAGATGCATCCAGTCCATAAGCTACAACTGCAGCTGTGGGTTCATCCATAACTTGCATGACATGAAGCCCTGCAATGGTGGCAGCTTCTTTCAGGGCCTCCCTCTGTGCAACATTGAAATATGCCGGAACGCAGTGACCACTGTGTCTCTCACTTTACAATTTAGATGGGCTTCTGCTATTGCTTTTAATTTGTGTAATATCATCGCACAGATCTCCTCTGTTGCAAAACGCCTCTCCATGCCTTTAAACTCCATTTCAATTATAGGCTTATCATTCTCCCCACAAACCACATCAAAAGGCCAAGAAGCATTATCTATCTTTACTGCATTATCACTAATACTTCGCCCAAGAAATCTCTTTATGTCAAACACAGTGTTTTGTGGATTGCTCGTGAACTGATCCTTTGCAGCTTCACCTACCAGTCTTTGACCGCTAAAGAAAGCAACCATAGCCGGTAAGGTGTCACTTCCTTGCTCATTTGCAATTATCTCAGCCCAACCTTCCTTGTATACAGCAACAGAACAATTGGTTGTTCCAAAATCAATGCCTATCGCCTGGTTTTCCTTGGCCATCATTAAAACTTTGAACTGCAATCTCGAAAACATGAAAAATTAATACCAGAACATGGCACTTCCTGTAGCTTTTTTTTGTAATAAAAATGAATAAGTAACATTGTAGGAGGCATAGTTAGGTGGAAGAAACAAACCTCTGTCAACAAAGTGCCATCTCAAAAGCCAATGTAAATTGTGAATGCAACTTGCAAAGCGACTTTCAATCTAAGACAATAACAATGCCACAAAGTGACTAATTTATGCGGGATGAGTTTTGTTTAGGATTTATGAAACCAAGGTTTATAAATTTATTTAATGTGTAGTAGCTATTTTTAATTTTAAAATTTTAAATGTGAAGAATACCCTTACGCTTATACCTTAAAATTTACTAAATCTTATGGGCAATGAGCCCTATCCATTTGGTATGATTCGAATTACTTTATAATGACAATAAATGACTGGAGATACACTAGATTAAGTATTTAAAAACTTAGATTAATGGCAAGCACATGCCTATGCAATAACTAGCTAACCTTGTTATCCAAAAGATATTCCAGTAACCCCATAGAAGAATTCAAACATTGCCATAAAGTAGATCAGCAAACTCAGAATATTTTAAGAAAGTAATCGTCAACTGTTCTTTCATATGAAAAAAATCTTTATAATGAAATACAAAGCTGTGAGATAGAATTCAATAATCTAGTGTCTTATTTATTTGTGACGAACCCCATAGTCAATAGAACATTTTTAAATTAATACGAAAATAAGGATCTGCATAAGACCAAAACCAAAAAAATCAATATCTGTAGAAATTATTTTTGGATTAATTGGGCTAGAAAATGAAGACAATATATTGTGCGTAAAAAGACGAGGGAGGCAACGTCAGCATAATTATGTACTAAACATACTGTTCGTAAAGGTTAATCCAAACTCAAAGCCTGTAACATTTTCCTTTTTTATATGTTCAAACAACAAAGACAGGAAAAATATGCTCCAGACATATCTTGAGACAACATACAAATAAGGGGTTTTGCTTACACTGAACTTTTTAATCCCTGGCATTGTGTTAAGTTGTCACTCTAGACAATTATTATGTGCCTTTACCCACGTGACATTTTTTTGACTTGTCATACTCTGTTGCAATGATGTGGCTGCCAAAGATCACATTTTGTCCCAAATATGGAAAACTTGCAGTCGGATATACATGGGGAGAAGCATAATATGAAGCATAAATAAACCAAATATTGTTTCTAAGACGCCTAAACAAGGATCACACACTCCAAACAAGCCTAAACCATGATGGGAAGCCCAACATCTTACAAGGTACTGCTGCACTGCAAATTTTCATATGGTCAAATCCACAATAACCAGTCCATCCTGAAAATAAGGAAGATGAAATTGCAATTTAACATATATTAAGGAAAATATGTACAAACCCCATTGTAGACATGCATAATAACCTGGGGCTATGAATGTGCAGTCCAGATGGACTCTTGAGACCGAACATTTTCAAAATGAGAAACAAATTCAGTAAAATACACAAGAAAACAACTTATTGAATATTAGAATAGTAAATAACAAATGAAAGGAAAAGACGCCTAAATTTGGCAACATTAGGCCAAAAATAACATAATACATTCACGCTCTTAAAATACAGCCAAGTATTTTGTACAATGGCTATTATTAATGGAATTCAAAAACTAATATTAATAAAATAAAGGAAAAGAATGTACCTTGTTTATAAGGGTTATGGAGTCATCCTCATGTGGCTAAGAGTGTACCATTATTATTTACAGAATCTATTCATGTAGAACTACAAAACAAAATATCATCAATTTAAATCAACAATTGCAAAGCCAGACCCATATGCTAGCATATTCCTTCTAGTTTACACCAAACTTGAAGCTTTGGAAAATATGTACCCATAAAATAATCAGTTCACCATACATGTACGAAAAAAATTTGTGGATTGCTGGTGGACTGCAATGATATACATGTATGAAAACTTTGGCACCATACAGACAGAGGGCATAGGAATTCTTTTGCCAGAAGGGGAAAATCATGATCTTTCCTGAGGAAATTCAATGAAAACATGAAATGCAAGTCTTGGATACAAAAAGATAAAAGTAAATCTATGGAGAAGCCCTCGTGTAATATATAGATTTAGGTGGTAAAAACATTTCCCTCAATTTTTAAACCTATTGAGAGAAAAACATAAACATGTTTATTGTCTTCCATCAAGTACACCAAATATACAAGAACAGAGGTTGAAGAGAAAAGTATGTACAGGTACACTTTCAAATGTTTGACTTTTTGTTTACCCTCAATATAAGAGATAAAAGTCTAACTTACACTACTATTTTTGTGACAGAGCGTAAACAATCAAAGTATATAATTGCACACTTCTGTTAATTCATACCATTCGCGACAATATAAAGATCAATAAAATACTGCAGTGCAAAGAAGGTTTTGCATTTCCATCACTTTTTCTCGTATTAACTACAGATATAACAAGCACACAAACCTACACATAAGCATGTAGATATATGTAAGCTTTATGTTTCCAACCAGTAATTATCCATTTGTAATGGAAGACAGTGCCTTTATATTATACTATATATCCAGATCTAAATAAAGGTTTCCAGAAGAATGTAAGTTTTACACCAGTATAAATTTGTAATGGGATAAAACTAGAATTTAAAACCAATATGCAAATCATTGACCCTTCTCTGTTTTCCTACTTGAAATCATACCCACTTGTTATATTTTAGAAACAACCTCTTACAAAAGTAGGCAAGCAAGAAACTGTAAGGCAAAAATCGTAAGCCCGTCCCTATTTTTCATCCATAAACTATACCCACTTGTTAAATTCAGGAACAACCTCTAACAAAACTAGGAAAAAGAGAACTGAATATATTTAAATGTGGTAATGATAAAATTTTGAGAATAATGCATAAATGATAAACCCATTTCTATTCCTCCACTAAAAAGTATGCCCACTTGTGAGATTCCGGGAACAACCCCTACCAAAGCTAAGAAAAAGAATTTTATGAATTTCAATGTCATAAGGAATAAATTTTGAAACCAAAGCATAAATCATAAACCCGTCTCTAACTTCCAAGTGGAAAGTATACTCACTTGTTAATTTTCACAAACAAACTCCTACAAAATAAAAAAATACCCAATAGCATAAAAAGGAGACATGAGAGTGTTTTTGCACACACTTGCCACAGTTTGAATGGTAGTGGGTAATTTGCCCACAGCCTAGGCAATGGTGTGAGGAGAGTGGCATGTCATTTGAGGACTATCACCCTTTAGCACATGGGAATTGTTAAAAAGCGGTGCATCTGCATTTTCCTTCGCACTTTGGGTCCTTTTCTGGTATATGCACTGTGACAGACAACCTAAGACAGTTTTTGCCATGTCCACAGCCACCAATATAATCTTGAAGTTCTGCGTATCACTTTATTATAAATATATTTTCTCATTCCCTATACTGACCTCAGATTTTTTATCCACTTGGGGTATCAAACATGAATAGGTTTAGGATGCCTATTATTTGCTCAGATATGGTGGCAAAGTCACAAAATCTTTACAACGAACAAAAGGTTTTGTCTTTTGCATACCAGGTCAAACAATTAACTCTAGCGGCACATTGGATTTGACATGCCAGAAATAAGGAAACCGAGCAAGAGTGGGCACAATTATTTAAAATCCAAATCTGTGCGACTGTGAAGAGGTGTATTAGAACTCGCCATACAAGCTTAATAAAAATGGGTATTTTGTATACCGGCGCTGACAATGCAGTAAAACTCATACCCACTATTAATCAAACAAAAGAAACCAAAATAGAATTACAACTGACAAAATCGGTCATATAAAAAAACCCTATAACATGCACTACAGGCCCTAACCAGATGGTCAAACAAACATGAAAATGAACCACAAACATTAATAATAAACCAAAACAAATTTAAAACGCGTGTAGCGTACCTTTCTCCTTGAAGGAAGCCACAACCAAATCCTTAAGCACGCCGTTAAATTGTCTGCGATATTGAGAAGAAAAACTTCAAGATTATGAAAAATTTAAAAACAAACATTGGGAAAAAAGTGTGCAATAAACCATACAGAATCTACGGAGAAAGAAAAATATAGGTATTGCAAAATGATGAATTACTACGCAACGCTCAGGGTGCTAGCGAATAGATATTTTATTCGAAAACTCGCATTTCCTAGTTAAACAAACTCACATGATAAATATGAAGAGGCTCCTTTTCTGAGAAAAGCAGTAGCAACGTAGATATTCTTAGCGTCGCAGCCGCAATCGATAGATCTTAAATCTAAAGCCGGTAAAGAGAGAATTTCTACCTGCATCATATACTAACCAAAATGAACGCAATTTTCTCACATCAATTAAGCGAACAACGTGAATATCTTCGACATTGACTGAATATACATGAAAAACACTCGGTCGAGTGCATGCGCAATTTTACATTAAGCTGAGAACATGGGGAAATGTCCAGGTTAAAGGACAAGGCCAGGCTCGTTGTAAACACCATTCAACCTTCCATTGTCGACCATGGCGCCACTCCCAAACTTACCGGAGAAGTATGCAAATACCCAAAGACAAGCTTTTGCTCTGTTGACTTTAAAAACGTATTTGAAAATTGAGAGGGTCCTGGATGCAAACTACGAAGTAATTTTATGCGCTAGCTCGGGGTCAAATTCGCTTAAAGTTCAAAGCAAACTTTAATGTTAAACAAGAATGTTTTGTTGTGGGTATAGCCGGAGGGGTATATAAACAAAGGCGTGTAGTACTTGTGTTTTTTTTTTTGTTTTTGTTCAGAAGGCGTGGATTATATAGATATCGGCATCTTTGTCCATGGTAACTGGAGATTACATATAGAGCTGATTTACATTTTATGAGTAAGCATACATCTACATCGAAGACGTTCCTTTAGCTAAGCAGCCACGATTACGGGACATCTAATTCGTCAAAGTCACCTAGGGAACAATCCTGGCCCTATCCGCTTGACTCTCGTGTCGGGTATCTCTCGTGTCTTGCACTTAGCAAGACTTGATCCTTGGTGGGCTCATTCCAAGCCATTCAACTTCACCAATGAACCAAGGGTCTTTTGATATCTTTGCATGTTTGATCTAATAATTGTTTAAAATTTATTTGTCATTTTATTTAAATATTTATTAATTAAATTTAAAGGTATTCTTTCAATCCTCACATTTTGATTCCGCTAAGTTTTGACTCGACATTCAACTTGACATTAGAACCAATGCACTTTATATAGAACACATCTTATGACTACCAATGATTCGTCTCGTGTCTTTGATCAAGTTACATCCTAAGTTTGGATGTGTTTGTTGTTTGAGGATAGGTTCGGCCCACGAGTATTGATCCTGAATCGATGAACCTATATGGTGTACTTACAACGGTCATATTTTCAAATGCATGAGTTACTTTAGTCGCTTAAAGTCAATTGAGTGAGAAATTGTTCGCATAAGTCACCTATATAAACGCATGCACCCCTAACATATTAGAGGCATGTAGGAAATCACATATACAAACATACTTTAAAAAGAAATATGAACCCAAACATCGAAGCATCTATTCCTTGGAGCACATTCACAAAATTATGAAAATCTGGATATATTATTTTTTGATGCCCTGGATCATTATCATGGACCATGATTGAAGTCAAGTGTTAAGTGTCAAGGCCTATTAAAGAATTTATCTTATATCCTTTGCATGTGTTTTCACACAACAATTGGGAGGGATAAATACATAGGTTTGAGGCCTCTTCGTAGTAGTTCTATTTAGGAAATGCTCAACAATCAAGGGGTGTCAAGGAAGTTTGAATCAATTATAAACTAACCCCTTGTAGAGGTCATAAGAGGAGAGCGAGGGTTTAACGCAAAGAGAAGCTATTTGCAGCTACATAAGTGTGATCACATGAATCCAACCACATATCACATATCTAGAGACACGGTCACACTAGATGTTAGAATTAAGTTGCGAGTCACATAGCATAAGATGAATTCAACAACCCTATGATGCATTCGTCAAAGCTAACTTTTCCTCCATGCTATTTTAGGATTTTAGATTTTGCAAACATCCTTACAACACTTTGCACAACATCATTTCCCAATTCCAAAACATTGTGACACAACTAGAGTCCATCTTGGATGCATATGTTCCAAACTCTAACCCTAATATTTGTTATCACTTTCTAAAAAATTGGTTAAGCATAAAAATCATCGTACTGAGTTTAGGACTATTGTATTTTGTTGTATTTGTTGTATTTATTGTTTTGGATTATCTTATACATATTTTATTACAATATCTTAACTAGATTAGCCTAGTTTAGATATTGTATTTTTGTGAATCCATTATGTCTATCGATCACACCAACCTACAACTTTGTTCCTCACCCACGGGGTTTTATATTTATCTTCTCTTTGGAGAATTTGTATATATTTAATTTTTGATTTCCTATAATCTATGACTAAGATCCAATTTCAACTTTTGCCCTAGGCTTTTATGCTTAGTGTTCTATTAGGGCCTCTTATTAAGATCCTTTCTTGGCCATCATACCTTTCACATCATATCTCAAGCAAAATGACTCTATTTTCAAAACCCTTTGAGGATTATTCACTACATTGAAAGGAAAATAACTAGCATAGATATCTCAAATACATCTATCTAAAATACGTAAGGAGACATCGATCTCGAGGCACATATCTAACTATGTTATATGTTACCTTTTTTGTTGAATTCTCTAAGAAAAAGGAAAAAACATATAAGTGATAGTCTAATGGAAGTTAAATTTATGAATGAATTGCCACATGATGGTTAAATGGACGTCAAAATTAATGTTGATAATAAAAGTGAACAACTCACTCTATTACAACCATGGTTGTCATTGCGAGGATGCCTAATAGGTGAAATATACAATTTCAAAACCCTTACAAGTTTTTGTTTATTACATTGAGGTTCTCAAAACCTCTTTTCATTTTACAAAATTCATTAGTGATTTTAAAAATATATGTTTCATTAATGTAACCCTTACAAATTAATTCAAAAATAAAAAACATTTTTAGCTAGTTGCTTTACAAATCTAAGCTTATGCTTTTCTTTTCATTGTATTAGGGGTAAGGTTGTTGATAGCTTATTAGATCATACTCATCATGGCTTATAATATTCATTCCACATCAACAATTGACAATTTTATTCCTTGTAGCAAATGTCATTCGTAGAGGGCATTGTGGATGAGCTTAAAACCCAAGTTATTCTTGAATGGATTCACATTCAAGTGAACTATATGTAAACATCTAAATTTAGTATTTTATCACTTGATAATGTCGGTATTGACTTAATCCCTTAAATTGTGAATTATGCATATGTTTTGAGCTTAATTGTTATATCATAGTTCATCTTTAGTCATATTGCAAGGTTTTTTCTCCTTATTACATGACAAATAGTCACTTACAAAAATGCTCACATTAATCACAAGTTGTCTATTAGTCTTGATTATCATGTACAAAACTTCACAACACCATTTTCCACTCTCGACGAAATGTCCAAAGGTTCAATCACGGCATAACGGTCTTGCCTAAGGGCACCAAATGGTTAGTTTTTCAATTCGAATATCTTTTATGGGTGGGTACTTCTACTATGGGTCAACCTTAATGGAAAATTATATCCGTAAAACCCTATATAAGCCATTTTAATGCACCCATTTACTTGCATGGCAATTTGGCACTCACCTCGCACAAATCACTCAAAATACATACAAATGGTCTTCTAAATTTCCCTAAAGCAATAGTGAGTGTTAAGATCAGCCCCCAAATAGGTCTAAAGCATTCCATACTAGGTTCAAAGTCAATTTTCCCAAATCAATAGCCCTCAAAGTTAGGTCACACACAATCAAGCTAAGTCATTATAAAGTATTTATCAAGTGTTTAAATTATCAAATATAATTACATCCATATATTATTATGTTACATCCATATAGTATTGTGTGATGTCTTTAGATGGATAACTATGGCAATTTGAGGACTCTTTAAAGTATTGCTAACATAGGCAGTGTACGAATTGCACTTCAACCCAACCAGTAACCTTTTTACAAGGGTTTTACCCTAGGTTAGGATTTCAAGTTAAGGTGGTTTATTTCAAAGGGTTTTGCACATTGTTAAGAACTAATATTTCACACTTTGAAGCATATACCAATCACTCATAAAGGTTCAAAGAGTTAAAGCCCCATTTACATCCCAAACTAAACCATCTAAAAGGATGAAACTATCAAATAGTTTGGTCCAAGAAAATTGGTTTCATCTTTATATACAATGCAAAACCAAAGTCAAAGATGAAACATCTATAGGATATTTCTAGTCAATATCCCTTTATCAAACCCAACTCATCCTATAAACCAAAAAAAGAGCTAAGTGTACTCGTATTTTTATGTTTTATTATATTTATCATATGTTCTAATTGATCTATCATTCAATATTCTATATATGTTCAAATTTGAATTTGTTAATGCTTAATTAATAATTGGAATACACATCATGTTCTAACCCTAACATGAATTTAAATAAGTAAAGAAACCCTCTTTCTTCTTCCTTCCTTTACACATCTTATTTATTTTTCCGCTCAAATCATTAGTTAACCCTTTATTGATTGAATATTTAACCTATTTGGCTTAGGTCACCCTATTCCAAATTAGGCCTTCTACACACACCCTAATCATCTTTGGGGTTTTTCTCCATTGTTTTTCATCAATATGCCTTTATCATTTCTCTTTTCCAACATTGTTATGGTTGCATCTATCAAACCTTCATAAGGGGAAGTTTCCCATGATAATTTTGATCATCATTCCAAAATCTTTGATGCACTCCTAATGAATAAGAATATATAGAGTTTTCTAGAGGTAAATCCTCAACATATTGATGTACTCCTCTATATAGTCAAGGATGAGCATAAATACTTGGTTGCATCTAAAGACTCCATATCTGATATTCCATAATCTATTGTTGTTTCATCTATTGTTCCTACATCCATTCCTAATATGGGGGCATCTACCATTACCCTTTAGCAAGTCAAAGTGTCTATCCCAACTACTATGTTTCCTACCTCTCTTGTGCACACCCATGGGCCTTTGCATCCTCCCTTTGTTGTACATTCCCTCAAATCTCATTTATGATTTGTAGTCTAAGGTATTGCAATTAGATAGGGGTGTATCTAGATCCTCTAATATTGTGAACTTTAATTAATTGCTTCATAATCCACTTGCACCTAAGGTGACATATTTTTTTGTTAGGAATATCTTTTGTTAGTGCTCACTTGTGAGCATATATGCTAGTAGTTATAGAATTATAAGTGCATGTGTGTGAGATATTTAAAATATGAGAATATATTGTATGTGAGTTATAACAATGCACTATAATCGAATTAAGTAAGAAAAATCATAGGGGTGAGTAAGATTATGAGAGATTTGTGGGATGAGGCAAATATCTTGTTTATAGTAGTGAATTTCCTTCGTATATATGTATGTAATTGTTTGAATATTGATTGAAGAGTACTTTATTGTGAATTTATTGAAGAATTTATTATATAAATGTTTTAATTTGAGTGATTTTTGAACCAAACTTTACATTCGGATCGATAGGTCTTTCATGGTTATGGAGTTTAATTGTGTTCAGTATTACACCTATTAAGAAAGAAATATGTGTTCTTAAGTCAATAGACATGTTTATAATAGTGCGAGGTTGTATTATTTAAGAAAGAAATATGTGTTGCAATGAGAGAGGCGTTTCACAACAATCGTGCATCACTTATGTGCACCGCATACAACAATTGTCTTTCCAATGTTTGTGCATCATACCGGACTTTTGTCTTATATATGAGAAACTCTCATTTGTCTACTCTATTTATTCTTCCACATTTGCAGCCAACATATGTTCTTCCATCTTGACTCAAGAAGATCTTGTCCTTGTTAGCATGTGTGGCTATTGGATATACTATATAAAAGTAGTTAATATCTCCATATTTAAATTTTTGGTCCATGAAAGACTTGTGTATCTTTTGCCTCTACAAATTTGATATCACCGCGTGTAACTAAATTGAAGAGTGAGGATTTGAAACCTTGGACGTTATTATAGAGAAGGTAGTCACCATTGAAATAAAAACTACATGACCAAGGCACATCTCTTCTTATTGGAGTTTTGTGCATTCGATTGCATCTGCGTATATTTTGTATATCATTGGCGACTTAACAAAGTGGCATATCTTATGAATGGTCTCATGAAAGATATGTGAACATTTGGAAAGTGTAGATCATGTCTATCAATCCTTTTTTATATTTGAGTCTTGTTCATTTGCCACTTCTTCTATTCATATATGTACCATATCTTATACATGTGTGTGATTTGGAGAACAAACCGTTATCAATCCATTACCACAAGGTTTCAATGGCGAAGCCTAACCATCACGCAAGTTAGCATGTTTGGAACTCATGACTTCCAAAATGTCATCTGTCATGCCCAACCACTATGATGCATTGTGTTTTAAGAAATATTTTAGCAAAATTTAAATATGATGTCAGAACGTGCGTGATAGTTAGGGAGAACGGGTTTCAACTCCTCCTCACCAACCATTGGTCCACCCACGTCCTCAAAACTAGATTACACAAAGCCACACACAGCCCAACAATATTTAAGTAGCAACTTCTTGCACGTTGTTATTTGATTTTATATAACCGATTTGAAAGATGGAGTTTTGATAATTGGAAAAAATTGGAAAGTGATTCTAAATTCATTTTGTGTCTATATTGATGTTTTGAGAAAATAAAGTAAGTCAAAATAATTGTTAATGTCTTTAAATAGTTAAACAATTGTCATCAATAATGTAATTACACCGAAGGCGTTACATAGGGAGAGGACCTTATAACCGAGCGGGTACCAAAACATGTACATCTCTTTTCACCATAGGTTGTTGACAAAAGCACCAATAGTTGTTCACTTTTTGGTTAATTACATTTTTAAGAGTTAATGAGAATGTGACACATAGGGCGCTCGGTCATTGGCCCATCTTTCAAATGCTTTATATTGATTTTCTTCATATTAAATCAATTCAAAAACTACTTTTCCCTCCAAATTAACACGCAAACGAAAATGCTCAATATGGCACGATCATACGCTACACGATGATATAATTTTTTACGATACCGACATACCTACATATATTTGTGTGCCCCTAAAGTTAGGTGCACGGTTATAGGTCCTCTCCCTAGTGAAGTTGGACCTACTAATTCAGAAAACTATCGAAATTGAACGGTGCGAGTTGTTTGCCAGATACGTTGAAATCGGAGGGGGAAGAGTTGTTTTGCTGCTGCAACTTGTTGTGTGGCTATGTATGCACTTCGCCATTGTTTGTAGAACACATCACTACCTCGCATTTTCATGGTCACTTTTGCTTCTTGGGAGGCACTTTACTTTTGGTTTCGCAGAAAAACCCTTGCAATTTTCTTATTTGTCATGGCTTACCGTTCTTTTACTTTAGGGCTTTGTGTTTATACTTTCCGTCGTGGATCCGTTTGGAGGGGGAGATAGTTATGCACTTCTTTCACGAGATTCTTTGTTCGAGCCGTTCATTTCATGCATGAGCTCTAGGCCTAGCTCTCACCGTTTACTTTCATGTCATCTCGGTTTGTTGTTGGTTCTCATTTTAGCTCGATTTAGACAAGCTTTGCTTTATATTCTTAGCTTGTTGTGCTTTTGGTTATGGGCTCGACCCTATTAAAAACCAACTCGGCCCTTCTTTTCACGTTGTCTTGGTTGGGTCTTCATAACCAAGGGGCATTTATCTTTAGCTCACCCAAATCAGTATTGGGTTCTCTTTTTGCATCTTGTTTTCACTTTGTTTGGTGGGTTTCCTTCATTTTTGTGAGCTCGGTGTGCACTATCATTTCATGACTCAACTCATTATGAGTTCATGTTGGCTCGCTTTTGGGTTTGTTACCCAAGATGAGTGACTTGTGATTCTAGTTCGAGCTCGTGGTGTTAATGGGGCTCGGTTGTGAAGCCTTATTATGCATGCTCCATTTCTTGATAGAAAGGTACACAACTTTCGCTTTACCCTCTTCTAATGGCTATTGATTTTAGTTGACCTTAAATTCTACTCATGTGCGAGATTTAATTTTTACCATTGTTAAGGTTAGGGTTTTGATTTAAATGTAATGAACAAAAATTTGAGGGCAATTTCACTATGCCTTATTTAATATATGTGCAAAGTGCAATTTGTGTCGGGCTAGGGCTAGGGTTAAATTTTTGTTCCAAGTTTAATGCCCAAAATGTTAGGTCACTTTCATTTGCCTTTAGGTTGTGCCCTCCCCATGGAGAGGTTGTCGTTACTATTTTGTTGCGGTGTGGAGGGGCCCATAAATTTTTTTGAAGCCAACTATAGGAAAGGAATGAATATTGGAATATAGGAGTTCCACTTTTTTAGCTTGTTAAACTGGAGAGGTGATGCAAGTTTCCTTCTACAATTTAGGGATTATTTTTTCATCCGACATGTATTTTGCATTCCCATAGTGATTTTGGTGGGGATTTTTTTCGGTTACCAACAAGGTATGGATGTAGCCCCCTCCATGGGAACACAACCTTAAAATTTGCACGTGCAAAGAACAATTTTTGTTGGGGTAAAACTAAGGGTTTTATTTAATTGCTTCATGGGAACACAACCTTAAAAATTTCAATTGCAAATAACAATTTTTGGTAGCACAAAATTTAGGGTTTTATTTGAATGCAAAAAAAAAAAAATTAGGCAATTTTTTTGTGGTTTTGGTAGCGCTTAACATCTATGGCCTACGGAACATTCACCTAACTACACTTATTTTGATAGGTCATTTAGTGCACACACTCACAATCCTATGGTGGAAGGTCCAACTCCGACTCCGAGTAAATTCACAAATTTTGCGAGCAAAGGTCACGAAAATGTCGAGGGTTAAACATGTTTAGCTCAAAAATAGAATGTGTATCATAATCTTGTTTTTTTCTATTCCTAAGATAATAGTTACGGTCATCGTCTGGATTCTTAGTTTAATTGGGAGCCAACTTTGTGAATAAATTCCTCTCTACCTACGGTAGAATTGCAAGTCCTTAGTCATGTGTAAAATCTTTAAATTTTTAGAAATAGACAAATATCCACTTTGAAGTAGAACAGAACATGATAAGTTGTATCTAAAATACAAAACTAAACTTCCATTTATGTTGAAGTATATGCGATAGAACAATTTGTAATTGTATCGGGAAATTTTTCTATCCTTATTTTAGAGCACACTATGTCAATCCGATCTGAAAGTGGTGCCAATCCGTTCCGGATAAATGGTAATAGTAAAAATTGAATACTTAGGGTTTAACTAGATAGGTGATTTTCCTGGTTAAGGGACTCTTCCATTGTTCTTTTAGGTGGAAGATGTTATTTCTAAGGCAAACCGTTATGTTTCTCCAATGCTCAAGTCCAAGACTTGTTAAATGTATGGGGTTGCGAAAGAAGGCAACTAAAGTTGCTAGGTCGGTTGTGGTTGATGTTCGGGAGGTGGGTGTTGGGGAAGGAAAAGGAGGTTGGGAAGACTATGTATGCCATCTCGAACCCGGGGCCAAGAATTTATATATTAAGTATGAACTTATAGCAAAGCAATGGTCTCTTGTGGCTTGAGTACAAGTTGCTTAATTTCTATGGTTATCGCAATTACGGAGGCCCTATTACCGCCAAGCACTTACTATTTTGAGAAGTACAATTCTAATGTTAATTATTTGGCCAATGGGAATACCTACTAGCGAATTATCTTCCTTTGGTCCCTGCTAAAAAGATTAAGAACTATGTCTACAAGGGATTGGGAAAAGAGGAATACTTGTTGATGTGGTTATTGAGATCGATCCTAGGTAAATTTTTTGATCCTCTTGATTTAATTTAATTTTGAGAATATTTTCAAGCTCGTTACATTGCAACAAAATTCCAATCAATGCCTCTGCTAACTCAACCACAACACAAATCCCAATTCTCGGTCAAACCCAAAACCCGCTTCTTATTATTGCCCTCTCGATCATTGTTTGCAAGTTCTTTGCCTCCTTGTCAATCGGGCATGGCCACGGTCATATGGAAATGTGTATGCCGCTTCCTGCTCCTGCTCCAACAAGGACAAACATTTTTCATCACAGGCATATGCAGAGGTGGGTCATGATAGAACTGTGAGGGTAAAGTTGATCCTGCACAAAAATGTGCATTTGGTGAAGAGTTTAGTGCAGTTGGAGAAGAACCCATTTTGGTATTGATTATTTCATTCATATTTAGATTTTCTTTTCTATTGATTGTGTATGGACAGATTAATAATTCATGCTTTATCTGGGCAATTTATTCTACTAAAAATCGTATTGAATGGTTTGTCATTTGTGAATAAATCATTGTTTTGCATGTCTTTTCTATAAGGCAACCAGGAAGATTTTCTGGTAGTCTGAATTCCGAGATCCAAGTTTCTTGAGAAGTCAATGCATCTACCAAAAGAGTTGAATTGCTTTTGTTCATTTAGAGTGTTAATACTATTTTGAGAATGGAGAAAGTTGGATTAGATCACATTTTTTAACATTTTTAGGTGTAACCATCTAACAAATTATCGATAAATGCATTCAACTGAAATTTTATATGATTATTCTGATCTATTTGACCGATCACTTCTTGTAATGGACAATTGTTTCGTTGTATCACTTCTACGACACAATTAATAGAACCAATGTTAGTGAGTTTTGTTTAAAACTATTTGTCATCCTGTTTTAATAAGTGAATGTTAATTGTTGTTGGAATTTGGTTGGTGTGAGAAGTTACAATTCAAGCACAAAAATATATTATATTTTAAAAAGGCTCACAATTCAATCACAACTTTATAATGATCTTAATGCAAAGGTGGACCGATTCTACGACTTACACCTTAAAACTCTGTTTGGACCTTATCAACTCTAATGCTACGTATCTACGAGGATTTTATAATTTTTATACACAATAATTCTTATTAACGCAGATCAAAATTCTTAGAAGTTTACTTTATCTAGGTTACTTGTCTGCGAGTTTCTCAAGATAAAGCGGATCAATTGGAATAATGTAATCTATTTTTAAGAATCCGTAATAATTTATAGTAGCTGAGCACTTCTATGACATAGTTAATAGAACCAATGTTAATGAGTTTTGTTTAAAACTATTTGTCATCTCGTTTTAATAAGTGAATGTTAATTGTTGGAATTTGGTTGGTGTGAGAAGTTACAATTCAAGCACAGAAATATATTAGATTTTAAAAAGGCTCACAATTCAATCACAACTTTATAATGATGTTAATGCAAAGGTGGATTGATTCTACAGCTTACACCTTGAAAATCTGTCTGGACTTTATCAACTCTAATGCTACTTATCTCCATGATTTTATAATTTTTATACACAATAATTCTTATTAACTTGGTATCACAATTCTTAGAAGTTTACTTTATCTAGGTTACTTGTCTGAGTGTCTCAAGAGAAAGCAGATCAATTGGAATATTGTAATTTTTTTTTAAGAATCCGTGATAATTTATAGTAGTTGAGCTCTTTTACGGGAGGTAGTTTTGATTCCCACTTTGTTATGGAAAATCAAAATTATAGGTTGGCTTTAGAATGTGTGCTCGCAAGCATGTTACAAATTTAAGATAAGGTGTTTTGACATCATTTTAACGTTTTGATAAAAATGATTTATACATTTTTGGATTCATTCATATTTATGTCGAACGTGCATTCCCTGGAACAAAAGCTCGAGCTTTGAGGCTTTAAAATTGCGCAGCCCAAATAATTTGGGTATGACCACCTATTGTTCAAATAAAACCACATTCTTCTCATAACATACTAACTCTAATAGTTGCGCTTCGACAAATTTGTCGTGTTGTTCTTGGACAATAAAGTTTCAACTTCTTTCTCTTCCATTTTTGCCACCATTTTACTTCTCCATCCTCTAACCCCTTCTTCTTCACCCTTCTTCCTCTCCTATTGTTTCTCTCTCTTGAATTTGGCTCCTTCAAAAGATCCCCTTCGGCGTTTCCATCGTACATTTCACGTACGATTACTAGTGTTACTTTCATTGTCTCACAAATATAAGAATAAGAATTTAAGTCTATAAGGGTGATGTTAAATACAAAGAAGTGTTAAAAATTTTAAATTGGTGGATGTGTTATTCGTATTTGGTATATTCATGGTCATATGAATCATTTTTGTAATATTGGTATTTAAATCCTCTTGTCATTTTATCTACACTCATTTCTAAGGTATAGTTTTGTGTTAAATCCATTCTTTAATTAGATTTTATATTTGTAATTGTCAACGAGTCATATGTTGTCAAATTTATTGTCAAATATTGAGTCATTGTGTGTTGTAAAAGTGTTTAAAATAAAAAATAAAAATGCTTGTATTTTAAATAGACACCTTATCGGTTGTACTTGATGTCCAATTATGAGAAGTAAAAATTTGGGCTTCAAATTTTTTATTTTGTCGAGTTAACAACATCATATTGGAGGATGGAGGGATCGAAGGTCAAGGACAACCAATGTCCTCTCACAAACTACTAGCAACAAGGCCACACAATGGATTAGTGGTGAATAAAGTGTGTAGAATGAATATGTCAAGATTGGAGTCCAACACCATTAGAACCCATTTATGTTGTGTGAGATCAATGATAGTGATTGCATGTAGAGGCTGCGGGAGTGCAACAAGGTGTCATGCCCCTTTCTAAATAAAGTATAATAAATTAATAATATAACTTAAGTGTCAAAAGTAACATTATAAAAGACACCTTGGTTATTATTATATAAAGTTCCTTTTTGATAAAGCAATATCAATGAGGAAATCGATAAGGGAAAGGTACTTTTGGGACTCTTTCATCGTGGAACGTGACATGTAAAATTATAAAAAAGAGTGTGGGGTTTGTAGACACTAAAATTAGGTCACACTCCCCTTTGGTCCTTCGACAAATAAGCACCCTTCATCACATTCACCTAGCCATGGCCCCCTTCACCTCACTAATATTAATTTAATTAAATTAATTCATTATCCTCACCATATTTATTATTTAAATATCTTAATTTAAATAATATCCACACATACACTTCACCTAGACACCTCATCAAGCCAACTCACCCTAAGACCTATTCTTAGTAAGTTGCCATAACTAACTAAGACTTACCCAAACCCTAAAAATCAATGCCTACATTCCTCTAACCACATTCCCGCATGCTTACAAGAAGCTCCCAGTTTAATCCATGGGTTAACGACATGAGATCCGAGAAAATCAAGAGGATCTCCCTAGTTTAGTAAACCTAGGAAATCCCGCCTTGATCGACGCCGATTAGCCCTAACCATCGTTGGTTAAGCTGAGAACCATCGTCGGTTACCCTTTTAACCCCCAAAACAACCTTATTTTGAACATTAAAAAATATTAAAAAAGGGTGGTGAACATTGAGATCTTCTTGAGAGATATTGCATCTTCTGAGATCAAATTCTAGCGAGAACACGCATGCAAGGAAGGAGATCAACATTTTCTCCTGCACAACCACCCCAAAGAATGATCTGATCTAACCAAGCAAAGAGGAATGCACATGTAGCCCATGCAGAAGCTCTCCTATGATTGGTGATCACCTGCAACCTTCAACCTCTTACCAACACCTCCATCCCTCATTCACAGGCATCGTCCGGATCAGAATCCAAGTAAGTAAAACGTTATACTTCTCTGGTTCATTTCATTTCATTATTATATTATCACCTATTGTTTACCTAGCCACCCATTGACCTCCTCTAACACTCACCCCTTCATATACCCATTAAAACCTCGTTAAACCCCACCCAAGCTACCAAATACCTCATTCTAACCAACCAAAATCCTTTGTGCAATCACAAAGGAGACCCAAAACTCATTCTATGGCATTCCCAACCCCATAAGAATCGACACCGTTACACCTAACCGCCGTTGGTTACCCTTAACTGGCATCGGTCTCTGTATTTTCCCATACAGCTCAGAACAGTGACCTATCCACCAAATTCCACCTCACCTTTATCCACCTGAGATCTACATGAGACCTCTGTCAGACCTAGCAGAGACCTAGAACCCGTTACCTTTGACCTTCGGATCCTATTCTAACCTAGCCTCTTAGATTAGATCTTTCTTATTGTGTTTTAAGTGATATACCTAAATCATTTCAAATTATAATAGAATTTACTTTATTTCTTGCATTAAATTGTTTAAAACAGTGGACTGACAACCGTTTAGGAAGTATCACACTTCCCAGATCTAGCACATGCTAGGCAGTTCACTACACATATTGTTTAACTCTTTTGGCGGTCTTGCTTTTCATTACAGGTAGTTCCTCCTAGCCAAAATGAAGCTCTCACGATCAGTGTGGATTCAAAAGTCATACACGCACAATAACCCATCAACCAATATTTAAACAGTATTCATCCTATGCTCGTTACCCTATCTATTTCACAAGATTTTTAAAGAAATGTCTAAGAATCAGGTGAAACATTTTGGCACACTTGGTGGGACCCATCCAGGGTTCCTTGCATTTTATTCATTCCTAGGAAAAGTTGTGTGTTTGTTTCCCTTCTGAAAAGCATACACATTAATTTTCTTCCTTGGTAACCCACCTTTTCTTTCTATTTTCTCTAAAGGAAACCTTTCTTTTGGTGTAATTAAAAAGAACCATTTCTTCATGTTTTCTGCATTGTAGTGAAAGAGCATCCCTCTTCCTCTTCATCTTTTTGTGTCATCCAACTTCACACTTCGATTTGGGCTTAAAAATAAGTGCATTGCATTCTAATTTATCGCATTAGCTCACATTAATTGAGGGCAACCTATACGCTGGAAGTCATGACCAGCTAATGGTTAACAAATGAACCGTAGAAAGCACATCTCTCTCTCTCTCTCTCTCTCTTGCCAAATTGCACAAATTCAAAATAAATACATATTCTTAAACAACATCTTTCCTGTGAATTCCTGTCAACAATCGCACTGATATGAGGATTGGTAGGTACTCCTAACTCGCTTGCTCTGTCGATTCATACTTCGTGAGTGTATCCTTCCCCACCATAACATACCTAAAACCTCACCTTTTAGATCTCCTTCTTCGTAGGAAGCCATCCTCACCAAAAATTATATTTTACAATTCATGTGTCAGTCCTTAAATAGCATAAGCTAAACAAACATAATAGAAAAGGCACTCCTAGGATCGCATTTTTCTTAGTGTTTCTACTTGGCTTGTGTTTTGAGGTGAGAGATCATGTTCTTCATTTTTCTTGTTCATCCTTGCACGCTCCTCATCACAGTTGGTGTATTCTAGCTTCACCTGAGTGTGCCTGGACCATATTATCATCATTCTCAAAATTCTAGGGTCTGATTCCACATCAAATTTTAATTCACAACCACTATTCTTTCATCACTGTTTCAATTTCACAAGAATCAGCCGCCGCTACTACCTATGACCATCATTGGTTATACCCATCGGCATCGGTTCTAGGTCCTTTTGTTAACCTACCCAAAAGGACATTTTTATTCATCTTCCTCCACTTTTCATGGGTCCACCTCCACGCCATCATTCCCAAAGTGACGTTATAAAACACCATCGATTTGGCATACCAGCCGATTTGACCTTCTACCCGATTTTTCACTCACTGTCCATTTTCTACAAAGTGACTGCAAGTTACCCTTGACCGACGCGTCGGTTGGCCCTAACCGCATCGATTAGCTGTTTCACTTTCCAACCCACATTTGGTACCTAATACACTTTTTACCGTTAGATTCACCTGTTTAGTTGTTTTTTCTGTTTCATTTATAGAGAAGCAACCCTACCTGATCAGTACTGGTTCATATGGTGCTGACCCGAAAACAAGCAAGTGCACTCGTATTTCATGCCAATTGTCAACCACTCCCACCTAGTCCTTCACCACCTTCCATTTTATCACCAGCCATGGATCCCATCCAACCTATCACTATCGCTACTGGAGATGAGGAGTTCGCACGACTCCTTGACCAAAACCCCCGCTTTACGTTTTACCTTTCCCATTCATCCACTCGAGATGCCTCGGGTCAGTTGATATATGGCATGCCCGTATCTATTCCCCTAACTCTCACTCCCACTCCTGCATCGACCCCATCTGGTTTTGTCTTGTCTGCGTCTCTAATTTACCCCTAGTCATTTCGCAGCTAGGTCCTATACCCGCTATGACTGTTGCATCTACCACCTCCGTGGCACCCGCCACATCCACCATACCCTCGACAACTACCCAAAACACAACCTTATCCATCCCTAATGTCTTGCACATATCCGTATCTACACTACCACCTCTCGTGTGTCGGTGACCCCTACCCCTTTTCAGAACATGGTCCTTTCCATTCCACAATCATTAGCCCCCATTTCCACTAGGATTACCACGACCCTTCCACCTCCATATACATATTATCAATAGCCTCTCGTTTCATCCATTATTCACTCGGGTACATACCCCCCTATTTCTCTGCCTTCTTCCCATTAAACCTACATGGCAAAGCACCATACACAACGGAGTGCCACCCCGTTATATGCCCAAAATCAACCCTCTCACACTACAGAGGCACCTAATCATCATAACCTACCAACGACCTAATCAAATTAATGTTGGACAAGATGCAAACATTGAGGCATCGGTTTCCGGCTCCCACAACACTCTCACCTACGACAAGATTTGCAATGAACCCATCCACGCATCCATTCCTATTCATCCATACCCCATGCATTTGGAAATACCTAAATTCAATCATTTCAATAGCAAGAAGACCCACAATAGCATTTTTGGTCGTTCAAACACGGGTGTTATTTGATCGCTCACGATGATGCTTTGCTATTGCAAACCTTTCCCATGTCTCTGAATGGACTGCATTAGATTGGTATAGTGGGTTACCTAGACACTCTATATTCTCATTCAATCAGGTAGCCCAAGCCTTCTTGGATCATTTCTCTATCAATATCATCAAGAAGGTTACCATGACCGACCTATACTCCACGCGTTAGTATGAGGATGAATCTATCGCAGATTTTGTCACTCGCATAGCTTGATCAATCAACTCACCTTCCAACTACCGCAAATAGAACTCATCGAGCTCTTCACACAAGCTTGTGCTAGACATATCTCACCAACCTTGCAGGTCCAAACCTTCCGAACATTCGATGAAGCATTCACTATGGCACGAAAGTTAGAGATTCGGGCCATCAAAGAGAAGAAAATCCAATTACGCAATAAGAATTTGACATTCAAGTTGAATGATACCTCTTCTTCTTCCAAACCACAAAATAATTATTCAAAGGCTAAGGGCACTGCTAACGTAGTGGTACTCAAGGCCAACCCAACTCATCCATCAAATCAAGCTACCCCCTCATCTAATCTCTCACCCATCTAGACTTTTCAATTCAAACGAGAGCAATGCAGAAATACACCCCAATTGGGGAACCTTACTCTTTTGTCTTAGAAAAGCTTATCAAAGCCAGAGCCATCACCCTTCCACCTATAAAACCACACACTGGTTTCGACCCTACTCGCCCATGCCCGCATGGTATAAAGAACATGACTTCTGTAACTATCATCAAGTAAAGGGTCATAGTGACGGAAATTGCATCACTTTCAAAAATATTGTCCAAGAAATGCTCGAGAAAGGCGAGTTAACCATGGATAATCCTAATGCACATGCCAACCAAAACCTACACATATTTAAGAAACCATTTCCCAACCATGCCCCTTCGTTTGATCAAACCAGTGAGACCTCAACTCATGATACCCATACCCACGAGGTCCACGCTATCTTTAATGATGTACATGTCGCCTCCCAATTACCTCACATTCCTTCCATAGAGGAAATCTTAGCCCAAAATCCTCCTTCCACGTTGGAACCCACCGAACCTACTCCTCCACCCGCAGGAACACCTTTCATCTCCTTCATCACCTACGGAGGAGTCTTCCACTAACATCGAGACCATTTCACCTTTGGCTTCTCCACTTAGAGAACCGGTACCCACAGTACCTCCTCCACTCACAGAGGAGCACCCATTACCTCCTCCACCCACAAAGGAGCACCCATCATCTCCTCCACCTATAGAGGAGCTCCCATCATCTCCTCTACCTATCATAGACCCAGTTGAGATACCGTTGCCTCTTGGTGAGCATTCTCCATCAGCTACCCAAAATCCTGCGGACCTACTTTCGGTTCTCTTACCCACGGAAGCTAAAGCTAGCCAATTTCCTATCTCTAAGACACATTTTACAAGAATTGTCATTAAGTCCTCATCAACTCCACCCACAGACATGTCGTTCTCACATTTAGTCGATCACTTAGATTATGTGGATAGAGCCTTATTATGGGGGCGTCTTTTGCTTCCGGTCTCAACACAGATGTAGATGTCACTTACTGATACTTCCACTATCTACCCAAAAATATTTCGACCAATCAAACTAAATACAACCACCTCTATCACAAATCCTTCCATGACACCTGTCATAGCTCAAACCATACCCTTACCCATAACCCAATCTACATCTAAACCCAAACCCACACCTACAACATTTGCCTCGACTAAACCTATTACCATCTTAGGGGTTACCCCAACCACCAGTAGCCTTACTCATCCACCTATCAAACTGGATTTAGCTACATCCTCCAAAGTCAACACCACACCTAATCGACACCTAAATAGAAGCACCAAACCCATAGAACCCATACCCCGGTTGCGCCAATCACACCTTCACCTGTCCCATCTGTCTTAAGACCTCAACTTCCCAACATGGTCAAGTAACCTCCACCCGTCAATAAACCAAAAACATAAAAACCCATTCCTTCCTCACAAACCTCTAACCTACCCAAACTCCCAACATGACTTACACCCACACCTAGAATATCACTACCACCCATACCTCTAATACCCTCACTCTTTCTTCACTACCCACTACACTTGTCCCTCACACCCCATGCACGGTCTCGCGTCATCTACCTTCGAGCACCCCCGTATCCTCGTGGGTAACTCGTCCTCTTCCCCCATCTACCTTTCCTTCTAGACCTCGTACACCCATATCACCTTTACCCAAGAAGGTGCAACCCAAAAACAAAACTCCACTACCCCACAATAAGGTAGTTAGAACAACCATACACCCTCCTGCCCATTCATCCACCATACCCCTACCCAAACAGACACGACCAATGCCCAAAACCAGGCCATCACCCAGAACCATAGCTCGATCTGCTCCTCCTCTTCCAAATACCGTCCCTCAATAATCAACCACCCCTATACCCAAACCCACCTTCACTTCCCATTGCGATCCACTAACAGTAGGGTCTTATGCCAAAATTTTAACCAACCTCCTTGAGACTTCTGTTATCACATTACCGCCACTTAGACCTTATGACCCCCTCAAACCCAAGCCAAAATGGTTTGATGACACCAAAATTTGTGCCTACCATCGTGTTCAAGGGCACGATGTGGAGAACTGTAAGGCCTTGAAAACCGTCCTTATCTAGTTGTGTCCTCCAGAAGCCAACTTTGACGATGACGACCTTCTCGACGAGGACCCTGCTTCACCGACACCCCTTCCCACACTGTCCACTCAACAACCATGACCTCCACCTCCACAGCTCCTAGAGCCACCTCCAAGATTTGAGATTAACATGGTTCGCATCGAGAGCTCACCAAACCTCCACCCAAATGCTAGTGTGCTCAGCTCACCTCACAGGGTTTTTCTCCTCCAATAGGTTTTTTCCCATTATGTCATTATACCACTCACCCTACACCTTCTCTGTTTGCCAACTCCCCTCAGATCAACATGATACACGTCACTACACATGCTTAGAAGGATAAGGGCAAAGAAAAGGAAACCGACCCACCAAATAATCCCATACCCAACATACCATCTACACCCATACCTAAAATCACTATCTGTGGCCCCACATACCCCATTTCCAACGGCGTCACACATCGCACCATGCTCAAACAATTACACCAATCTCCCCTCAAAATGTCCTTATATGACCTCATTCAAACCTCGGAATCCCATCATCAAGCTCTCATGGAGGTTCTTCAATCTATTGAGGTTTTACCCAATGACCCTACACCCGTAGCCTCCATTATCACACCTCATCATGTAGCCTCTCTCACTAAATTACCACCTCCATCTTCGCCCCACCCTATTCACCAAGTAGCCTCCCTTAGCTTCTCAGAGGAAGAGATCGCGCCACACCAAAATGATGACCCAGACCCAACCCTCTTCATCTCTGTCCACATCGATGACATACGGGTATGATGTGTGATGATTGATGGGGGTGCTAGCATTAATATCATTTCATCCCATGCATTCACTCAAATGCGCATACCTGATAATTACATGCATAAACATCCTGTCATGTTGCATTCATTCAATGATGCTATCACCTCTAAATTAAGCACCGTCATCCTCCACGTTCACGTGGGCCCTTGCACTGTTCCATAATTATTTTATGTTTTGGAAGGGGAGTTTCAATATAACTTGTTGTTTGGCAGACCTTGGATTCGTGTCATGGGTTACGGTCCTTCCACTTTGCATTATTGTGTAAAGTTTGAACAAGAAGGACACACCTATACCATTCCAGCTGAATCTATCACCTTTCAAAACATGCAACATGCTTTACCAACCCAATGATGTGCTTATACCCGTTAAAGCATCTACCTCCGCGACCACCACCGCTTCACCTACACCTCCACTTACCAATACAGTCATTACCTCATCCACACATACCTCCTCCATTCCTACCACTTTGCCATAACCTCCACGGCTGACCCATCACCTCCCAATCCGTTAACTCTACCTCCGCATCGACCTCCAACACTTCCTCCATTCCAGCTACTCCATATCAACCACCAATCCCTTGGAAGGTGTTTTTCAACGCTCACTCTTGGGAGTACTACCTATATATAGTGTCAACACATTCCTTACTCCACAAGAGTATGGAAGTCTTCATCAACACCCTCATGCTTACGATCACCGCATAGAGAACGCCTCCTTTATGGTCCTCTTCATCTCCGTACTAGTCTCAACTATGGGGGACTTAATACTACTACTTACACACCCGAACCACCATCACAAACTCGCCCATTTTCCACCGACTTCCAATCACTTACCAATCACCGTTTTCGCCCACACCTTCCTCCATCGATGTGTGTGGAAGGGTTTTGGTTTTGGCTTTTATGAGAAAGGCCACCATATCGTCATTCCATGTGTACCACCCGCAAACATAACGACCGTAGTGGTAACACCATTTCCTTGGGGCCTTTGACTTATCAATGTGAGGGTGAGGCCCCTTTCACTCTTCCCTTCCTGTATCCTGAAATGATCGATGATGATACACCTTCAATTAATGTCGTTCAATGTTAGGATGATGAATCTATACTCACCTACCTTGGTGTAGAAGATTCATATATTCATCGGTTGTTACCTTCTGAGACATAAACCATGTTGAATGAATCAACTATCGAGATCAACATTCATACTCAGGATGACCTGCACATCCTAAAGATCGGTCAATATTTAGATGCTGCCAAACAGGAAGCCATCACTTCTTTTCTCAGAAGCCATAACCACGCTTTCACTTGGTCTTATGCAGACATGCCCAGTATTGACCCCACCATAGTGGTCCACAATATCGTAACCATTCCCAATGCCAAACCCATCAAACAAAAGATGAGGAAAATGCACCCTTGCATTGCTCTTCTCGTCAAAGAAGAATTTTAGTGCCTTCTTTCCATTTCCTTCATCTTACCCATTGATTATCCTTGTTGGATTTCTAACATTGTCCCTGTCACTAAAGCAACAGGGGGACTCCGCATTTGCACAAACTTCCATGACCTCAACCTAGCCTACCCGAAAGATGACTTTCCCTTACCCAGTATTGACCTTACCACTAGTCACGAGATGCTATCGCTCATATATGGCTTCTCGGTTATAACCAAATCTTGCTTGCCCCATAATATCAACACAAAACCGCGTCATCACCCCTTGGGGGACCTTCTTCTACCGAGTCATGCCTTTTGGCCTTAAAAACGCTGGTGCCACATATCAATGGGCTATGACTTACATCTTCCATGATATCATGCATCGTATATTGGAAGATTACATGGATGATCTCCTAGCCAAATCTAAATGCCACTCTAAGCACCTTGCCATCCTCAAAACCATTTTTGACCGCCTCATTAAATATTGCGTTCACTTCAGCCAAAGAAGTGTATCTTCACGGTTCTCTTAGGAAAGCTCCTGGGATTTATTATTTCCTTACGTGGTATAGAAGTTAACCCTGCTAAAGTCAAGGCCATTCTAGAAATGCCTCTACCCACTAACCTTAAACAACTTCGTAGCCTGCAAGGTAAGTTGCAATCTATTTGCCATTTCATTTCACAATTATCTGATCGATGTCAACCATTTCATCATCTGCTCAAGAAGGATGTCTCCTTTAAATGGGATGATGACTGCCACAAAGCTTTTGAGGCCTTAAAACAATACCTTCTCCAACCACCCATACTCATTCCACCTAAAGATGATCAACCTTTTTACCTATACATCTCAGCTATTGATCACTCCTTGGGATCCATGCTCACTCATCGCAATGAACAACATAGGGAGCAGCGGTTTATTACATAAGTCGTACTCTTTTGGACTATGAAACCCGATACACCCATCTCGAAAATTTTTTTCTTAGCCTTAGTTTTCGTTGCCACTAAACTCCGCCATTACCTACTCAACCACAAAACCTATGTTGTGACCAACACCGACCCCTTACACTTCATGTATGCCAAACCTTATCAAAATCAACGTGCCACACACTAGCTTATGCTTTTAGCTGACCTTGACCTCAAATTCATTCATCAAAAGTCCATCAAGGGTCAGGCTATCGCCAACCAAGTGGCCGACGCACCTCTTTCTGGGGAGTAACCCTCTAATTTTGACTTTACCGATGAGTCAATTGCTACCCTTTCCCTGGACGAACCCCCTTACCAAATTACACTCTTCTTCGATAGTTCCAAGTGTCAGCATGGGGGTGGGGCTGGTATTATCCTCATTCCCCTTGATGGTGAACCCATGCCTTTGTCTTTCAAACTAGATTTTGATTGCACCAACAATATCGCCGAATACAAAGCACTCGTATTAGGTCTCCAAGCCACCTACGCCCTAGATGTCAAATCCATCAACATCTTTGGTGATTCTCAATTGGTCATAAACCAAGTCAATGGTATATACCAATGTCGTAACAAGATACTTCAAAAGTATAAACATCATGTAGATGTACTTTTGACCACCTTTGACCGTTACACCCTTCAAACCATCCCACGTTCAACCAACAAATTTGTAGATACCATGGCCTGCTTAGCTTCCCAAATACCCACTTCACCCATTGATTCTAAAATCTTTGTCACCATACAACCTCCAATCACCTTCTTATTTACCTCATGATGTTTACTTTGTCAGAACCACTACCCCTGACCCAGTGACCTTTGGTATAAACAATACTCCAACTATCTTTCTCTCTCCATATTACCCCCTGATCTCACCTCGTAACTTGAGACAACATGCCTTCCTTAAATAGGTCTCTCGTTATGTCATCCGGGGACTCCTCTATAAGCACGACTTTGATGGTATTCTCTTACGATGCCTCACAAGTTCTGAAATTCCTTATACCATTAAGGAAGTTCATGACGACACATGTGGAGGTCACTTCGGTGGCCTTGCCTGTTGCTAAGCGTATTCTTCCCCAGGCTATTATGGTGACCCTTAACCATGATTGTTATGACTACGTCAAACATTGTGTAAAATGCCAAAAACATTCCAATCTTCATCATACACCTAGTCATGCCTTCATAAGTCAGTCGCTCGTGACCTTTGGTCATTCTCTCAATGGGGTTTGGATCTTTTTGGAGAAATCAATACCCATTCTTCCCAACGCCATCAATGGATCATCACTTTGCACTTGAATATTATACCAAATGGGTGGAAGCCATACCACTCATCTCCACAAAAGCTGAGAAAATATGTGAGTTTATCAATCATCACATCATTTGTCACTTTGGTGTTCCTCATCGCCTCATCACTGATAATGGAAAACAATTCAAAAACAAAACATTGCAAAAACTTTACGATGCCTTTGGCATTCAACTTAGTTTCTCATCACCTTATTACCCACAAACCAATGGCCAAGCTGAATCCACTAACAAAACCCTCAACAAAATTCTTATGAAAGTGGTTAATGATACTAGGAAGGATTGGCATACGCACATTCCTTTTGCCCTGTGGGCATACCGCACTAGTATTCGCACTTCCACTGCGGCCACACCCTTTTCTCTGGTCTACGGTACAGGCAGTCCTGCCTCTCGAAGTCCAGATTCCCTCACTCCGCATTTCTCTCCATGACATGCTCAATGATGATGACTTTCATGAGGACCGTTTAGCACAACTTGAGTTATTAGACGAGTGTCGTCTTAATGCTTTGGATCACCTTCAAGTTTACCAAAAACGTATCAAACGTGCCTACAACAAACGTGTCCATGCACAAACCTTCCAAGTCGGTGACCTTGTCCTGAAAGAAAATCAACATGTAACTAAAGCAGAAAAAAAAGTAAATGGGGAAAATTTGCTCCTAATTGGCTTGGACCATACATCGTGACTCATACCTATGGATCAGGTGCTTATCGTTTATCTTCACTCGATGGTAAACCCGAACCTGAGCCCCTTAACACCTTGCATCTTTGACCATTCTATTGTTGACTTGTAGTCCTACCTCACCTTTTGTCTCTTTCCATGCTCGTCCCTTGAGTGCTATCCACTTCATACACCTCACTAGCGATTAAACCAGAATCATGTGAGTACCCGTCACTTGTTATCTTCTCTTGAATATGTGTACCATGACACTTTGCACATAGCATGATTCTCATGGATACTTTTCATCTACCTTTAGATGAGATCCCATGGTTATTCCACCTTGCCTTTTGAACAAGATTCCTATCCTCCACCTTGGTCTAGTCCATGAATTCAAATCCCTCACATGGGATATAACTCCTTGAGTCAAACTTCCACTCAAAAGATGACTCCCTCAAAAGGACATCTTCCTCTCGACAATTGCTGCTATAAATAGAATACTCCCTCGAAGGATAGCTATGTAAAGCTCTTTAAAAAATGAGAGCAACCAAAGCTTCCCGCATTGATCAACTTCACAAAGACCTCAAGGAGTTAAATTTTCTTCATCCCATATAGACTTCCCACATCGATTAGTCTATCTCAACTATAAGTCAAAACAACAAACCTTTTAGTCATGGACTTACCCATTATGACCTAGGTTATCTTTCCTAAAGCGCATGCTACCTATACCATATAAAAATTAACTACCTTTTATCCTTCTTACCATTCCCATTCCCATCTCCTACTACCTCAAGGGACTTCTTGGAACTTAGACATTTGGTGATCACGTGACTACTTTTCACCGTAGAACAATCAATCATGTAATGTCTTTAGGGTCTTACGTTCATCACCTCCTCCAAGGTATGATCTACTCGGTATGATCCTACCCAATCAGGTGGCTTTATTTCCCCCTCTTATCTTTTAACCATCTTTGTTTATGTTTTGATTACCTTATACAGGACTTGGTCCTCGACACTTACCTTTGGGGTAATCTTCTTCTTTTGCCACAATCGACCCCACCTACATCACTTTACCTATAATCCACCCACACCTAACATCTAAAACCCACACCATGCCTAAAACCTACTAACTCATTTTCATACCTCCTCATATTCTTCCCTAGCTCATGGGAGAACTACATTGGTCTTAGGTCCCCTTTCGTTGGGACTGTGTGTGGCATTACTCCGAGGGCATGGGGCCCTTGGAGGTTAGCTCAACCATTTCTCTACCCTAACCAATTCATTCTTCATCTTCCTAAATCACATTTCACCTCACTTAGTTTCCTTTATATATATATACCCAAAATTGGAAATTAAGCCAAACTAACAACAAGTTGCTTAACATCTTTATCATTAGCACAACATACATTTATTACACCTACCATTTCTCTAACATCATCATACATGTCATATACAACATCTTACACATGACCCCTATTATCCATCATTGCATAAAATACTGAATCACAACTTCACCTACTTTCTAACTCAACCATGCCTATAACTTGACTCGATCCATGCCTAAACCAACCTAACTCAACCATGCCTATAACTTGACTCGATCCATGCCTAAACAAACCTAACTCAACCATGCATGTAACCTGACTTGATCCATGCCTAACAGACCTAACTCGATCCATGCCTAAACAAACCTGACTTGATCCATGCCTAACAGACCTGACTCGATCCATGCCTAAACCAACCTGACTCCATCATGCCTAACTCACCTAATTTCCATCCATATCAAAATAACAAATCAACAAAACAACAAATCAAAATCTCATCAACACATCAATCAAATCCAGAATCACATGTATCTCATCATATAAATAACTATGTATCTCAATACAATATACATGGCTATCTCATCATGTCCATCATCTCAAGATCATCGATACGTAGGCCGATACACAATACAACATGTCATCGACACGTAGGCCGGTCTCATATATACAACAAAATAATGAAATAATACAAAATCTCTTCGGCACGTAGGCCGGTATATGCTCAAAATATACAAAACCTCTCATACATCCTCACTGTCATCGACATGCAGGCTAGTATGTGATAAAAAATATAACTATCTCTTAGCACGTAGGCGGTATAAATCACAAAATGACTATCATACATCAAAAACCAGGCGACCACATATCAGGCATCTCGGTAGATGTCCTCCATCTTTGTATCACCTGTACCCTCGGCCTCCTGGGTCCCTACTAGTGCCTCAACTGGAGCTAGTCTCCGTGCGCTAGTAGCCTCTTCCTGATTGGGCCTCGGAGCTCGCTGACCCCTTGTGCTCTCCACACTGTGAGTGTAGGATCTCATCCTCTCATTAGATGCCTGTTGTGCCTGTACTCAACATAGGATATGAAGTCTATCCCGACCACCATTAACTGGTCCTAGTAATATCTAGCCTCACCTAGGGCATCCCGTAACCTAGATACATGCACGGTCTGTGGTGGTCCCATAGGTCTCGGCCCCTGTACCTATCCTGTGGGACCCTGCCCCACTCCTGCCTATGAACTGGGACTCGGTCCCGGTGCTCTAATGGTGGTGCCTGTGGTGGTGCCCCCTATCCCTGTGCTTGTATCTGGGCTTGTAAGACCCCATCTATGCAGGGCCAGGCCAATCCCTATAAACCTACCACCTATGCCTGTAAGGATGCCACCTAACCATCCCCCTCCTCTCCATCTCCATCTCCTCCACCGCCATCTAGGCCTCAAACCACTGACCACCTATACCTTTAGCTCTGCTACCTCTTCCATAGAGCTCTTTAGTTGTATGTCTCAGTATACCCAACTGGGTAATGAGAGTATCCACCTGCCCCTGTAGGGCATCTCTTTGCACCGTGATGGTGGCTAGATCCAGCTACCCCAGGTCTGGGTGGTATGGCTTGTAAGTGAGCCACCCACCACTATTTATACCTGTTTGTGCACTCGGCGTCATCTATCCACCGGTCCACTGCTTGCTCCTCCTACCTTGTGGGCACTGTAGGCTATGGTAGAGGTAAGGGCCTCTCCACGTCGTCTCTCCGTATTGTGGGAAGGGCGGAGGTATGTCCTGTACTAACCCGAACTGCCACCCGAATCTGCTACCAGATCATCTCGTACTCCCAAAGCACGACCCCAGTATCCATCTCTCTAGTTTGAGCTGAGCTCACTAGCTCCTCATGCATATGCCTATATGAGGGGAATCCCACATATGGCCTCCATATAATGTCCACTCCGAACAACCCCTCCAAAGAATCGCCGGAAAATAGGCCACATCATGTGTGGGCCTCTCAGATCACCGCTCTCCAATAACTGGCACCCATCTCCTATACCCCACCCGCACAAATCTCGCTAGGAATGCATCTGCTCGGGGCATCCCTATAGGCCACACACAAACTATGTGCTCATACACCCAATGAGTGCAGGAAGGTATAACATAGGGTTTGAACCAGCGCAATCACTCATATGCCCACAACTCCTGTCATACTACACCAAGAATGTTGATGCCTAGGCAAAGCAGGTCTCATTAACCATCATATCTTGGAGTACCCCCATCAGTGATAAGGGAAAACGTCCACCCTTTGCATCTGGCAGTGCATAGCAGCACACTACCTCCATCAACAAAACCACTAGCCTCGTCTCCTCCGGACAGGCTAGGTACATCTATCCATAGCTCAAGTTGGCACTATGAATCTCAAATCGATCATCCCCTCTCCAAAAATAGTCACAATCAACTCCTCTGAGGCCTCGGAGGAGATAGAGTAGACCTGTGCACCCAATATGGGTAACCGAAGAATCTAGAACATGTCCTCTAGGGTGATTGTAATCTCACCCGTCGGTAGGTGGAACGTGTTGGTCACGGAATCCCATCTATTGATGAGCGCAACCATCAAACTAGGATACTAGACTACATGTCGATAGTGACAAACCCCACTCAAGCCCACTACCTCCTCATGGTGTAGCTCCTCTGGGATCGTTTGTGTCACGATCTTTCACCAATAGAGGCGGAACCCTGTCCCGCATATGTAGTCTGCGCTCTCCCCTGCATCCAATACAAACAAAACATTAATCTACATTTATCATATCCATTTTTACCACTTATCATTTTCCCACACCCTATTTTCAACCTACCCATCTCACCCACCTAGCCCACATCACTTTTGGACCCTTGTTCCCGATAACTTGCAGTACAGTTCACCCTTTACGACCTTGGTCCCCCTTAGCCGACATCGGTCACCTATTTGGTGATCGATATCTTTGGTTCACCCTTATTGATCCGGTCACCCCTTTATCGACATCGGTCCACCTGCCAGGGTGATCGATACCGGTTCCGCCTTACCAACGCCGGCCAAACTTGATCGCGCGCCAATCAACATCATGGTAAAACTTGTGATTTTCCAAAACCCCCTTTTCTAAAACACCTCCCCTTGCCCCTTTTCCCCACCTATAATGACCTAAACTTCCTTGGACCTCAACGCCCCTATACGAGTTAATTTCCCTCCCCATTCATCTTTTAACCTACTATTCCCCCATTTCCAAATTTAACCCATTCCCACCCACAAAAAACCAAACAATCTGTGTGCATGTATACTTTGCTTAATGCTAAATCAAATGAAGCAAGAACTACCACCTAAAATAGTTCTACAATTTAGCTAAAACAAAGCATAAACACCATCAAGATAGAGAACTAAGCAAGATCTAAACTAACATTATAACTTTGAAAACATGAGATCAAAACTATGCATGCTATTTTAACATCTCTACTCTCCTAGATTACCAACAAGAATGAATGGACCTATTTAGCTCCAATGGCAATCAAAATTTCTTTGTTTGATCCTTAAAGAATGCAAGAATAGGAAGCTTTAGCTCTTAACAATGGTGACCTCTCAAGAAAACAAAAGGCAAGCTCTTAGTCTCTTTGTTATATGCTTTGCATTTTCTCTCTTAGGAGTTTAGGTGTAAGTAAAAAGGTAGGTGGAGGGCTCTTTATATAGCCCAAAGGATAAAGGATTCAACACATTCTCATGAATGTGGGATAAAGGTAAAACATGATTAGGAATGGATAAGGTTGCTTTATTAAAGGTAACCTTACTTTAGAAGGGTTTAATTTATGCTTAGCAAGTCATGGGAGTTGGGGGTGTTTTAATTAATCAAAGGTGATTAACTAATAGGTAGATGTAAGCTTATAGAAGATAATTAGAGGAATATTAGTACGATTTAGGCTATTATAAGGGGATTAAATCAATTAAATATTGATTTATTAGTTAAATGGAAGGAAAACTAATTAATTAATCTAGGTAGAAGGGGTGATTTATTAACGAAAGGTCGTTAATTAGGGTATTTGTTGGATAGGAAACTTAATTAATTAACTTAGTGTAATTAATTAATGATGATATGAGGGAAAATGAGTGCTTTTGATGATATGTCATCGATTTGCGAGAAAGGGGATAATTAACGCAATTTAAGTATTTAAATTGCTTGGGCGTAATTATAGGTGTCTACATTTGCCCCTCTTTGGGGTGGCGTAAGTGATGCCACTTCAAAGATAGTAGACAGAAGAGATTTTGAAGGGATAGAAGAAAAATTAGTAGGAGGGAGAGATGCCCCCTCGAGTGTCGATGGGGTGATGGAAGAAGCCGATCGATGATCGAAAAAGGTGAGATATAGGCAGAAGAAGGGGGATGAGGTAGGATGCCTTGATGAGAGGGAGAATTAGGGATGAAAGGGAAGTGGTGTAGAAGAAATATGGATGAGGGGGGAGAAGAGCTTAGCCTCTAGCCATGTATTTGTTTGAAACAATTTGGATGTCATCATATTGCCATAGGAACTACGTCATCGGTCCTTATGAAAAATATAAGCATACAACAAAGGTAGAATGACATGAAAAGCCATAATACGAACAATTGTCCATTCTTTGAAAGTACCAACTCCACACAAAATACAATAATGCAATGTAATACGAGAAGGAAACAAGCTCATATAACAGGGAAAACAAGTACGAACACACATATCCAACCCAACAATAGTCAAGACAGTTGTACAAATGTTTTGTTATCAGTGTTGAAGAGATCCACAAGTTTGTGATTGACAAGGGTTAAAAATGACGCCCCGAGCAAGGATACATGCAAGGGGAAATGACAATGGACATGGGTCCATGAAAAGTGTTTGTGTGCAACGAAACAACACCATGCAACAAAAGTGCCCCAGAGTACAGACAAAGCAAGCAATTAGCTTTGTGAATGGTTGTGAATCCGATGATCCGTGAGTCGTATTAATCGGGGAAGATGTGAGAAAAACCAACAGGATATGGAGAAAATACCATGCGCAAGACACAAGTTTCAACCGTAATAAGCAAGTTACCATTTTTGTAGGGTTTTTTACTTTTTAGGATTTTTGTGAAAAATTTTGCCTGTTTTTGGATTTTTTGATATATAGATATTGTTTTTGTTGTTTTTGCTTTCCAAGCCATGGTGAAGAGTAGAAGAAAGTAGAAGAAGAAATCGAAGGGCCTAGAGGCGATAGAGAGTGCCCTTTGATGGTATCCCTCATGATGGATAGGGTGATATGATGATATTGGTGCGGGGGATAGATTTTTATTATGTGCAACCCTATTGCCCCATTGATGATACGATATGTGATGATTAGCTTAACATATATGCATGATGTAAAACTTAGCATTTTTGTTTATATATGATGTATAGATGATGTTAGATGTGATGATAATGATGGTAACATGATGTGAATGATAACAAAACAGAGCACATGCAAGAAACATAGCCAAATGCTACAAAGAACACCAGGAATTAATGCAATACACCATGAATCACCATGCCTTATTAACAAGTAACAAAACACAACCAAATGCATTAAGAAAGAAATAAATAATTAACACACTAGCATGTCGAAACCCACTACAATATGCACAAGCAAGAATGAATCTATTCTAAGCAAGAAAAGATAAACTCTAACAAAGTACACCCAAGCAACAAACAACTCAAAATTAAGCCCACAAAACACTATACAAACAACAAGCAAAGCAAGGAAACAAGGCAATGCAAGTAAATGTTTTTGTAAGATATGTTTTCATAAACCGATTTTCTATTGTTTAGGTTTTTGTGAAACAATTTTCTATTATTTTTGTGTTTTCTCAAAACAATGTTCTATTGTTTTTGTGTTTTCTCAAAACAATGTTCTATTGTTTTAGTGTTTTTCTCAAAACAATTTTCTATTGTTTTTGTGTTTTTCTCGAAACAATTTTCTATTGTTTTTGTGTTTTTAACACTTTTCCAAACCGTGGTGAATAGTAGAAGAAAGTAGAAGAAGAAAGCGAAGGGCCTAGAGGCGACAGAGAGTGCCCTTTGATGGGATCCCTCATGATGGATAGGGTGATATGATGATATTGGTGTGGGGGGATAGATTTTTGATTATGCGCAACCCCTCTTGCCCCCATTGATGATACGATATGTGATGATTAGCTTAGCATACATGCATGATGTAAAACTTAGCATTTTTGTTTATATATGATGTATAGATGATGTTAGATGTGATGATAATGATGGTAACATGATGTGAATGATAACAAAATAGAGAACATGCAAGAAACATAGCCAAAGAACACCAGGAATTAATGCAATACACCATGCATCACCATGCCTTATTAACAAGTAACAAAACACAACCAAATGCATTAAGAAAGAAAGAAATAATTAACACACTAGCATGTCGAAACCCACTACAATATGCACAAGCAAGAATGAATCTATTCTAAGAAAAAAAGATAAACTCTAAAAAAGTACACCCAAGAACAAACAACTCAAAAGTAAGCCCACAAAACACTATACAAGCAACAAGCAAAAGCAAGGAAACAAGGCAATGCAAGTAAATGTTTTTGTAAGATATGTTTTCATAAACCGATTTTCTATTGTTTAGGTTTTTGTGAAACAATTTTATATTGTTTTTGTGTTTTGTGAAACAATTTTCTATTATTTTTGTGTTTTCTCAAAACAATGTTCTATTGTTTTTGTGTTTTCTTAAAACAATGTTCTATTGTTTTTGTGTTTTTCTCAAAACAATGTTCTATTGTTTTTGTGTTTTTCTCGAAACAATTTTCTATTGTTTTTGTGTTTTCTCAAAACAATGTTCTATTGTTTTTGTGTTTTTCTTGAAACAATTTTCTATTGTTTTTGTGTTTTTCTCGAAACAATTTTCTATTGTTTTTGTGTTTTTAACAGTTTTCCAAAGCTATGTGTAGGTAACCAAGAAAGCATGGATGCCCCCAGTGTTAGGTGGGGAATATACAAGGGCAGAAGCCACGTGCTTATGAACAAGAAGGTGAAGTCGTTGAGTTGCCCCCAGCGTAAGATGGGAAATAACAAAAGACCATGTCCCTTACAGATGAATAGAAGAAGGCAAATCCGGATCAAGGCTGGACAAGATGGTGTACACAAGGAAACTCGAAGGCAGAACCAGGTCCAAGACAAAGACAACTACCCTTCTAATATAGAATTCTTGTGAACAACGAATCCTCCCGAGGTGCCGAAACCGGTTTTCACCCAAGGACTTGTCCAAAGTGCCACAATTGTGTGGTTTTCACTAGTGGACGACCTGTTTTCTCTTTTTCTTTTTCTATTTTTTTTTTTTTTATGTTTTTGTATTTTATTTTATTTTTGTGCCATGTTCAAGCATAGAACTTCTTAAGATGCATGGCATTCATTGGCTCTCGGAGCTCATCACCATTGGGGTGAGCCAATTTGTATGCCCGGTGCCGTACTTGGAAACTATGACATAGGGTCCTAACCAATGTGGTTCAAACTTCCCTTTCTTTTCTTGCTCTGCTATGGTGTTGAACTGGTTCTCCTTCATAACTAAATCACCCACCTCAAACTGGTGAGGGATGATTCTCTTGTTGTAGTTGTGGGAGATTCTGTGTTGATATACCTTCAGGTGATTAAGAGTGCGAATGTGCCTCTCATCCAGGAGCTCTAACTCATCCAATCTTGCCACTCGATAATCTTCATCCTTATCCAAATAGTCCCGAAGAGAAATTCATAGGGATGGGAGTTCGATCTCTAAAGGGATGATAGATTCTGTCCCAAACACTAGGGAATATGGCGTCGCACCCGTAGGAGTGCGAATTGATGTTCGGTAGGCCCAGAGGGCTGGGTGGATTTGTAGGTGCCAGTTTCGACCGGTTTTGCTAACCATCTTCTCCATTATCCTTACCAAAGTCTTGTTTGTTGCCTCAGCTTGTCCATTACCCTGAGGGTAATATGGCGTGGACCATTTCAATCTGATTTGGAACCGTTGGCAAAGACCTTTCACAGTTTTGTTCTTAAATGACTTCCCATTATCTGTGATAATGGTGCGGGGATACCATATCGACAAATAATGTGATTCATGATGAATTTAGAAATCATGCTCCTGTGACATTGGTTAAAGGGACAACCTCCACCCATTTTGTAAAGTATTATGTAGCTGTGATGATATGTGTATGACCATCAGATGAGGTAGGAGTAAGCTTCCCTATTAGATCAAGTCCCCACTTGGAGAATGGCCATGGGGTAGTGATTGGTTGCAATGGTTGCGATGGAGCATGGATGAAATTTCCATACTTTTGGCAAACCACACATTTTCTAACATAATTACAACAATCAGTTTCCATGGTGGGCCAATAGTAACCTACTCTTAACAATTTCTTAGCCAAGACCATTCCGTTTGTATGTGCTCCGCATACTCCTTCATGTACTTCTTTAATTGCTGGATTGACTCCGTCACATCCAGACAACGTAACAGATTCCCATCATAGCCACGATGATAAAGTGTACCTCCTAAAAGGGTGTAATAGGATATCTTGTGAATCGGGCTTTGCTTTTGAGACGGGAGATATTGGGAGGGAAAGTACTTGTCCTTAAGATAGGTGAAAATGGGTTCGTACCACGGGAATAGGGACCAACAACCTCATAAGCTAGGAAAGATTCTGCACGTCATACGCGGAGATTTTCTACAAAAATGGCATATCATTGTTCCCTAGTGGAATACGAAGCATAGATCCCACCATTGCCATGGCATATGCCGATTTGTTCTGCACTCTTGGGATATGCTCAAAGGTAATGTGCACAAAATACTCCTTTAGAGTTTCCACTAACTTCTTGTAAGGTATGAGCTTGTCATCCTTAACTTTATACTCATCATTAACCTATTTGATGATTAGTTGTGAATCACCTACAACCTTAACATGTTGAATATTCCACTTGATGGCTAGCTTCATCCCTGCAATGAGTGCTTCATATTCTGCAATGTTGTTCGTGCAAGGGAAGGCCAAGGCGGAAAGCTTGCGGTATAGGATCACCCGAAGGAGTAATAAGGACCACTCCTGCACCTGAACCATGAAACGTAAAAGATCCATCAAAATGTATCTGCCATACGATAGATTCTTCAATGTAGAGCAAAGATGCATCTAGCAGATCCAGACTCAAAGGTTCTGTGCTTTGCAAAGGTGCTTCCGCTAGCTGGTCGGCAAGTACTTGTCCTTTAACTAATTTTTGATGGACAAATTCTATATCAAACTCACTGAGTAGAATGATCCAATTAGCCATTCTACCTGTGAGGGCGGGTTTGGACAACAAATACTTGAGTGGGTTGACCTTGGATATGAGCTTGGTCTTAGTATTTAGCAGGTAATGGTGAAGTTTCTGAAAGGTAAAAACAACGGCCAAGAAAGCCTTTTCAATATGAGGATAATTAAGTTCATAGGCAATGAGGGTGCGACTCAGATAGTACACTGCTTTCTCTTTATGGCTAAGGTTGTATTGGGCGAGCAGTGCACCAATAGCGTATTGTGTAGTGGAAATATAGAGCAAAAGTGGTTCTCCCAGGAGTGGGAGGCATGAGGACAGGTGGATTAGCTAGGTATTGTTTAAGCAAAGAAAAGGCTTGCTATTTGCTCGGGTCCCCAGATGAAAGCAACGTCCTTCTTAAGAAAATGAGTGAATGAGTGACATTTATCTGCAAGCTAGGAGATAAAGCGGTGAATGGCTTGAATTTTCCCTTGCAAGCTACGCAGTTGCTTGATATTCTCAGGTGGAGGCATTTCAGTGATGGCAGACACTTTAGCAGGGTCTACCTCAATACCTCATCTTGACACAATGAAGCCCAATAGTTTCCCAGATAGCACACCAAAGACACACTTCTTTGGATTCACTGACTTTGTATTCACGCAGGCATTCAAAGATATGCCGCAAAATGATAGGATGATCCTCTCTTGTTTTGGACTTTCCCAGGATGTCGTCTATGTAGTCTTCCATGATGTCATGAATCATATCATGAAAGATTACTGTCATGGCCCGCTGATAAGTTGCTCTCGCATTCTTAAGGCCAAATGGCATCACTTGATAACAGAAGGTGCCCCAAGGAGTTGTGAAAGTTGTTTTGTGTTGGTCTTCCTCAGCGATCTTAATTTGATTATAACCCAAAAATCCATCCATGAGTGATAGCATTTTGTACCCTACGGTTGAGTCAACAATCATGTCAATGTTGGGCAACGGAAAGTCATCTTTAGGGCAAGCTTTATTGATGTCCCTAAAATCTATGCAGATTCGGATACCGATAGGTTTCTTCTGGACAGAACAATGTTCGATATCCATTCAAAATAATCAATTGGCTTGATGAATCCTGCTGCAAGCAACCTTTCCAACTCTTCTTTAACTAACAAGGCCACTCTTGGGTGCATCTTTTAGAGCTTATGTTTGATAGGCTTAGCGTCTACGTGCACAACCAGGTTGTGCACACCAAAGTTGGATCTAAGTCGAGCATGTCTTTGTAAGACCATGTGAACACATCAATAAACTCTCACAATAACATAGTGAACATCTTTTGTTCTCTGGCCAAGAGTGATGCTCCTAATTTTACTATCTTGGGATCTTCTTCAGTACCAATATTGACATCAATGGTTTCTTCAACTAACAATTTTGATAAATCCTCCATACGCGTAGGATCGGGAGGCAGGTTGAGATCTTCATCCAAGGATGTCTCTACGAGATTTTCATCCTTGGCGTGGTCACTTTGTTTGTCCTTTGATTTTCTTATTTGTTTGTCAGCCAGTGCCTCAAAGAGGTTTTCACTATGTGACTTGGACTTCGATTTTTGCCGAGGCTTTTCTTTAGAACTCTTGCCCTCGCTTTTCTTTAAATTTTGTTGACCACGAAGTTCAACCTCCTCGCCGAAGTAAGTAGCGCAGTGTCTAAGTCGATAAAGAAACCCTTCTTGTGATCTCCAATGGGGATTGTATCCCTTATGCCCATGAACTCTGCAATAGCCTCGTCGTTCTCGAATAAATCTAGTGGCACGTGACGTTGTTGGTCCCATTCAACAAGGGAAGGGTAGACAAGGTCAAGGATTGGTTCAGTGGGGGTTATGGTCAGGACAACGTTATTCATGAAAAGGTTCATGGAGGCCAGATCCTCATATTGGCTACAACAGAAACCTTATCACTTTGTCTAGATAATCGGAGCCATCCTCATGCTCTGAACAAGTCGCATCTTGATCGTTAGGGTGTGCCCCATAAGGGTGAATCCCGATGCCATATCTTTTAGTTTTGAAATGGGGGAGAGGGACTGGTTCCCTTTGTCCTTGTTCATTCTTACCACATCCTAGGCCTTTATAGCCCATGGAGTACATCATTCTGCTAGATTTTTCATATTCCGGGGTTTGATAACAAGATGGTTGAGTGTCCTTAGGGACCCAAGTAGTAGGTGGATCAAGTAATTTCTCCTCAGCTAACAAGCCTCCAGGTAGGAACGACCCAATAGTGTGTTCTTCTCTAGGTCTCCTAAAATGGTAGTTGGGTCGACCTCTAGTCTTGGGTGACAAAGAGAGGTCTGAAACTAGGAGTGCTTGTTGTACATTATACTCCCCATAGCCATATTCCAGGATTTTCATCTCCCATGAATTAAATGGAGATGTTGAAGTAGATGCCCCATGAGCGCAAGAACTAAGAGAATCTAAATCTACTCGAGATTCCATGGCCTCAGAATGAAGAGGGACAACTATATCTGCGGAGGGACATGCGTATGTACCCTTTCGTGCAAAGCTATTAAGAGCTCTACAATGAGCAAAGGGATCTGAATCTCCTGGTATTGTAATCGCTGTATGTCCCTCATGCTTCAGCTTGATGCATTGATGAAATGTTGATGGCACGGCCTGCATGGCATGAATCCATGGTCGGCCTAGAAGCATATTATATGGAAGTTCCAAGTCTAGGATGTGAAACTTCATTTGATGGCAAGTGGGGCCCACCTCCATGGGCAGCGTAATGGTGCTTGCTGACTCTCTTTCTGCGTTGTCGTATGCGGTGATAGTGATGATATGGGACTCAAGATCTACCTCTATATGTCCCAATTGTTTGACTAATTTAAGCGTGTAGATGTTCAATCCAGATCCGTTATCCACAAGCACCCGTTTGATTTTCCTGTGGGTGACAACTACCTCAATGTATAAGGGAAGATTATGTGTAGGATTCTCGGTAGGGACCTCCCTATGGTTGAAAGTGAGATGCTCACTTGGTGCAATATTTTCCACCATGGCTTGAAGGTACACAGGATCGACTTCTAAAGGCACTCCCGACCCTTGAAGAGTTTGATACAAAATGTCCTTATGCACATTGGATATCTTGAGAAGATCTAAGATCGAGATCTTAGCAGGTGTCCTCTCAAGTTGTTCTAAAAGGTTATATTTACCAGTTTGTGGGGTTAATAGAGAGGGTTCCAGAATCACGAGGCGGGCATGCCTTGTTACTGCAACGACAATCCTTTCCCTTGATCCGGATGGTATTGACACGGTCAGCGGGGAGTGAATACATCCGATAAGTGAATCATAATGATTGTTATCTCTTTTGGTATATAAGTAATTCACGGATTTATAGGTTTGGGATGACTCTCCCTGATCCGGCTTTGTCTTTTCCGACTTATCATGCTTAGGGAATGGTTCCTTATAAATCCCCATTTTCTTGTTAGGTGTTTGTGTTTTTCCAGGGTTATCCACCTCTATCTCCCCATTGTCAATGAGGTCTTGAATATAGTGGTGAAGCTGCAGACATTTTCTATCTTATGACCTTTAACACGATGCATTTCGCAATATTCATGCTCCTTATACCATGAAGTTTAGGATCGTTGTCATCAAATGGTTGTGTTGTAGGATAGGTCATCATGTGGGCCACATCCAATTGTTTTAGTATGACAGACAACGGTTCATTGAGGGAGGTGAATGTTCGTCGCTTTGGTGGTGGTTGAATTGGGCCCTTGGTTAGTTTAAAAGGTTGACTGGTTTGGACCGTTTGAACACATTTGGAATCAGTGATTCCGTCTCCCACCACGTTTTTGTTTTTGTTAAAGATCTTCGACTTTTTAGCGGGTTTGACACTTTGGTTATCTTTAGATTGGGTTTTGAGGGTGCCTTTGGCAATGAGAGCCTTTTCTATTTGAATCCCTTTCTCAATAACCTCCTCAAAGGTGTGGACACAATGCATTTGGAGGTGGAAAGCTATATTTGGGTTGAGATTAGGGACAAAAATACTGACCAACTACTTCTCAGGGAAAGCACAAGGGAAGCGACTAGCTATCCCTCTCCATCGTTGGAGGAAGCTGGTGAAGGTCTCATTTGGGCATTGTTTTACGCCACACAAGTCTGCCATGGTGACATCACTCTCTATGTTATATGAGAAATGACGCATGAATCTTTCTGCCAATTCTGGCTAGGTGAAAATTGATCCTCGTGGTAAGCGCGTAAACCATTCCAATGCTTGACCTCCGAGACTCTTAGGAAAAAGTCTGATGAGGTAATTATCACTATAAGACACCTCTTGACATGCCATGTAGAAATATTTAACATGATCCCTTGGGTCTCCCTTTCCTTTGTATTTGTCAAACTTTGGCATATCAAATTTCTTTGGAAAGGGTTGAAGAGTCATTTTCTTGTCAAAAGGATAGGGGCATAGTTCTTCGTATTGGTATTTCCTAATACTCCCTATATTGCTTTCTTGTATGCTTGCAAGTGTTGCTTTCATAGATTGCACTTCTTGTGTGAGCAATTGTTCTCTAGTGGGAGAAGTGGGGATGTGTACATGATGATACCCCGTGTCTTCTTCTCCTTGGTTTTATCGATGGAGTTCGTGGATCCTAAACTTAGGCCTTGACTTTTGAACATTCTTGTTTGTGTCTTTTTGTACCTGGAAAGTAAGCAAAGCTAGTTGTCGGCTTAGGTTACTGAGTTGTTGTTGGATTGTGACTTGGTTTGTGTCTTCTTCTTCTAAAGGTTCTTCCCCTGTCTCATGTTCTATCTTGTTTCTTTGTGGCACTTTGATGAGGGGTATTCTATGCCCTACCACTTTATCATTTTTGCGTAAGAAGTGGAAGCATGCCCACCTGTTAAAATATCTTCCATATTGATAAGGGGGCATTCTTCCTTAGTAGTGTCATTTATAGGTAATATTGGTTCATTCTCGGTGGGAAATTTGGCCCCTAATTCCACGACCCGTGCTAAAACTCTATCTTTGTTTCTAAGAAGAAACTCATCTAGTAGAGTGGGGTCAAAATCAAAGTCCGCATGTGGTGATTCTAATTCATTTCCACTATGATCGACCATCTGTTCGGTTTCCTTTTTTACAGAAAACAATGGCCCTAAGTCATGTCCAATGAAGGGGTTTGACCCTTGTTTGTTAGAGGTCTCCCAAGCATGCGCTTGTTGTTCCTCATATGTCTGTTTCTTCAACCCTAGACGTGTTTTGGGAGCCATGTTTTTGTGATAAGTTTCACTAAGGTAAGTTGTAGATTTGTTCAAAATTCAATGACTACCCCTAAGTGAAACACAAGATGTACGTGTTAAGAGTAAATTAACAGTGTGAGAATACCAATGTGATAGAATGATAAAGTCACCAATGAAACAATCGTTTGGTACCAAAACTTAATCAAATGAAGTACTTCCTAGACTACGTTTCAAAGTAATTTGTGACGCCAGATGATTAACAAGATGTCTCCACTTATGCCAAGTTCAAAGGAATGAACAAGACGTAAGTAAATACACGAAGTTAAATGCGATCTCCTAATCAAGATATACGACAAGCAAGCTCAAGTCTGATTAAGACCTATATCTCAAAAAGTGCCAATTACGATTTGCGAATGACACAACAATATCACCAAGATATGTTAACCCACTTTGCGAAAGTGAAGTATTGATATCGAGGTGTTATTGATATAACATGCACAAATGGTAACACCTAGCACTCTTTGAAATCAAGGTAATAATAGAACCGTACTAAAAATCTCAAAGTATAGCTAGGAATAGTTAAAAATGTGTGCAGCTAATACTGCATAATGATATAGGTATTTATGTCAAGTTTACAAGAAATAAGATGTAAATATCAAAATTGTAATGATACAAGACAAACAAGCTAACTCCTCTATGGAAGTCTGCGGTGATGAACCACGCCTAACTACAATGACAATCTTGACGTGGGTATCAAGATCACAATGGCTACCAAATGACATGAAAACGCCTCCACTCACTTTAGACGTTTAACTAACCTAGCCGCAAACATGGATGGATGCGTAAACAAACATAAAAGTGAGAGAAACAGTCAAATGGCAACACAAAGGTAATCACACCTCTTTTGATCAATAAAGTGTCAAAAGAATATGAAGGAAATAAATCAAGAAAAATGACGAAAAATGCTAGCCTCACTTCGGTAGAGTTTCACCTCGCCCTAAGGCAAGTAAAAACTAGGTGAAAGTAATACATCACACATTTCTCAAAAAGAAGGTTCACAACTCAAAATTATTTTAAAATGGTCAAAGTGGGCTCCTGGCCAAAGTATATTCTCCTAGGTGGTTCTCTCACTTTAGGTGTTACAAAGTTGCCACAAGCGAACGTGATTTACCCAAAAAGTCACACTGACTAGTTTGGGAGTATCTCGGCTTTACTTTACCCCCTTCAAGAACAATAGGTAACTAGTGCGTCTACGTGTACTATCACTGGGGTCACCATAATGGAAAACCTGTAATGCTATCTCACAAAGGAATCACTAGTCAAGTAGGTAGTGCGGAGCACTTCCCATTTCGTCCACAAGGTTCCCTCTTGCGTGGACTACTTTGGGGTTCCTGGAACCACCCCCATTGTTATAGCTTAAGGCGTTATGCCAAAGGGGTTATGTTCCAATTGAGCGGAGAGGGACGTACCCTTTTTCGAAACCTGCAATATAGTGTTTTGAATATGTTGTTCTTTTTATCTTGTTTAATTAGGTGTGGTTTGCTTGAACACCTTTTGACAACCTGTATAACAACTGTATTAGTAGTTTTTGATTTCGTTTTGATTCCTCCTTTCTTTGACAAGTGTTTTTAGGTCCTGTACTCAAGCGTTAGTAGTTCTCCAAGAAAATCACATTATTTAAAAGAAGATTAAGATTTACTTTTGATTCTCAAGATCATCCAAGGATGCAAGAGAAGAGCATACACAACAAATAATCTAACTAAAAAGTAAAGAAAATCTTTTCAATCAATGAACCATACAAAATTCTTGATAAATGTTCATTCCTCTAAACTAAAAGTGAAAGATGAAGTTTCCAATTTACCAAATGTTATAAAATAAAGACTAAAGTTGTTTTTGATTCTCAAGATCACCCTAAGGTGCAAGAGAAGAGCATACACAAACTTTATCCCAACTATATAGAAATGGAAAACTTCAAATCAAAGGACTATTGAAAAATGCTTTGTAAAAGGGTCATTCCCTTAAACCAAAAGTGAAAGATGAAGTTTCTAATTTACTAAATGTTATAAAATGAAGACTAAAGTTGCTTTTGATTCTCAAGATCACCCTAAGGTGCAAGAGAAGAGCATACACAAACTTTATCCCAACTATATAGAAATGGAAAACTTCAAATCAAAGGACCATTGAAAAATGCTTTGTAAAAGATTCATTCCTTAAGCAAAATGAATAATCAAATTTCTAAGTTTAATCCCAATGTTAAAAATATATAGATCAAAGTTGTTTTTGATTCTCAAGATCACCAAAATGTGTAAGAGAAGAGTATACACACGCTTTGGTCTAAATCGAGCAAGCATGGAAATACAACATTCATCAAAACATTAGACATGTTAGAAAATGACCAGTTTTAAACTAACAGAAAAACTTGTAATTTTTGTAAGTATAAATCCCTAATTTATGTTTTTATTGCATAGTTAACTTCAATACCTTTCCAACGCAAAAAAATGGAGTCATTTTGAGTTCGGGAGCAAAAGTTATGGCCTTCGGAAGATGAGTTACGCATATGCTCTTATGCTTACGGGTATGCACTTGACATGCACTCAAAAAATGTTAAAAAAACGTCTCTTAATCTGCAAAATGGGCAAATTTTTCAACCAAGATTCAATTTTGACAACAACCCATCACATCAATATATGAATAGAAGACTCAACGCTATCAAACATTAACATACATGCTCAAAAATTTAAAATTTTCAAGAAATTGACAAAACTAGCATGTAGAATGATGAAAAAGTAAGCTCTAAAAATGAAAACATGATGAAATGTTAGAATTTTCTCACCAAGATTAAATTTTGACAGCAACCCACCACATTAATATGTAAATAGAAGACTCAACACTATCAAACACTAACCTAAATGCTCAAGAATTTAAAATTTTCAAGAAATTGACAAAACTAGCATGTAGAATGTTGAAAAAGTAAGCTCTAAAAATGAAAACATGGAGAAATCTTGAAATTTTCCCATCAATTCCAATTTTGACAGCACTTCACCTCCTTTATACCTATAAGGAAGACTCAACACATGCAAACTCAACAAAACAAGTTAAAAAAACAAGTTAGGTCAACATGTGTAAAAGAGGGTTAGTAACCAAAATGAAACTTAACTACAAAAACTTGAAATTAAGTGCAAAGGATAATGAAGTAAGTCCCACCGGCGTGCCAAATGTGTGCATGTGTTTTTTTCAAAATAATACTAATATGAGTAAATACTAACACCTAAATAGTCTTAACTTAGCAAGAATTGAACAAACTAAACACCATCAAGATAAGAATTAAACAAGAGTTAGATCTTTTTAGCATTCATCAATACAAACTTTGAAACTAACAATGCTAAATATCTAAACTCCTCTATTCTCTAACAACAAATAAATGAATGAACCTAAGTAAGCTCCATGGTTATCAAAATAGTTGTCCTTAGTATGCCAAGTAACCTAGGAATGAGGGCCTATCAAAGTTGGGCTCAAGACCCTTTGACACCTCCCATATGACCTAAGCACTTAAGAAAGAGGCTTAACTCTTCAAGATGATGAACTCTCAAAAGGGTAAGGTGCAAGCTCTTAGTCTCTTTGCTATATACTTTGCATTTGCTTTCTTAAGGAGTTTAGGTGTAAGTAAAAAGGTAGGTGGAGAGCTCTTTATATAGCCCAAAGGATAAAGGATTCAACACATTCTCATGAATGTGGGATAAATGTAAAACATGATTAGGAATGGATAAGGTTGCTTTATTAAAGGTAACCTTACTTTAGAAGGGTTTAATTTATGCTTAGCAAGTCATGGGAGTTGGGGGGTGTTTTAATTAATCAAAGGTGATTAACTAATAGGTAGATGTAAGCTTATAGAAGATAATTAGAGGAATATTAGTACGATTTAGGCTATTATAAGGGGATTAAATCAATTAAATATTGATTTATTGGTTAAATGGAAGGGAAAACTAATTAATTAATAATAATTAATTAGTCTAGGTAGAAGGGGTGTTTTATTAATGGAAGGTCGTTAATTAGGGTATTTGTTGATAGTGAACTTAATTAATTAACTTAGTGTAATTAATTAATGATGATATGAGGGAAAACGAGTGCTTTTGACAATATGTCATCGATTTACGAGAAAGGGGATAATTAACACAATTTAAGTATTTAAATTACTTGGGCGTAATTATAGGTGTCTATAATTACTCGACGCACGTCATCGCGGTAAAACTGCGATTTTCCAAAACCCCCTTTTCTAAAACACCTCCCCCTTGCCCCTTTTCCCCACCTATAATGACCTAAACTACCCTTGGACCTCAACCCCCATACCATTTATTCCCCTCCCCATTCATCTTTTAACCTACTATTCCCCCCATTTCCAAATTTAACCCATTCCCACCCACAAAAACCAAACAACAACCAAAATCTACAAAAACAATATGCTAATCCTCTAACCTATCTAATCCAATACACATAGAGTAGGGCGCTTACCTCATCACACTACCATCATCTCGGTGGCACATTTGGCCGCTACACCGGTGGCCCGCCCGATCCCTCTCTAACCTCCGCCATCACCAAATCGCTACCCGCAACCTCTACCCAATCAAATCCCTCACACTGATCTTGTGGACCCGCTTCTCCCCAACCAATCACCCGTCGTTCACACTACCAACTCAATGCTCCATTCCGTCTGGACAAATTTCTCTCTTTTCTCTCTCTTTTGTCATTTTCTCGATTAGCTAAAAGACAAATGAATAACAAAAAACACAGATTTTTATTTTTATAACAAACCTGACCTAACCAACGTTGGTTACCCTTGACCAACATCGGTCATGTGCCCTACCTAACCATCATCGGTTGACCTATACCAACGTCGATTATCCTTGACCGGCATCGGTCAACCTCACTTGCACATTGCCCTAAATTTCACCCATTTACCCTACCCCTACCTCCTTTTTTGCCTCACCCAACCTTCACCCTGGTCATTTACCCCACCCCACCTTTACCCACACCATTTACCTCCCCTTCCTGACCTCATCATTTCCTACCTCCCTTTTTCCTCCTTTGGGGACTCATTATTTTACCCCTACCTTCCCCTTACCCGTCTATGACCTAGATATTTGGACCTGGACCATCTTAGTGACCTTTGACCTCATGTGTTCTTTATTATATCTTGCGGCAATCGTTACTGTGTTGTTGACCTAATGACCTTACCTAGCCTATTTCCGTGACCGTTTATCCTCGACCCTACCTTTGGTGTACCGTAACATACCTAAACGTTCTTGCACCTAACCTACGTCATGTTTCCCGACCATATCCTATACCATGGATACCGAATCACTTCAACCTCATTTGGATAAACCTATTGACCTTAAACGATGCGAGTTTGATTGCTCTTCAACCCGGTAGCGTCTGCGCTTTATACGTGTGCATGCGTTTGATCACATTACCTTTGACCTTGACCCATTACCTAGCTTACCCGAGTAGACCTTGCTCACTTTCCCCTATGCCCACCTACGTTTTCCTCATAATTACCTTTTATCAAACCACTCACCGATTCAGCCTTGACCTCGGGGTTCTTGGTTTGAGGGGGATCACCTTCACCCACACATGGGGTAACCACATCTTATTTTTGTCCACGCTTACAATACAATCTACACAACAAAAAGGTGCAAAATGTAGACACTAAAATTAGGTCACACTCCCCTTTGGTCCTTCGACAAATAAGCACCCTTCATCACATTCACTAGCCACGGGCCCCATTCACCTCAATAATATTAATTTAATTTAATTAATTAATTATCCTCACCATATTTATTATTTAAATATCTTAATTTAAATAATATCCACACATACACTTCACCTAGACACCTCATCAAGCCAACTCATCCTAAGACCTATTCTTAGTAAGTTGCCATAACTAACTAAGACTTACCCAAACCCTAAAATCAATGCCTAAATTCCTTCTAACCACATTCCCGCATGCTTACAAGAGGCTTCTAGTTTAATCCATGGGTTAACGACACAAGATTTGAGAAAATCAAGAGGATCTCCCTAGTTTAGTAAACCTAGAAAATCCCACCTTGACCGACGCCAAGTTAGCCCTAATTGCCGTTGGTTAGTGCGGAACCACCGTCGGTTCTACAGTTTTAACCCCCAAAATAACCTTATTTTGAAGTTTGGAAAAGATTAAAAACAAGTTGGAAAACATTGAGATCTTCCTGAGAGATATCGCATCTTCTGAGATTGAATTCCAGCAAGAACACACATGCAAGGAAGGAGATCAGACATTTTCTCCTGCACAACCACCCCAACAATGATCTGATCTAACCAAGCAAAGAGGAATGCACATGCAGCCCATGCAGAAGCTCTCCTACAATTGGTGATCACCTGCAACCTTCAACCTCTTACTAGCACCTCCATCCCTCATTCACAGGTTGTCCAGGATCATAATCCAAGTAAGTAAAATGTTATAATTCTCTGGTTCATTTCATTTCGTTATTGTATTATCACCTATTGTTTACCTAGCCACCCATTGACCTCCTCCAACACTCACCCCTTCATATACCCATTAAAACCTTGTTAAACCCCACCCAAGCTACCAAATACCTCATTTCGACCAACCAAAATCCTTTGTGCAATCACAAAGGAGACCTAAAACTCATTATGTGGCATTCCCAGAACCCCACAGTAACCGACACCGGTTACGCCTAACCACCGTCTGTTACCCTTAACCGGCATCGGTCTCTATATTTTCCCATACAAATTTCGAATGCAGTGACTATCCACCTAATTCCACCTCACCTTTATCCACCCGATATCTACCTCGAAACCTCTCTCGGACTGCAGAGACCTAGAACCCGTTACCTGACGTTCAGATCCTATTCTAACATATCCTGTTAGATTAGATCTTTCTTATTGTGTTTTAAGTGAGATACCTAAATCATTTCAAATTACAATAGGATTTAATTTATTTCTCGCATTAAATTGTTTAAAACAAAGGACTGACAACCGTTTAGAAGTATCACACTTTCCGGATCTAGCACATGCTAGCGCTTCACTTTGCATATATTGTTTAAATCTTTCGGTGGTCTTGCTTTTCATTATAGGCGCCTCCTAGCCAAAAGGAATCTCTCATGATCAATCATGGATTCGAAGTCATATGCGTAATAACCCTTCAACCAATATTTAAACATGTATTCCTCCTATGCCTGTTACCCTATCTGTTTGGCCGATACTTCAAAGAAATGTCTAAGAATCATGTGAAACAAGGGTAATTTGAGATCATATTTTGCCATAATATCATTTTAGATTTGGTGTTTAAGCTATTGTTTCAATATTTCGTAGTTTGAGGATGGAAACCCTCCATTGTAACGTGGTTAGAGGATGAAAGCCGTTGTAATCTATATATTTGAGGATGAAAACCCTTACATTTTTTATATTTGTGCTTTAATTAAGGATCTCCATTTTCAGACCTTATTTAGTAAATAAGACATCAATTAGGACATGTTTTAGATCATTTTACAAGATTTTACAACTAAGGCATCACATTCTAAGTCATATTTCATGATTATATAAATAGGGCATTAAAGACACTAATTGGGAAAACGAGTTTTGAGGGGTTTTCCCATATTTTGGGAAAATTTTAGGTTGTCAACCCCTTCTAAGGTTATTGTAGTTGTGATTCAAAGTGGGTGGATGATAGGGTTTGCATCGAATTTGGATCTACGTTAGGGCATCATTCGTAACTAGCTAGAGTTATCCATTTGATATTCTTTTGTCTATATGATTAGTTATATGCATACCCTATATAAAGATCTAAAATAAGCTAAAATAAATTTATGTTGTGGTTAAACAAATATTTTACCTTCATATTCATGAGTCTAGATAGTTTACAGGTGTTTTGCCCCTAATGGTTATCTTTGTTTCGATGATATTTGATAAATAACAGAAGAATTTAGATTGTTGTGTTTTATCCTAATGTTTTGAATTAAATTCATATTACTTGGACCATATTTTGTTATAACATTATTGTGTGGATTTCTAGAATTTACTATTGTATTCCCTAAGGGGATATTACAATGGTATTAGAGTGTAATTCTTACCATCTCGTGGATCATACAAAAAAGGGGAATATAGAAAAGAGGTTCCCTACGTATAATATGAGTTACTTGGAGGAGTTAATGGTACAAAATCAAAGGGAGATGGACAAAATCTTGTAGAAAACCATGAGGGCATCTAAGATAGAATTAATTCAATCTATACATAGTGTTATTAAGAATAAGGGGAATCCATGAGAGGGAAACTCTTCCACCAATGAAAGAGATTTAATGAAACCTCCTTCAAAGACTTTCAAAGTGTAGACACAAAATCACTTAGCAAAATTACAGCACACCTCTAGTATGTTGTTATATGTATGATTTCTAAGTAAGAAGACTAGACATTAACAACACTTGTTTTTCTTTACATTGGCATTATTTTATTTTCTATACTCTTGTCCTTTGCTTTTCTGGAAACTATCCCTTTTCTTTTTAGACATTGGAAAATATGTGACCCAACTCGGTATTTTTTGTTTTATCTTTGGAGCCTCCCGAACACTAGCGCCATGTTCTTACTTTTCTAGAAACTATCCCTTTTCTTTTTAGAAATTGGAAAACATGTGACCTAGCTCGGTATTTTTGTTTTATCTTTGGAGCCTCCCAAACATTAGCGCCATGTTCTTGCTTTTATAGAAACTATCCCTTTTATTTTTAGAAATTGGACAACATGTGACCTAGCTCGGTATTTTTGTTTTATATTTGGAGCCTCCCAGAACACTAGCGCCATGTTCTTGCTTTTCTAGAAACCATCACTTTTCTTTTTAGAAATTGGACAACATGTGACCTAGCTCAAGTATTTTTTTATTTTATCTTTGGAGCCTCCCAAACACGAGTGCCCAAGTAGGAATAGGAGCACCCATGTTCTAGTATCCACTTTGGGTGCTTCTTTCCTTTTCCCATATTTTCTCATGTTTAAAATTCCACATAGATTGCTATCTTTTTTTAAATTCTTACTTATCACTATGGGTTGTCTCTTTAGTTGTTAATGATGAAATTAAAACAAAGGAACCATATATATTTAAAGACTTATTCACTATTCTTAGGGGCTCGAAATTTGGGCTATTACTTCTATCTATTACTTAGGCAAGGAGAAACATTCAAAGAAATAATTTAGGTTACATCATTTACTGCATAGGAAGGGGAAAGTTCTGAATTCTATCTCACACATTCATTTTAGGGAAAAACATTTGTAGCCCGTTATCTTTGTCTGCATCGGACCAAAGTAAACCTAGCTTCATGGGACATTTCAAATCACACACACACTAGAACTACATTGAGTGTGAAATGTAGTGTAGTTCTTAGTGAAAATCACATTGGTGTGACCATTGAGGTCAGTTTGACTCAAGCATATGCAATATTTATTCCATCTAATGTGTGATTAAACCTTGTGCATGTAGCTAGGGTTTGTTTTGCATGTACACATGTGATACAGGGAACCCTATGATGAATTCAGATCAACAAAGAGTGAAGTGAAGAAGGAAAGATCAAATCTTGAAAATACCAACTCTAGAATTGTTGCTAGGACACTAGCTCCCATTTCGAACACTAACACCCGAGGTGGTCCTATCCTCCTTTGGACGGTTTAGTCCGAAGACTTTCAAACCTTTGTTCTCTAAATGAACCACATAAAACTCGGATATAGCATGTTCCACCGCTTCTTTAGCCCATAATCACTTCAGATAGCGAGATACAAAATAATTCACTCTAATCCTCTTATTTCTTCCACTTGTTAGCTATTACATATTAGATCTTACGTATTTCATATATATCTATTTTATTTCACTCCTCTAATAAATATATGAATTCAATTAAATCATAGAGCTAAGTTTTTACAAATAGAATAGGAAGCTTAATGATAAGGGGAGGAAAACCACCACCTCATAAGGAGGATGAGATGGAATGGTTTCATGAAGGGTATCAGGCTTTAAGTCCAGGAATCCACCATAACAAGTCTTTCATGGAATATTATGAATTGAATAAAAGGAACATACATATGAAAGGAAGGAAACATCAACAAGACCAGCCGAGAAATGGACATACAACATCGATTGAGGAAAAATAAAGTTTGTTACATTGAGGTAGTATTAGATGGAGAAGACAAGGAGGAGGAGGAGGGAAGAACATGATTTAGATGTTAGATGCTAAGTGTCTAAGGTTGAAGTGGTTTCATTCCAATAAGTACCTATCACTCCTCCTTGGGTAGATTCATTACCATATGAGATTGACTTATAGAAGAACCATGGAAAGGCACTTGACAAGATTGGTGGTGTTAAGGAAAATCTATCAAAATTTTCTACTTCAACCAAAGGAGGTAAGCACTTGGACCATTCATATGATGTCACTTTATTTTATGAGAGGAATGTTCGATACAAGAAACATATTAGTGTAAATATTGAAGCAATTTGGTCATATTATAGACAAAAATCTATGCACTTGGGTACATTTCTAGGTTCTAAATCATACTAATATATGCATGATTCCTAAGCAAGAAAAATAGTGGTTGACAACGTCTTTTCGGCCTTTTTCTTTGTCTCTTATATTTTTATTGGCCTTCGCACACCTTACAGCTACCATGCATGCGGTACTTGAATGATTTATCTTTTATGGCCTTAAACACTAGCGCCTCATTTACTTATAGAAGTGCCCAGGTGTGTCTGTCCCTTCTAGGTGCTTCGATCTTCTTTTTCTTCTTCTTACTCTTTTGGGTCTCTTTTTACTTTTGGTCATCTTTTACATCTCTAGGCCAACCTTTTATTTGTTAATTATGAAACTAAAACAATGGATTCATATATATACATAGTTATAGCTCTCAAATAAAATTCCAAACACTTAGCATTATCTACTATCACTTAAGCTTGCATCCAAAGGCATAAAGAGCATTACAAAGCATCCATCTAGCACATCCATACAAGGGACAAGGGTTACATCACTTTACATACACAACATAGGAGGGGGAAGTTCATTTTATTTCATCACACACATTCTATACATTGCTACATTATATATCTATCCCACTATCATAGTGTAACTTGCACAAGGGAAACCTAGGGCATTATTATACACACAAGCACACAAAACTACATGGAGTCTAAGATGTAGTGTAGTCATCGATTGTAATATCACTCTTCGAGTGATTTTCGGGCATTTGTCTCCTATTCTTGCATCTTCTTTATTAGGTTTGACATGGTTTGTGGGTATGTGCAACTAGATATCTATTTTATAGGTTACATGTACAAACAACGAGATTGAGTAGAACCAGAGTGAAAAAAGGGTACTAGCAGCGAATCTCCTACAACCCGAGAATATTAGAACTTGAGCATCTGAGTGGACACTAGCACCCAAATCAGTCACTCCTATCCTCTCATGAGCACTTATGTCCTGCACATTCTCGAGTTCTAGAACCTCCAGTGATTCATGACAACACTCTTCCTAGTTTGTTCCAGTAGTTCATCAACTCAGACAACTTCCATATCACTCAAAATTCAACTAAGTCGCCCTCTCTCTCTCTCTTACTTAGGGTTTGCTTATTGTTTGTGTCTAATCCGTATTTCATTACTTTATCATTAGTACAATAAAGTTACTCTGAAATTAAGATTTAATTCAATTTAGATCAAATCATTTGGTGAACCCCAACTCGGGATCAAACACTCATATCCTTATTTTGCATCTTACCTCCATCTTTCTTATAACCCTAGATACCCTTGGATCCTTCCATTTTTACTAACGTGAGTATCTCTCTCCTCGCTTTCTTGCTAATCCACGAATGCGAGTGAAAAATCCTATATATTTTTCTAATATTCATCCTAACACCTCTCCCCGAATATGTTTACTATAGACTTACTACAACACTCTCTTTTAACGAAGAACATATTACTTTTACATCTAGTAAAATCTCTTCTCAAGTGTTCTAGATAAATATTTGCCCCTTTATGTCCAAGTTGAAATTAATAGCATAGGGGTTAAATGAATTTTAGTTGACAATGGCTTTGCCCTTAACATTTGTAATCTACCATTCCTTCAACCACTTGGGATTTCTGAAGCATCGTTAACACCCTCATCTATTTGTATGTGCGGTTTGACAATAATCCTAAAAAGGTCTTAGGTACAATCACACTTCCCATTACTATTGTCCATGCACTTTTTCCATCCTATTCCATGTAATGCCTAATAATCTTAATTATAATATTCTTCTCGACAACCTTGGATCCATGTCATGCATGCGGTCCCTTTAACCCTTCACGCACATATTAAATTCCTATACCAAGGTGTGGTATATGAGGCCTTGACAGATCCCTCCCCATTTGATCTTTGTAACACTATTGATCATTCACCTGAAGCCCCTAATTTTTCCACCTCTCCTCCTAATTTCACAAAGTATGGTCATGGGTATTAGTATATGCTTCGTTACGGTTTCATTGGCATTGGATTAGGCAAATATGCAAAGGGATTCAAAGATCCTCTTTCCATTCCCACAAAATCCACTAGACTCGACATCGGATATCTCCCTCCACTTGTTCCTTTTATTCCCACCACATCTCCTCCTGAAGTTTACACTACTTCATAAACTCACCAACACAAAAAGCAATTTCCTTCTTTTCTCAATGCTATAACTTACTTTGGAAAATTTGATGCTCCTAACACCAATATTGATACTCCTGACACATTACCACATCCGCCACCATGGCATGGTCTCTCTCCCATCATCGATATATATTCGTCACTCACACGCTTGGGGGCATCAAAATCCCCCATCATAGCCACACATTCTAATCCACATTTGTCTATCCATATTAATTATAGACACATCTTTTTCTTTAAACTCATGTCAATATTTCTAGTGGTAATTTCTCTTATCTACATTATGAACACACCTTGCCACATCTATCTATGCTCTTATCCCACTCAATACATGTTTTTCTCTTCATGCTAACTTATGGATCTCACTATTCACAATACATATACTATACACTATACATACTCTATCTATTCTTTCTCTCACATGGTCACATCCATTTGCTAGTAGCTATAGTCACAAAATCATGCACTTTAGACATTATTTATCTCGGTTTCATACTACTATTTAGAAGGTTCTTGAGTGAAGAAAGTACTAATTAACCCATGTCTTTTGGCCATATTGTTTTATTTTATTTCATCATTACTAACCTCTTACACCAATATGCCCAGTTAGCTTCTGTCATCCCACATTATTTTAGCCTCGACTAGGGCACCTAGGCTAGTACTATGGCGCCCATGGGTGCCCTGCCCGGTCCCTTTGCACTTTCCCGCCACTTTTTGGGCTCTTTCTATCCATTTTACATCTTTATCTTTTTTGGTGGTCGACCATTTCAGGGTTAATTATGAAATTAGATTAAGAGAACTCTATAAATATAAAGTTATGATACCATATTGAGGGACCTAGCATCACTTACTACTATCACTCATCTAGAGTTGCATCCATTTATTGCATTGGGGATAACTTACATTCATATAGATCTATCAACAAGGCACAAGGCTAGGATGTCTACATCACACTTCATAAGGAGAGATTCTATTCTATTCCATACACATATTCTATTACATTTTCTACACACGCTTTTGGCTACTTCACAAAGTGCGACTGACACAAGAGCAACCTATGGAATGTTCACACACACTTACACATAGAACTAAATTGGGTTTGAGATGTAGTGCAGTGCTCAGTTAGTAAGTCCACCATTGTGGCAGTTGAGGTCAATCCGACCCCTTCATATGCATTTTTATTTTTAGGGTTTGATGTTTGTTTTGGGGTCTTGCAGGTCTTTCTTTCATCTTGGATTATTGGTGACATCTGCACGGGACAATGAAAATAACGCAAAAATAATGAGGGTTTTAGACCATCTTCTCTAACTAGTGAAGATCATTTTTAGAGCTTTTACACGTACTGGGGCACCCGATTTTGACCGAGTGCCCATAGGCGCCTAGTCCCTCTCCAGGAACTCTAGTCCAACTAGATCCTCCAAATCCACCCTTTTTGGGACTTCTATATATTTGTTCCCGATTCTGTATTTTCCAGTCTTCACTTCAACACTCCCCCGCGAGCTTCTATTATTCAAATTGAGTTTTCCCTCTTCCTTCTTACACATTAAGATTGTCATTTCCTTTTGCATAGTTACTTAGATCATTTACATACTTCCTTTTACTATATTTATTTACTTTATTACATTAACGTGAAATCACATCACCCCAAATGAGCTCTAAAAATCTATTTTTCTAAGGCAAACTCATTTGGTGTGATTTGCATAACATTGGACCATCTCTCAAGCTGTGGGACTTACGGACTTGAGATGGCCCTCCGAGAAATCCGGCTTCTTCTTCCTGATCCTAATGCTAAACTACTTCTAAGGAAGGAAATGCAACTATCTACTCCTAATCTAACAATTCCAAGGGACCAAGGAGAGAGAGAGCATGAAAATAAAGAAATCCTACACTACAGAGGTGATAGCACCAAGAAAAGGGAAGTGTTGGTCACAATCTCAGCTGCCTGAAGTGGAGAGAGGTGAGCAGAGGAGAGGGTGGACAAGATGCACCATAGACTAGAGATAGATTTCACATAGAACACCACTTCAAAACCCATTAAACACAACTCCCAGGACCTACAACAAACATCAGAATATGCACAATATACCTACCAATGGTGAAAGGCGAGAAGAGACCACAAAATGAGCAAAGGATGACAAAACACATCACAAAACAAATTTTATTGCTCCAGGAATTCACACAATACACCATTAATGGGAAATAGGCAAGAAAATGTCATTACAAAGCCAAGGGAGGAGGCTTAAACTCCTCATTCGACCCTGGAGAAGAAAAGAGAGAGGGGAGCAGGGAAGAAGAATGAACAAACACCTTTTAAAATTAATCCTCCCCCTGTATTTATAGATTTGATTGGAGAGAAGAGAGAGAGAGAGAAATGAGGAAAAGTAGGTCGAAACTCAACCACTGTTGTTAATGATTCTAGTAAAAATCTTCCCCCAAATCGATCTTTATTGCATCAATCCTTGGTTCGGTGCCTTGAAGGAAGAGGAAATGACGAAACAGATCAAATCTGATTTGGTTGTTGAGATAGATGGATCCTGCATTGAAGGCCCGAAGATATTTCCTCCATTTTCCTTTACCTAACCTCCTCAAAATTAAAGTCTCAGACCTCCATGGTGTAGGTGAGGCCGAGATCTTTCCAATGGTGTCAGATTTGCAATATTTCAAGCCTTGAGTTGAAAGATATACCCCTTTGAAGTTTGTATCGATCCATATGAATGGACGGGGAAAACAATTTAAAAATGGGTCTCGCTTTTTGAGATGGGACATGCGCAGAAAATTAGAGTAAAAATTGGGTTTGCATGGGTCCGTAATTTACCTTTTCCCCTTTTTGTGAAATGCAAAACTTAGAAATCCCCGCGCCTCAAAGCTCCACCTTTTGACTCTGCTTGACCATTTTCCCCTACCTCTATTTCATCCTGAGACACATGGAGATGTGGTGCTTGTTTGAGCTTCTCTTTTTGGATTCACCTTTGGAGGAGCACCGTTAGGACACGTGGTTCCCTCTATTGGCTCTTCCATACTTAGTCGATTCTGGATTCTTTCCTAAATGGTTTTGAGCCCGAAGACCTTGGATCCTTGCCATTTTTCCTTTCTTTCTCCTGGCCTCTCTTGCGGCACTACCCCTTCTTCTCGACCTTTGCAATTCCATTGTTGAGTCCTCCTTGACCCTTTAAATAGATTTAAGACATGGAAACACCCAGAAGAACTGTTTCTTCTATTTCTTCTTGTGTAGGGTCGAATTTGACTTTCTTGGGCCTTTGTTTTCACTTTGCCTGGTTTTGGAACTCGAGCTCGTGGGTCTAAATTGTTTCCCTTCATGTTTTCTTTATGTGTAAGGCTTGTTCTGACCAAACTTTCTAGGGGGAAATTTGGGATAACAATTACATTTTTTCATATCTTAGATTAACTACCCCACAATACATAGTTGAATTTTAGTTAATCATTTTGGTGAACCTAATCTTTCTTCATGACACCTTCTAGGGTTTGCATTTGCATGTAGGCATCATGAGTATCTCTATTACGGATTGTTTTCTTCTTCATCACTACATTTTTCACACTTTTTAGGTTCTTCATGCATTTTTTTTTTTCATTTTGGGGTTTCTTTCATCTTTCTTTCTTTCATTATCCTAGAGTCTCCTCATCATGAATATCTCTATTCACACTTATATGTAAAATCACTCGGATTGCATCAATAAGCTTAAGAAGTATTTGGCCACCAATTACATTCCTCCCCATACGTCACCCGACTATGTATATCATAAGTTTACTTCGGCTCTATCCCTTAATGAGGATCAAATCACTTTCACAACCAATGACCTACCTTCTCCAGCAGTATTAGAACATGACCCTCCCTTGTATATCCAAGTTTTTATTAACAAAGTAGGTGTCAAACGCGCTTTAGTTGATAATGGATTTGGCCTTAACATCTGTAACATCACTTTCCTTCAAAGATAGAGGAATGTCAAAAGCATCTCTAACCCTTCGTCTATTTCTATTTGTATTTGGGCTTTGATAATATCCCCAAGCATGTCTTAGGAACTGTTCATTTTTCGGTCACTATCGGTCCATGTACAATTAATATTCCATGTCATGTCATGCCCAATGAACTTAATTACAATATTATTCTCGAGAGACCTTGGATCCTTTCTACACTACATGCACAACTTAAATTCTGTCATCAAGGCATTGTTTACGATGTGTCGGTTGATCCATCACCTTTTGAGTATTGTAACTCTATTGAACAAACTATTGATATCCCTACTTCCTCTGATATTAGTCAGACCTCTCTAGGTACGGGTTAGGGTATGAATATTTCCACGGTTTTGGATTCCTTAATACACAAGTGGGTCAACAAGAGCATAAAATAACAGAGCTTTGGGACTCTCCCCGCATGGTCACACAAGTTTGGGCTAGGTTATCAACATTATTCTACGCCTCCTTTAGATACTTATACCACTTTTGATGTTACTTCGCTTCCTTTTTACATTTGGAACTCATTAGTGATGATGCATCTACTCTTTGGGATACCATTGATACTTTTTCTATCGATAATGCATTACTTGATTATATAGGTGTTTATGATCATCTGCCCTCTTTCCACCATAAGAGGCATCATCCTTCCTTGCTCACTAATATAGTTTACCTCAGTGAGTCTGATATCACCATTGATAATGCAAATCTACTTGATAATATTCCAACCGATTTGTATATTGAAGATCGTTCTTCCCTTCTCAATGAAGAAATAATATAATACAACTTGGGCGAGATCTAAACATCCACACATAGTTTTGATAGCCACCTCTCTTACCCCTCGCCGAACAAAAATATATCAAGCAAGTCCTTCATGACTTCTCATATTTTTTTACATGGGATTATGGTGATATGCCGTATCGATACATCGGTGGAAATGTATAATATTGTCCTTAACTTGGGTGTTAAACTCATCCAACAAAAAATTCGTAAGGTGAATCCTAAAGTAGCCCTCTTAGTCAAGGAAGAAATTCAAAAACTTTTAGACGCATGTTTTATTCATGTTATCAACTATCGAATATCATGAATGGGTGTCTAATATTGTCCCCATAATGAAACCATATGGTTGGGTTTGTTGTTGCACTTGACTTTCATGATTTAAATGAAGATTACCTTAACAATAGTTTTCCTTTGTCGCATATCGACGTTATTATCGATTCCACAAATGGGATACGACATCTTGTCTTTTATGGATGAATTTTCAGCAGGGGATAATTTTAGTGGCGAATATTCGTAATATGGTGAAAATTTCATTTTAGGAAAATTTGAAAAGGTGAATTATTCGGAGTGGGTCGGTGTCCTATTCGCCTAAAATATATAGTATATTTTTTTGGGGGTCGGCTTTGCCTTCATTTGAAAACATCTCCTATAAAAACCTATGTGATTCGTCGGGTAGTATACCTCAAGTAGCTTACCAAATTACCAATACTTGTGAAATTTTTACTCGCATACCCTTGAGCACCAGAGATTCATATTACTATTATCCTGTGATTGTTGACGCATGCAATGACAAATGCGTGTTGACGCAGCGACAGGCAAGGGCAATATTGACGCGCGACAAGAGCTGTACTGACGCACGACAAGAGCTGTACTGACGCGCGACAAGAGCTGTATTGACGCGCGACAAGAGCTATACTGACGCGCGACTTGGGCTAAGAAGTGACGCGCGACAGAGGAAGGGTTGACGCGCGACAGAGGAAGTGTTGACGCGTGACTTGGGAAGTGTTGACGCGCATCGACATCGACATGTTCACGCGTGATGAAGACCTCGAGATCGGACAGAGTCGCTTCTTGGTTCTTTTGCTGACGCAGCACTCTTTTCAGAATAATGGAAGGTGCCAGCTCAAAGAATACGAATAACCTAAAAGTAAGTAAGAAATCTCAGAAATCACTCTTCAAGTATTTTGGAAACCCTGCGGATACAGATAATGTAAATACCAATCATATAGATGCCACCAAAAGAATCAATATCGACCGTGTGGAAGGCATTATTGAGGTGGACATGCATTCACGCACAGATATCTCAAACAAATGAAACCTACGATAATATGCCGATCTTGAAGATATTGTTCTGTTGGGGTGCAACTTAAGTGTAGCTAGATATCATAGATACAAACACTCAAGAAAATGGAAGATGAATCAATATCAAACTCTGGTCCAAGAAAGAGGAAACCAGGTGATTGCGATATTGCTCAAAATTCTACTCAAAAAAGTAAAGCATTGAAAACAAACAAGAATATGTGGACCATTGGCAGGACATACAAGTTTGATTGGGCAGCTAAATTTCCATTTATTGAACCTGTACAATCATCTAATTTTGAAGAAATCCCATGTGAATGTACATGTACAATATGTACGTGGAAATTGGGAAAGCAACAAAAAATGCAACTGAAGCTGGACACAATAGAAAAACATTGTGGAAAACAATATTTAACTGTAACAGGGGCGGATGGCCAGAAAATCAAAACACATAGGTGGAAAACTGAAAAGGAGTGCATGCATGTCAGATACGCAGCGGAATATGAGGCAGAGCAGAAAAAACACAGACATCTATTGGAAAAGGGAGGAACAATCACATCGCATATTGGTAAGATGAAAGAAACAAATCTACATGCAAAATTCATACAATTCTCTACTCTTTTTCAAATACTTAAAAAAGGAAGGGCGATGTCAGATTTCCTTGATTTCAAAGTTTTGTATCAATTTAACGGAATGCTGAATGTACCTCAGTCTCATTGGTCTGAGAGTAGTGGATGGGAAATGGCAAAATGCCTCTCGATGATAGAGAAGGAAGATTTGAAAGAGAATGTAAAAAAAGCAAACTTTATCTCTCTTTCAATTGATGAAGTGACAACAATGATAACACCGCATGGGTATGTATCCACATATATACTTTAGAAAATCATATAAGGACTCTCATCTCGTTGGGTGTTATGAAAATGGTTGAAAATCGCAATGCAATCGAAAACCTAAATAAAATAGTTGTTTCTCATTTGAAAGATGTTGCTGGTATGACTGATTATGAAATTGCTACGGTTGGTATGCGTTGGAGCAGATGGTGCATCCACATGCAGGTCACCGAACAGGTTGTGTGTTAGATTACAAACAACAAGGCCCCATATATGCTACCAATTCACCGTATGGCTCACGTAATGAATTTAGCGTATAAAATGGTAAGCAACTACGAAAATGTTGCTAAATTAGAAGACCTCATAAGAGAACTTCATGCCTATATGTCAAGCAGCCCAAAGCATTTTCTCGAGTTCCAAAATTTGCAATTGGAATTACGACGGCAAAAACTTCAAGGATGTGGAGACTAGATGGATCTCTTTGTATGAACCAAAGATGCAGAGTTCGTGAGGAGTATCCTTCATTGGTTGGTTTCATGCACAAATACCGCATGAAGTTGATAGGGCAAGGGACCCGTTGTTCCGCTTTAACCGATTTGGAGACTTTGCTTACATTGGTTGGTATTCTTCCAATGTTAAAGGAGATCAATACATCATGAAGCATGCACGTGGCGATTGATCTATATTGTGGATTTTATATGGATGAGGAAAATGGTATGTCAAAGTCTTGATATATTGTATTGTTCCTGTGATAGTTTTGATGCACCTATTTTTGAAAATTGGAGAGATTTATTAGATCTTAAAATCCTAACACCTTTTTGAGATTTAATATCCACGATCACCTATGCATCTCTCAAGTAATGGGAGGGAAATACCAATGCACATTTTGCAAAGACGTCAAGATATTACAGGATCGGAACGAGAAGATGTTCCTGTGACACGTAATTTGTTTGAGTCTGTGATAGTTGAAACAAGAATAAAGCTTAAAAAAATTTCAGAAACCTTGTCATCAGAAATTAGGGAACGTTTCTGTAAAGATAAAATTCTGGAAGCCATGGGTGTGATGAATCCGAATTTTTGGAATACAGAAGGTGGTCGTGTAGACTTTGTCAGTAAGCATTTCCATAAATCAATGGGTACAATAATGGAACAATTTACAAAGACGTCAGAGCTCAAGGGTACGGAAATCAAAGGTATACTGAATGCCGATTTATTAAAGTTTCAGTCAACCAATTTTGCAACAACAATGAGGAACCAATATAAGAATTTAGATCAACCTTCTGAAAGTGGTGCTATTACAAGGCTGTGGAGAGGAATCTATCAAAGTTCTATCTTACAAGAAGATATCAGTGAGTATTTCAGACTATATGAATTATGCCGATAAATGATTTTGGGGTCTCTGTGGAGGATGAAAGAGTTTTCAAAGTGCATTGTCATTTATAAAATCAAAATCGAGAAACAAAGTTGATAAAAATCGAAAGTTGCATGAGGTGTTACGCTTCACGATACTCCTCGAAACCTTTCCGTTTGACAGAGCAATTGCGCAAGACTGGAATTCCTTTGCGAAAGAAGAGGTGTAAATAATACAAATACAAGTACAAATATTCCCAACCTTGAGAGTGTAATTGGCTCTTTGTCACATTCTACTGAAGACAACATCGACTTTGATGAAGCTATTGATAATGGATTGTTTCAACTTTAAGTAGGTATCTTCTTTATCTATCTTTTATCTTTATCATTAAAGATGTTACAGGTCTATATACTAAAAATGTCAGGCAATTCACCCATCTATCTACTAATCCATTTCTCGTGTTGGATTTTTTTAAAACACAGATCTAGCTCATTACCAATTGGCAGTGATGATTTCAACTTTAAGCAGGTATCTTTTTCCCCTTAATCTTATTGTTTGTTACTATTCATTTTTTGACAGAGCAATTGCTCACTGGAATTCCCTTTGCGAAAAAAGAGATGTAAATAATACAGCTACAAGTACAAATATTCCCAACCTTGAGAGTGTAATTGGCTCTTCGTCACATTCTACAGAAGACAACATCGACTTTGATGAAGCTATTGATAATGGATTGTTTCAACTTTAAGTAGGTATCTTCTTTATCTATCTTTTATCTTTATCATTAAAGATGTTACAGGTCTATATACTAAAAATGTCAGGCAATTCACCCATCTATCTACTAATCCATTTCTCGTGTTGGATTTTTTTAAAACAAAGATCTATATCATTACCAGTGGCAGTGATGATTTCAACTTTAAGCAGGTATCTTTTTCCCTTAATCTTATTGTTTGTTACTCGCTCATTTTTTTCAGCTCGTTATAATTAAAGATGTTACAGGTGTATGTATTTACATTTAGTTAAATACAAAATTTTTATTTTTTGAAAACGTGGGTTGACATCCGTCCGAGGAAGCTGTTACTTCTCGGGACTGACAATGTCAGGCAACTCACCCATCTATCTACTAATCAATTTTTTGTGTTGAATTTTTTAAGACAAAGATCTAGCACATTACCGGTGATGATTTCAATTTTAAATAGGTATCTTCTTCAACATAATCTTATTGTTTGTTACCTTACATTTTTTCAGCTCTTGTTATCATTAAAGACATTACAAGTCTAATTCTTTATATTTACTTTTATTTAAAGATATTGTTGGTCTATATATTTAAAGATGTTGCTGGCACTTCTCAGGACTGACAATGTCAAGCAACTCACCCCTCCATCTACAATGTCATGTGAAACAAAGATCTAAAGACGTTACCCTTGATGATTTCACAAAGAATCTAATACGCAAGAGATAAGCTAAACCCTAGCATATTTGCAATTATGTTTAATTTCTTACCAGTGATGATTCTTTCTTGATTTCTTAGAATTATATTAATTTATTTTTAATATATTTTATCTTCCTGTAGACCAAGGATTTTTTTTCTATTTACTATCTCTTTATTCTCCATTTGTTGGTGAGTGGTAGCTTCCCAAAAAATAGATATTCCTGCCACCTGATAGGATAAAGATAACTAAAATAACAAAAAATTAAATTGGAAAGTGATGTCGAAACATGTCACAATACTACCAAATTCAATATTCACATTTCCCTGATTCAAACCACAAGAGCCTTGGTGAGTCACCTCCGTTAATATTAAAGTACATTGATCGTAATTCTTCCTCTCTCGCTTGATTTGCATCAAGTTTGGGAACATCAATTAATTTCCCCTTCTTGGTTCCATCAGTTTTCTTAAGATCTTTTTTTTGTTTAAACTTTTCCACTGCACTCATCAGGTCAAACAAAGTTACAAAGCTCATCTTAGATAACCTGACCATACACCATGAATCTTCTTGTACTGGAAGAGACTGTTTCCAATTACCTTACACATATCACATCATCTTTCACACTTTCATTAACTCACAACCTTTATAGGCAATAACCTTATGATGCAAAGATAGATGAGCATTTGAATCAACGCATTCCTGGAGCCACTGTCAAACCTTGCATTGACCTCTAAGAATCCTTTAAGAAACAATGTGTTATACTCTTCCTTACTATGCACAAATCTTATGACAAGGTAACATCAATATGAGATTTCTCAACTTTATAACATTTGTAGATACTCATTTTTCCCTACTTTGAGCATGAATCAGAAGTATAACCTCTATTACACAATACATCTTCTTGTAGTAGCAATACATTCTTGTCTCAACACCATGATAGACCACATAATGACATATAGAAACAATGTGTTATACTCTTCCTTACTATGCACAAATCTTATGACAAGGTAACATCAATAGTACAAACACAGATTCTTAACCTATCTACCTTTTACCAACTATAGACCTTAAGTCTACTTTCATACAGTATAACCCCACAGATACAATTAAAGTCCCACGACATAATTTTCAAGATAATTAAAGTCCCACAAGATATTTAGGCACTAAATTTTACATTATACACATTAAATCGATCATAGTCTTTCATCATCATCTATCACTGATTATCAATTGTCATCATTCATCATCTACGTCCACATACTATTCATGACAATGCAAGTAAACAAGAAACATACATATAATTCATGATAATCACCATCTAATCACCATATAATTAAATTGAAATAGCATAGTACAAACTCAATAGTTGAAGTTTTCAAATTCAATATTAAAAGTTTAGTCAATAATAAAAGTTTCTAATTTTGAAAACCCTCTTTTTCTTTAGAAAATTCTGCTCTTCCCTCTTCCCCAACAGCTTCTTCCACTCTGGCTGCACCTCTTTCCCCAACACCAGAAATAACCCCTGAACTTATAAGATCTTCTGCAGCACTGTCCAGATTTTTTATAATTCTTTCTTCTTGATTTGTTGCATCTCCATGCGACAGCAAATTTGGATCAGCAACTGCTTTGGCTTTGAACAAGATGTCAGGGTCGAGACCATGCTCTTTAATTATCCGCTTTAGTGTATTGTTTTGTTTGTTAACCAAAACAATATTTTGCTTCAAATTTTTTGCGCGGATAAGTTGTTTTTCTTCAAGTTTCCAAGTGAACTTGCAAAACCTTCACCGACTCTTCAAATTTTCATATTTCAATCAATGCACAAAAAGAGTAACGTCATTCAAAATATTAATGTAAATTCAAAATTTCAAATTAACAAAAATGATTGTTAGAATGTAATAGTACTTACAACCGCTCTATCTCTTTCGGCATTTGCGATTGATACCAAATCCTTGTCCTTTGACCATTTGTTAAAATATGCTTGGGCCTCGGCACTAATATTTTCCAATTTGTTTAGTGCCTTATCTAAAATGCCATCTTTATAGTCGTTATTAAACGTGACATTCCCACATCTTACTTGGGTAAGTAAGGAATCCATCTTCGCAGTTGATTCTCGGATCAGTAGCGTATAAACTATCCTGCTGCCAATAATTTTCATAATGACTAATAATCTCATTGATAAGAATTTTAGCCCTTTTCTCCCATTCTATCACCGTTGGATTTGAGGAATAATAAACTCACCGACATGGGATTGATAATCATTACCAATTAAGTTCTCCAAAGGAAAAGGTGGAAACTCTTCACTATCCAATCTGATGCGAGCGATCTTATCTTGCCGAGAAGTGTGGGGGCTTTCACCATGACCAAGATCAACTGCTCCTTGTTTCTGTCTTTGGGTGGGCTGATCCTGTTTTTGAAAAAATAAATCAAGATTTAGATAAATAAATTTGAAGACTGAAGATTTAGATTTAGATAAATCGAATGTAATTAAAAATTGTAAAGCATATTAAAATTGAAATTTGAAGATCAAGTATACCACTGCCTTGAATCATCTCGCGGGTATCGAAAAAACCAGTTGGGTCATTGCTATCAATGCCCAAATAATCTTCATCTAAATTTATATTGTTCAAAACAGATATGCCCATTGCACTGGGCAAGCCACCAAGTGAGAGAGTTGGAATTCGAAACGAGGAGTCAAGGTTTAGTGTCCCACTAGGGGCCGGAGCAAAAGGCATGCGTTTACCAATGGTCTTTTTCACTGTTCCTCTGGTTGGCATTTTAAAAATTAATGGTTGAGTGGGTGTCGGTGCCATGGTTTGATCATGACTGACATGTGCTGAAAAGTACAAGAAAAAATGAAAAATATTAAAACAATTCATAAAGTCAAAACTACGAAATTAAACGTTCTATAGAAAAGTTGTACCTTGTTGTCGAGGGGTTGTTTTTTTCGGTGCTACGGGTGGCCTTGTAGGAGTTGTACTCGGTGGTTGTTCGTAAGATATCAATGCATGCGACTGTACGGAGTGAGTTGGGGAAGAAGGTTCCATAGTCCCTGCTATTCATCAATATTAAATGTTGTCAATTCATTTTGCTAAAATTTAAATTGAAAAATAAATCTGCAACTTTGGAATTTGTAATTAATATATGAGAATGTATTACTTCTCTGGCGTTTAACGAGTTCAAACCATGAGGGTCCGGAGAGGAGTGAGCTTCCATTTCAGATTGGGAGTCCCCCGAAGCCTCCGCGTGTAGTTGGCCTCTTCCTCTCAAAATCTTTTTTTTTTTTTTGGGAATCGCTTCAAGATATCTTCTCTGCAAAACATTAAAATTTAAGTTTTAATAATCTGTAACTTGTAATGAAGAAAATTGTAATACAATTACAAACTAAATAGTTTATACCGTTGTTCTCGCAAATGGAATTGAGAATTTCATCAAAGCCTCATCAGAGCAAGTAGGAATTTCTTTAGCTTTTAAATTTAAAAGTGCCTCATAGTAGAAGCCGAGGAGATAGTTTGTTGAGTAAATGAAAGGTTTTTCTGAGATTTTCGAATTTGATATGTCAGCTCTTATTTTTTTGGATAGAAATGTGCACCAATCAAATTTTTGTTTTGAGATAGTGGCACAAATGTATGCAATGGCCCAATTTGGTATATCTGTTTGGCGACCCCGCATAACACCTCGGCTTGAAAAAATGCAATAAGTGCAAAGTGAAAGTGGTGTGCAATTGATTGTGTATCTACACCACGCTGGATTTATTAACATGGGCTACAAATGCGAAACAAGTGAAAATTACTATCAATTTATAACAAGAAATTGTATCTCGAATAAAAAAGTAATAAATTTTTTTGAATTAAAACGAATTATACTTACAATCAACATGGAAACCGTGATTTTGATTCGAGAAATTTCTTGTTTTCTTCCACGAGTGTTGCCTTGGTTGTAACAGTTGGTAAATTTCTGATAGGAAGGCCCATAAACCGATGTATGTCATTCGGTTCAATAGTGAATTGGAACATTTGGCCATCGCTCAGAGTCACATAAAATATACCGTCCTCTGAATTGTAGCATGACAGAAGGTAATTCAAAATATCCGGATCTGTTTTGAAATGGGGCATATTAACGAGCCCTGTAAATCCACACTCTTCTATTATAGCTTGATATTCTGGAGACATCCTTAAAGCCGTATGGATGTGAGGGCATAAGGGATTCCTGTAGGTTATCTTGGAAATCGATTGACTTGGATTCTCTTCATTTTCTTGCTGAACTTGCAATTGGGAAGCATGTGAAGTCGACATTATAGCTGTAAATGTGTCTTTCTCAAAGATTTAGACCTGCAAAAATTCAAGAACGGGAAAACGTAAACGAGAAAATGAGCGGCATAAGGGTATTTATAACCTAAAAATGGGCGTCACTGTCCCCTATTGACGTGCGTCATTTGCTTCTAATGACGCGCGTCAATAGGAAGCAGTGTCGTGCGTCAATAGAAGGCTCTGTCGCGCGTCATTTGTTTATAGTGTCACGCGTCATTTGTTTATAGTGTCACGCGTCATTTGATTACAGTGTCGCGCGTCAATAGAAAACAGTGTCGCGCGTCATTTGTTTACAGTTTCGCGCGTCAATAGAGGTCAATGTCGCGCGTCAATTGAGGACAATGTCACTCGTCAATAGAGGACAATGTCGCGCGTCATTTGTTTGCAGTGTCACGCGTCAATAGAGGACAATGTCACGCGTCAATTGAGGACAATGTCGCGCGTCAATAGAGGACAATGTCGCGCGTCAATAGAGGACAATGTCATGCGTCAATAGCAGAAAATGTCACGCGTCATTTTGGGACTGTCACGCCGTCAATAGATAACAGTGTCGCGCGTCAATAGATTCAACTGACGCGCGTCATTACGATCTAGTGTCGCTCCAGTGTCGCACGTCATCAGGAGCTATTGTCGCGCCAGTGACGTGCGTCATTACGGATTACTGTTGTCGCACGTCACTGATTTAGCCTTGAAAAACCAGGCGAAAATTTTGTTTTTGAATACTGTCAAATTCACCTTTCGCCGAAACTGGTTACGGGGATATTCGCCAGGTATTTTCCACCTTCAATTTTATAGGGGTGTCTTAAAATGAACCCTGTTTTCAAAGGTTATAATCAAAACAAGATCAATCCAGCTGACCAAGAAAAACCTCCTTCACCATGCCATGGGGTACATTGTGCTATACAATTATGCCTTTTGGCCTTAAAAACGTAGGAGCTACTTCTCAATGGGTAATGACCCATATATTCCATGACTACATTCATAAGATTATTGAGGATTATGTAGATGACATCTTGAAAAATCTAGGTGATGTTCTTCCCATGTGAAGGATATACGCATATTATTTGAATGATTACAACAATATCGTGTGCGTTTAAATTAAAAAAATGTGTTTTTGGGGTCACGATAGGTAAACTTTTTAGATATATTATCTCCCAACGTGGCATAGAGATTGACCCTAACAAAATTAAAGCCATTATCGACATGCCTCCACCCAAGAACCTCCATCAACTATGTTACTTACATGGTAAAATTCAAGCTATCTGACATTTCATTGCACAACTTGCTGATAAGACTCAATGTTCACATGACTCATGAAGAAAGATACTAAGTTTGTTTGGGATGAACAATGTCAACAAGCATTTAATCATATCAAAGCCTACTTGTTAAATCTTCATGTTCTAGTCCCTCCTATAGTTGACGACCTTTCTTGTTATATATCTCTACTATGTTTCATGCCTTAGGCACTTTATTAGCACAACATGATGATTCTCAACGTGAAAGAGCTATATATTATATCAACATACTCTACTCTCTTACGAATGTAACTATAGATGCATTGAAAAATTGTGCCTCGAGTTTTTTTTTACAGAAAAATTATGTCATTATCTCCTTAACAATGAGGTACATATTATCACCAAAGTTGACCCCTTGTGTTACCTCCTATCCCACACACATCTCTCAAGATGTTTGGCACATTGGGTCATGCTCCTCACCGATTTTATTTTTGGTTTATACCACAAAAATAAATCAAAGGATAGGTTATCGTTGATCGCTTAACCGCAACACCCCTCTCAAAAACATCACCCATTTCGACTCCTTTCATGACGATTCCACTTGCCTATACCATTGGGCCACATACATGGACAATGTACTTTGATGGCTCTCATTGTTGATCTACTGGGTTGGGATAGTCTTTATTACCCCATACAGTGACCCACTCCCCTTCGTATATCGATTAGGGTTTTCTTACACAAACATTATTGGTGAATATGAGGCTCTCATTTTAGGATTGCTTATCGCCCAAAATATTCTCATCTCAGACTTATACATACATGTTTACTCTCAACTAGTCATCAGTCAAGTTAATGATACATATAATTCAAAGGAGGGGCATATCATTCCATACAATACCCTTGTAAAGGATCTTTTAGCTACCTTTGAGTCCTATTCCATTACTACTATTCCTCGCAAGGATAATTGTCATGCAGATGTCATGGTTAGTGTCGCATCGCTTATCCCATAAGACATCACTAAAGAGAAAACCAATTTCATCATTATGCGCTTACAACATCCCTTTATCTCTCGCATTACCTCTTATAGCTTGTGCCATCGCGCATAGTCACGACACCGCCGAATGGTTCACACCTATTTATAATTACTTATATAAGCAAACTATCCCTGACACCCTACAACCTCATACAACTCACCAAAGATTCGTTATGAGGTTACTCGTTATGTTATCATTGTGACTGGATTATTCAAACGTTATGTCGGCATTGTCTTCTCCATTTCCTGTCCGGTAGATATTCCCACCGCCATCTCACAAATTCATGATAACATATGTGGTGGTCACTTCTGGGTAAAGCTATGTCACAAAAACTTTTACGCCAAGGGTATTATTGACCCACAATGGAACACAATTGCCTTGAGTATGTTACTCATTGTGAAAAATGCCAAAAACACGGTAATCTCCATCATGCACCTACATATGACCTTCAACCCATTACGCTAACTTGGCCTTTCTCCCTTTGGGGGATTGAACTAGTTGGTATGATCAATCTTGAATCGGATGACAAAAAATTCATCATTACATCTACCGAATACTTTACCAAGTGGGTCGAGTCATTTCATCCTCTAAACGAACACCTGGAATAGACATTTGTAACTTTCTCACCACACATATTATCACATGTTTTTGTGTGCCTTCTGCTATAATAGCTGATAATGGAACTTCATTCAAAAATAAAGATGTCAAGAATTTTTGTGCTAAATTCAAAATCAAACAATCCTTCTCTACACCTTATTATCCATAAGACAATGGTTAAGCTTGAGGCCACTAACAAAACTATTGTCAAAATTTTATGCAAGAATGTTAACTCTAGTGGTACCGATTGGCATAACCAACTATTCTACACACTATGGGCTTATCATACTAGCGTTTGTACACCTACTAACACTACCCCTTTTTCCTTAGTTTATGGTGTTGAGGTTATTATCCCACTTGAACTTGAGATACCATCCTTATGGATCTCTCTCAAAGGCATCCTCAAAGACAATGAATATCGTGAAAATTGATTACATGAACTAGAAATGTTGGACTTACATCGTGTCCAAGCACTCGAACATATCCATGCATATCAATCTCACATCGCTCATAACCACAATCAAAAAATTTTCTCTCAAGATTTCAACATCGGTGACCTCAACCTGAAAGAGAATCAAAAGAATACAAATGTTGAGGCACATCTCAAGGGAAAATTCAAGCCCACTTGGCTTGGTCCATATATTATCACTGATAAAATTGGTGGTGGAGTATATCGCCTCACCACCCTTTTAGTTAAAACACTTAAAAATCCACTCAGCATAATGTGCCTTAAGAAATACTACACTTAGATTACCATAATGCGATCATTACATTATGCTTAGTGGATTTTTAAGTGGTTTATCTAAAAGGGTGGCGATCTAATTACATTGAACCCCACACACTACATTGATTACCACAATGCGATCATTACCCAAGTGACTTGAATGTTGAGGGATTACTACATTGAACCCCACACACTATACTATAGGACATACACATCACATCTATTCACATATCACACATCACACATCACACATCACACATCACACATCACACATCACACATCACACATCACACATCACACATCACACATCACACATCATACTAGTTGTCATTATGCATATATCATACTATACGTCTAGCATCATACACTCCTCATTCTACATACTACATTACTAGTCTATCTACATACATTACATGTCACTTCGTTACACTTTACATATTATACACATCTTTCATTACATTCTACACATCACATATTTACATATTCTACTCATCACATGGTCATCTTTCATCATTACATATACTACATTGTATTTTACACATTGCACTCACTACCCGATGATGCACTTTAGTTCCTCATTCCATACTCGATTGCCGAGGGTTTACAAATCAAATGGACCTTACACTCATCACACATGCAAAAATCCTAGGCTAGTGACATACGCTTTAGGCTAAATCATCACTTATTCTATCATTTTGTAGTGGTATACACCTTAGGTTACATCACCACTCCTTCCTTCCATCTTGTAGCGATATATGCTTAGGATAAATCATCACTTATATGTTCATTTGGTCATGATATACACTTTGGCTATAGGGTTCATGCACACACCATCACTAGGTCATATCTCATCAGTACACTTACACATTCACCATAGTGTGTTAGACACAACACACACTACTTGATAAAAGGAATGATAAATAGATTGTACCAAGCCTTGAAGAACTCGGATACTAATTAAACACCATGCTCAATAAGATGAAAGTAATTCACCGGAATAAATTTACATAAATCTTTGTAAAAAATGAGCAACAATATCATATATTATTATGGAACTCAATGAAATACAATGAGAATGGTCCTTGCTTATATAGGCAAGGAATATCAATCTAAGAACCATTCAAGGTCATAGATCAAGCCATAAATCAATGAAATAACAAGTCATCAAATAACTAGTCAAGCCCACGATTTAGGAAAGAACTAGTCATCAAAAAATCTAGTCAATACCATAGATCAAGGAAATAACTATACCTAACAACTAGATAATATCTTCCTAATATATAAATAAAATAAAATAAATATCCACACACATAAGTGGGTGAGGATAAATACAATAGAAGTAAATAAAGTACCTAGGTGAACATGAGCTAAGGTAAATACCTACTCTAACACCCCCTCAAGTGAAGCTAGGGGCCCAAAATAAAAGTGACATATCCATAGTATGAGTCCCGATAATTGGGCTTGATCAGGTACTCATGTACAATATATCCATGAAGAAATATTGAACCAAAAGTAGGAAATAATCTTGCTAGAAGGAAAGAGAAAGAAGAAGAATAAGAGCGAAGATAGGAACATATAGTGCATCTTGGATACTACCACCATTAAGGTGCATGTCACCTTTTTCTTTAACAAAGAAATGAAGAATCTCCAACCTCAATTTTGTAAGTAGAATTTAAACCTAGAGATGCAAAAGACTCCTTGGAAGAAGTCATGTGATGAGAAGCACCGAATCTATAACCCAACTCTCTACAAGTGGTGACCGAGATCTCCCAAAACATTAAGTGCTTTTCCATGTTGATTAGAAGGAGGTGGAGTGGAAATAGAAATTTTGTGTTTCTTTACTTGTATCCTCTAAGGCTTGCATTCGATTATAACACCTATGTTCTTCATGACCAATAGCCCCACAAAAGAGCATGAAAGGCTAGACTTATTCTTGGATTAGAAGACTCCTTGGGTTTAGAGTTGTTTTTTCGGGTTTAGGAGCACTTTGAGATGGAGAAGGGGTGGATTTGATTTTAATTTTTGGTTTTCCTTGACCTTAGAATCAGATGTAACTAATTCCTTTTAAGAGGTGGAAGACTCAAGGTTAGACAATTTGGATTCTTCCTAGTAAATCTTTCAAAAAAATTGAAGTCGAGGCTTGAAGGCGTCGGATGAGGCATCCATTCTAGAGAAAAAGGTAGAAGAAAATATTTGGAATGGTCCTCTCAACTTGGATAGAATCAAGTAAACACACTCTTCATCTTTCTTATCTCCTCCACTCCCCTTTAATTGTGTCAACAAATGTTTGAACTTGGTAAGATGGTATATAATTGTTCGAAAATCTTCGTGGATTAAGATAGGTGATCTCAATTTCAAGTTGCATGGCTCTCATGTGATCCAATTTGCCAAATAAGCTCTCTTATTTTCCCCATATTTTGAAAGGAAAGTCATATTTTTCCAAATCAAACAAAAGACCATCACTTACATAAGATCCTATCAAACCCATACACTCATCAAATTTGCACTAGTATTGAAATTTCTCATATTCTCTAGTGAACACCGGTTATTCTAAAGAAGTTAAAGCCCATAAACCTTTTTGGTTAGTTATTGTTTCCATTCTTAGCTTCCATATGTAGTAGTTATGTGTTGTTAATGAATCAACATGATCTAATGCGTATAGATAATAAATGTCATTCTCAAAATCACCAAAATGCAAGACCCAAGCAATGCAACAAGACCCCCTCAAATTTTGGCACTTTATAATTGAGTGCATCTTACAATATAACACTTTATAATGATAGTTTTTCTTCAAAATAAATAGTTCCAATGAAACAAGCATGAAAAACAAGCACTTTTGCAAAAACGGAACTCAAATATGAGTTACCTATAAAGAGATACAAGCTTTCCAATATTAAGCTCTACTATTTATTTTGGTTGCCACTAAAACAAAATAAAATGCTCTTTCCTTCACCACACAAATAAAATGAAAGGGGGTTGGAATTAAGCACCTACTAGTAGGAATCACAAGCTTAAGCCCTCATATGACCATACCATATGACCAGGGGCTAAGGATTTCAATGGGTAAATAAAGTACCTAGGTGAACATGACCCAAGGTAAATACCTATGCTAACACATCTAGTCGTGATATATGCATTGGATATAGGATTCATGCACACACACCGTCGCTTAGGTCATATATCATCACTACACTTACATAATCACCATAACGCATTAGACACAACACACACTACTCAACCATTTCCCAATGACACACTATTGTTTACGCTCATTATTGATTGTGAGGGGGGAAACAAAATGAACCACACATGTACATTCACATCTTTGTTTAGTTGTGATCACAGCTACAAATATTTTACATGCAATATGGATGTTCACTTTCTACCCTTCCTACATTGGTTGCTTGGGGGAATCTACATTCATCTATTTTAGGTGCTACTATTTCATTTTGTACTTATCATTTTACATCACTTGGTTATTCACGCATATTGGTTATTTATCTAACATGCTAACGGGTGTTCCATGTGCAACATTTGTTTTGCAAGATTATATGTTTTCATGACTACTTCTTTTGCTTGTTTGTACTTGTCATCATTGTTTGTTTCTTATATGCAGGCATTTCCTTATGTTTGGTGTGCACACTTGTTTGTTTTTTTGTGGCCATGATGGCCTTACATGTCTTGTAACATTGTGCATGATGTCCCATGTTTGCATGAACCACTTTATGCAACTTACTACTTGTCTTCTTGTGTGTTTACTCTACTTTGCTTGATAGTTTTTACAGTGTTTGCATAGATTACACATTGTCTTCTTACTTGCATGTGTTTTCATACTAACACTTGTTTTGGCTAGCCATCCATGTTTGTGTGCACCTTAGTTTCTACCAAGAAAATTCCTTCCCCCTGTAGGGTAGAGTTACGAGTTCATTCGGTTGGTCCTCTTTTGGGCCACATTCTCCTATCAATTAACGTCGCATGCACCCCAAAGAGGGGCATCATTTGGGGGTTTTCATAAACTAACACAGAGATTATACACCGCTTTGGTTCAGTTATATACAATGAGTAGGTTTAGACCAGTCTATGAGCCCAATACATAATGAATTTTACTGAACATGGTGTCCTTAGCATTCAAGAAAGCATTACGCATGGCTTGGAGGTTACAAAGGTGGGTGTTCCTCCCTACACTACTTCGGCTAGTGGCGCGATCACCCAAAAACCAAGACATACGAGAGATCTCTTCATGAAATATTTGAAAATTATATCATGTAGAGGGATCTTTAAATATTTTCAATGACGTATTCGGGAAAGCAAGCTATAGGAAGGAGAATAATGCAACTTTCTCCCTACACTTCTTCAACCAGGGTGGCGTGAGATCACCCAAAAACTCACAGTATAGGATATCCTTCTACACTCTCTTTCTCGACATGGATCAAGTGCACATGTTCCATTTACACTCTTTCATTTACGTATTTTATATTTACATACTTTTACATGCATCTTTTACATTACGTTTTTACACATACATACATACATATTTGACTACTTGATCATTTTCTCCTTACAGTCTAGCTGTATGAGAAACAAACAGCTTAAATGGAAGAAACAAAAACAAAAACAACGTCAACAACACCAATTTGTGAAAAACACACACTTTACTAACCATGTAGGTACATCACACACCACAATAACTACACACGCGTTCTGCCCTAGGTTTACTCTCATCACTTTTTCTTTGTACATTTTTCATCTTTAGTTTCCACTCTCCATCTTTTTTTCATTCCATGATTTGTCTAGTCCTTCGGCACATTTCTACTACACTCTTCATGGATATCAGGTACATATCTCTATCTAATTTATGTTACCAAGATTTCTACTCACCAACATAAAGTGGGGGCAAAATGTAGTCACAAAATCATGTACTTTAGACATTATTTATCCCAATTTCATACTACTATTTAGAAGGTTCTTGAATGAAGAAAGTACTAATTAACCCCCATATTTTGGCCATCTTTTTTTATTTTATTTCATCATTACCGACCTCCTACACCCATATGCTCACCACTTCTAACATCCCATGTTATTTTAGCCTCGATTGGGGTGCCAGGATTAGGGTAAGATAGGGTGCCCATGGGCACCTTGGTCCCCCTTAGGCAATGACTTAGAGTAGGTATTTACCTTAGTTCATGTTCACCTAGGTACTTTATTTACCTTAATTGTATTTATCCTCACCCACTTATGTGTGTGGATATTTCTTTTTTATTTATTTAGATAGTAGGGGATATTATCTAGTTGTTAGGTATAGTTATTTCCTTGATCTATGGTAATTGACTAGAACATTGATGTCTAGTTCTTTCCTAAATATATGGTCTTGATTATTTATTTGATGAATAATTATTTCCTTGATTTATGGCTTGATCTATGACCTTGATTGATTCTTAGATCGGTATTCTCTTCCTATATAAGCAAGGCCCATTCTCAATGTATTTCATTGAGTTCCATAATAATATATGATATTACTTTATCATTTGTTTGCAAAGGTTCATGTAAAGTTATTTTGGTGAATTAATTTCATCTTATTGATCATGGTGTTTGATTAGCATATGTGTCCTTGGCTTGGTACGATCACACCCATTGAAATCCTTAGCCCCTGGTCATATGGTATGGTCATATGAGGGCTTAATGATTTTGATTCCTACTAGCAGATGCTTAACTCCAGCTCCTTTAATTTTATTTGTGTGGTGAAGGAAAGAGAATTTTATTACATTTTAGTGGCAACTAAAATAAATAGTAGAGCATAATATTGAAAAGCTTGTATCTTTTGATTGGTAACTCGGTTTCGAAAGTACCATTTTTGAAAAAGTGCTTGATTTTTCGTGTTCTTTCCATTAGAAATATTTATTTTGAGAATTTCACTATAAGTATAAATTTCCATATTATAACATGCACTCATTATAAAGTGCCAAAATATAGGGGGCTCTTGTTGCATTGCTTGGTTCTTGCATTTATTTTGGTGATTTTTTAGGGTGGTGTCTTTATATACTTATGCATTAGATCATATTGAGCCATTAACAACACATAATTACCACACATGGAAACAATGATTAAGTTGAAAGGATTATGGGCTTTAACTTCTTCAGAATAACTAATGTTCACTAGAGAATATGAGAAATTTTAGTACCAGTGCAAATTTGATGAGTGTATGGGTTTGATAGGATCTTATGTTTTGTTTAATGTGGAAAATTGTGACTCTCCTTTCAAAATATGAGATAAATTTAAGGATTTATTTGGTAAGGTAGATCATATGAGAGCCATGCAACTTGAAATTGAGATCACCTATCTTAATCCTTCAACAATTATATACTCTCTTACCAAGTTCAAGCATTTTTGACACAATTGAAGGGGAGTGGAAGAGATAAGAAAGATGAAGAGTGTGTTTACTTGATTCTATCCAAGTTGAGAGGACCATTCCAATTTTTTTCTTCTAACTTTTTCTCTAGCATGGATGCCTTAGGTGACACATTCAAAATGCCTAACTTAGAAACATTTTGTGAAAGATTTACTAGGGAAGAATCCAAATTGTCTAACCTTGAGTCTTCCACCTCTCAAAAGGCATTAGTTGCATCTAATCCTAAGGGTAAGGGAAAAATAAAAAGTAAAACCAAATCCACCCCTTATCCATCTCAAAATTCTCCCAAACCCAAAGAAAACCACTCTAAACTGAAGGAGTCTTCTAAATCCAAGAATAGGTCTAGCCTTTCATGCTCTTTTTGTGGGGGTAGTGGTTATGAAGAACATAGGTGTTATAAGCGAATGCAAGCCTTAGAGTATGTAGTTAAGAAACAAAAAATTTCTATCTCCACCTCACCTCATTCTAATCAACATGGAAAAACACTTAATGTTGTTGGGATATCTCAGTCACCACTTGCAGATAGTTGGGTTATAGATTCTAGTGCTCCTCGTCATATGAATTCTTCTAAGGAGTCTTTTGTTTCTCTAGGTTTGAGTTCTACTTCCAAAATTGAGGTTGGATATTCTTCCTTTCTTTCTGTTGAAGGAAATGGCAACATACAACTTGATGGTGGAAATATCCAAGATGCACTATATGTTCCTAACATCACTACAAATTTGATTTATGTATATCAAATTTGTCATTTTGGTCAAGGGAAAACAATGACTTTTACACCACATGGGGTAGAAGTACGAACTTTGTTGGAGCCTCATTCACTTGTTGCTCAAGGTATTATTGATCATAATTCTAGACTATATCACTTTGAGGGTTTTGATGACACTTCCTCTATAGGGACATGCTTAGTTTCTCATGTAGATTCAGAGAGTAAGCTTTGGCATGAAAGATTTGGACATCTCAATTATAGATATTTGAAGGAGTTGAGCACTCATGGTATGGTAGATGGTCTTCCTAGAGTTTCTTGTCTTGAGGGAGTTTTCTCTGGTTGTGCATTAGGGAAACAACACCAAGATCCATTTCCTAATAATTTGTCCAAGAGAGTTTCTTCACCACTTGAGCTTGTGCATAGTGACTTGATGGTTTTTCCTACCCCCTCTTTCAATGGAGCTAAGTATGCACTTACCTTTATTGATAATTTATCGAGGCATACTTGGGTTTATTTTCTCAAGTAAAAAGTGATGTTTTTTCACACTTCAAAGTTTTCAAGGCTTTGGTCGAGAAACAATCTTCTAGTTGCATAAAGAACCTTCACACTTGATAATGGGGGGAGTACTTCATAAAGAGATTTCTAATTTTTTAGAAACTAAAGGCACTATTCACCAACGTTTTGTTCCTCATACTCCACAACATGAATGACTTAATAAAATGGAAAAATAGAACTTTAAAGGTTATGGCTAACTATATGATGAATTCTAAGATTTACCACCTATCTATTAGGCAGAAGCAGTTAATTGTGCTAACTACATTTAGAATTGCACACCACACGAGCACTTGAACATTTGACTCCAGAGGAAGCTTGGTCCAACACTAAGCCAAATGTCTCATTTTTTTCGAGTCTTTGGGAGCCATGCTTGGGCCTTTGTGCCAAATAAGAAAAGGAAAGCTTTGGATAAGAAGAGAAAACCCTTGATCTTTATAGGGTATTGTGAGGACATGAGAGCTTATCAACTTCTAGATTCTGATACTCATGACGTTCTTTTTCGAACACATGTTCAATTTGATGAGCACTTCACTCCTCATGATTCTTCATCTTCTTCCATGCCTTCTTCTTCTTCATCTCATCTTGAGGATCATTTATTTAAGGAGGTTGATGAGGAGGTTATAGATGTCATTGATGATCCTATTCCCACTGATGTTGTCACTATGCCTAAGTGGGATCGTACTATAGTTTTTGAGGAAACACCTTTCATACAGGATCTTCCACCCACTAGGCATCATCACACACATTCTACAAGTTCTAGAATTTTGTGTTAGGTAGTTTCTGAGGATCCACAATATTTTTCAAAGGCTCATGGGATACATGAGTGGGATGATGTGATGATAGTTGAGTATTTTTCTTTGACGAAGAATCATACTTGGGATTTGGTAACTCTTCCTAAAGAAAGAAATATGGTTAGGTGTAAGTGGGTATACTGAACCAAATATGTAGTTGACGGGTCCATTGACAATTATAAGGCTCGTCTTGTTGCAAAGGGTTTTTCAAAAGTTGAAGGTATTGATTACTCTGAGAATTTTGCACCCGTTGCCAAGATGGATTCTGTATGCCTTGTACTTGCTATTGTTGCATCACATGGGTGGCCCGTATACCAGATAGATGTGAAGTGTGCCTTCTTACATGGAGATTTACAAGAGGAAATATACATAGAGTAACTTGCTGGATTTTTTCAAGATTCTTCTCTTATTTATAAGCTCCACAAGTCTCTCTACGGTCTCAAACAAGCCCCTCAGTCTTTGTATGAGAAGATGGATTCTTTTCTTCTATCTATTGGTTTTGTTCATTGCCACTCAGATCATATAGTGTATCTCCAACATGTTGGTGAGGATATTGTGATATTTGTCTTGTATGTTGATGATATGTTACTTACTAGAAGCTCTTCTTCCCACATTCGACTATTCAAAGGGCTCTTTCTACACAGTTTGACATGATAGATCTTGGGTTATTGCATTATTTCCTTGGTTTGCAGATTTCTCAAATAGATTCAGGGATTCATTTGAGTCAGCAAAAGTACACCCATGATCTTCTTTAGTGCTTTGATATGGCTGATTGCAATCCAAGTCTATCTCCTTTTCAGTCTGGGGTTACTCTTACTTCCACATGTACCACTCCACTTTGTGATCCTACTTTGTATAGGAAGTTGGTTGGGAGTCTCATGTACTTGATCCATAATTGACCTGATATTTCATTTGCAATAGGGCTTGCAGCTCGGTTTGTACATTATCCTCATAGTAGTCACCGATAGGCTTATAAAATGATTTTGCACTATTTGCACGAAACTTCCCACTTTGGCCTACACTACACTAGGGGTTATACTCAGTTGGTTGGATATACAGATTCAGATTGGTCAGGTTTTATTGATGAAAGGCGTTCCACCTCGGCTATCTTTTTGTCTTGGTTCTTCTCCGCCTTTTGGGCATGCAAAAAGCAACAGGCTATTACAATTTCATTTTCAGAGGTAGAGTACAAGGCAATGATTCTAACAAGTCAATAGTTTCTTTGGCTTCAAAGTTATTGATGAGTTTGGATTCCCTGCACAATTCACCTATTGTACTTTAGTGTGATAACCAAAGTGTAATTCACATTTCTTGTAACCTAGTTGAGCACCAACATAACAAGCATATTGAGATACACATCCAATTCATTCGTCAACACATTCAGGATAGAGTTCTTTGCTTGGAGTACATTTCGACTCAAAGAAGGGTTGTGTCGTATACATTTTTACGAAGCATTTTTCATCACTTCACTACCTCAAGTTGTGTGGCATGCTTGGGGTTTTGGAATTTGTTCCTCAGGGGTGTTTGTAAGAACATTTTCCTTCTTCTTATTCTTCTTTCTCTTTCCTTCTAGCAAGATTCTTTCCTTCTTTTGGTTTGAGATTTCTTCATGGATATATTGTATATGAGTACCTCATCAGGCCTAGTTATCGGGATTCATACTGTGGACTTGCCACTTCTATTTTGGCCCCTAGCTGTACTTGAGGGGGTGTTATAATAGGTATTTACCTTAGTTCATGTTCACATAGGTACTTTATTTACCTTTATTTTATTTATCCTCACCCACTTATGTGTGTGGATATTTCTTTTATTTATTTAGATATTAGGGGGATATTATCTAGTTGTTAGGTATAGTTATTTCCTTGATCTATGGTATTGACTAGATCCTTGATGTCTAGTTCTTTCCTAAATCTATGGTCTTGAATAGTTCTTTGATGACTAGTTCTTTCCTTTATTTATGGCTTGATCTACGACCTTGACTAGTTCTTAGATTGTTATTCCTTGCCTATATAAGCAAGGCCCATTCTCATTGTATTTCATTGAGTTCCATAATAATATATGATATTGCTACTCATTTATTTGCAAAGGTTTTTGTAAAGTTATTCTGGCGAATTAATTTCATATTATTGATCTTGGTGTTTAATTAGCATCGTGTACTTGGCTTGGTACGATATGGTTATCATTCCTTTTACCCAAAAAGGGTGCCCCGATCCCTTTTACACTTTGCCACCACTTTTTGGGCTCTTTTTAGATGTTTTACATCTTTATCTTTTGGTGGTCGGCCATTTCAAGTTAATTAAAAAATTAGATAAAGAGAACCTTATAAATATAAGTTATGAGACCATAATGAGGGACTTAATATCACTTACTATTATCACTCATCTAAAGTTGCATCCATCTATTGCATTGATATCACTTGCATCCACATAGCTCCATCAACATGGCACAAGAATAGGACATCTACAAAGACACTTCATACAGGGAGGGATTCTATTCTATTCCATGCACACATTCTATTACATTTTCTACACATAGTTATTGCTCGCTACTTCACAAAGTGTGACTGACACAAGAGCAACCTAGGGCATGTTGACACACACTTGTACATAGAAATACATCAGGTCTGAGATGTAGTGTAACACTCAATTAGTAAGTCCACCATTGTGGCAATTGAGGTTAGTCTGATCCCTTCATATGCATTTTTCTTTTTAGGGTTTGATGCTTGTTTTTGGGTCTTGCAGGTCTTTCTTTCATCTTGGATTATTGGTGACATATGGCATGGGAAAATGAAGCTAATATGACATACAACGAGGGTTTCAAACCATCTTTCAAACTAATGAAGTTCAATTTCGAGCATTTACACAAACCAGGGCACCCAGATTGCAAACCAAAGTGCCCATAGGTGCCCTAGTCCCTCTCCAGTGCTTTAGTCCAGCTAGATCATGTAGATTCATCCTTTTCGAGACTTCTCGCATAGTCGTTTCTACTTCATCTTTTTCAAGTCTTCACTGTGACACCGTCCCGCGAGAATCTATTATTCAACCGTGTTATTTCCTCTTCTTTCTTGCACATTATAGTTAGCATTTCATTTTTCATAGTTACTTAGATAATTTACATACTTCCTTTATTATATTTATTTACTTTATTACAGATGTTCATATCTTAGATTAACTATCCCCTTACTACATAGTTGGTTCAATTTTAGTTAATTAGTAGCTCATGATATACACATTTGGGGGCATCACACTTCCTCCCCTTAACTATCGGTTGTCTCTAACATCTACTCATAGTTTCTTTACTACATTTTACGCTTCACACTTCATATTTTCAAGCATTCTCACATCTTTGGTACACACATTGTACTGTCACTACCCGATGACACACTCTAGTTCCCTGGTTCATACTTGACTGTTGAGGGTATAGTTCTTAAATGAACCTCACATCATCTACTCTTTTCTCCTTTGTTATATGCTCTGTGATTTACGATAAATTTTTCTATACAATCTCACATCTTTGGTACACACATTGTACTGTCATTACCCACGACACAATCTTGTTCTATGGTTCATACTTGACTATTGAGGTAGCACTCCTAAATGAACCTTATCTCACACACATACATTAGGGGTAACACAACTCTCCTTATATTCACATATTACACATCACGTAAAAACTATCACACTTACTCAACATTTGTATATCTTGGTTGCATTTACTCTTGTTAGCTTATTCTACTTACATGTTACACTTTGTTTCCTATGTTAGTTAGATACTTAATATGTCATTATATTTTTCTATATACACATGCACATTCACTTGGTATCTTGAGGTGAATGTAGGACATTTCACATATTCATACATGATGCATGATGCTCGACACTACTCTTTACCAGTCCCACGAGGCTCCTAGGGAATCTACCTTTACTAATCTTATACTCTACACATAATAGGTTCTATTGCTACATTATTTACTACTTCTCATCACTGTCACTTTACTTTTCACTGATTTATACATGCTTTGACATACTATTTATCTCTAACATGCTAACAGTGCTTCATGTGTAGCATTTACCTTACAGGATTACATATAACCATGGTTATTGTTTGCTATTATTTGCAGGATATGCCCTATGTCTTATTTGATCATTGTTTTCTTATGGACGCTTTGACCTTGATTGTCTTGTGAAATTGTGAGTGATGTCCCATGTATGCAACCTGATTTTCATGGTACATCTTGTCTTCATAGTTGCTTGTTACATTATTTTCTATTGCATGTTAGCTATTGTTACATTAACACTTATTCCTAGCCCATCTTGTTTGCATGTGCCTTTTTTTACCATGCTTTGGTCCCCTACCCCCGTAGATATCCAATATCAAATATGCATATCAAGATCCGATCCTATCATTTGGTTTGCCTTCTCCTACTTTTATTGCATGCACTACAAACTAGGGGGAATTATTTGGGTGAGAAAATCACCCTTATAACAACAAAAATCTCCAGAATAGAGCATAATAGTAAAAAAATTGTAACAATACACAACATAAAATGGCCAAGAATTAGACTTGGGTTACAAACACAGAGAAAGCACTCGTGCCTAAATCGACAAAGAGTGGTGGGCGCTTGTGTCCCACCTGGGCACTTGTGTCTTGGGGATAAATAGATAGTTTCTCATTCCAACATAGTTTCTAGTAGATTGTAGTATAATTCCACAATAGTAGTCACTTGACTCTAGTCACATAATTCAATTTACATCCAATTACAAACAATTACAAGTAGTTACATACGGGGACATGTCATATGTAGTGGAACTTATTTGGGAAGTGGCATGGATGGAGATTAAAACACACCTATCTCCCTAACACTCTTCTCTTGGCATGAAATCACCCAAAACTCATCATCAACATGAGATCGCAAAAAAAAATATCTCTTGGTGTGAGATCACCCAAAAAATCACTCTTGGTGTGAGCTCACCCAAAAACTCACTATTGGCGTGAGATCACCCAAAACCTCACCATTTGGCAATAAATTCAACATCTCTCAGTAATGTCCCCATTTTCAAGACCCTTAGCCTATTTTTTTCCAAAGGGAGTTTGGGATTTTGCAAGGGGAAAATTATATTAAATAATTAAATAATATTGCCTAGGGAGTGATTTTTATCATTTGACATTATAAAGCAATAATTATTTAATTATGTAATTTATTTAATTTAATTCCCAAAATGCAAAATTAAAAGGGGAATTAATTAAATAATATTTGGGTGGCTTTTAATGTTAAAATCACCCTTAGAAAGGGGACACCACACCTAGGGAGGATAAGTTGTTTTTATTTAATAATTTCCCTCTCCTAGGGATTTCGAATTTTGTGCCTCCTTGTTTATAAAAGGAGAGCTTGGGATCATTGTGAAACTTATGCAATGATGAAATTCATTTGATACTCCATGCTTGGAGTTGAGATGCATGCCCATTGACTTTTTCTTTCTCTCTCTCATGCTTCGAGATCTTTGTAGCTGGTTATTTAGAATCAATTTGAAGAAGTTATTTGTGCAATATCAAGTGAGATCCATGTCTTTGGCTTTAGAAAATTTTAGATGAAGTTCACCATTGAAATCTGCATGTTTTTACTGTAGCGAATCACCGTAGCAGCTGGGTTTTCTTGCTCCTTGCAAATCGATTTGGTAGAGTGAGACTGATTTAATGTTCCTTTGATATTGGTGAGTGCTTTCTATGCTTGGCGACTTGTATGAATACAATACTTTATTGAATAGCTGCTCTAAACCCTAGCGAACTTATATGTGCTGATTGATGACTGTTTGGGAGCATTGTTTGGTGTGAAACAACTGGTTATTGCGTGATCATTGTGTTCTTTTGGGCAGCGACCTGAGTAGGACAGGTTCAGCAATTATTTTATATGATTAAGGGTCTGATTTAATTCACTTAAATCTGTTATTTCTTCCTGGGCATTAGCAACTTCATTGAGGTGTTTGAATATGTGTTTTGGGGGCCAAAATAACCAGCGATTCCTATCTGTGGGTGGCGGATTTATTCTGATATTGGTGACACTATTTAAGACTCAAATTTGTGTGGAAACCTCTATGTTTGACAGTGATTTATATGACTGATACTTCTGACTTGATTGAAACTCAGATTTGGCATTAAAGAACATATATAATAGGCAGCGACCTCTATTGATTGAATGCACAGATTAATAGTTGATTGAATTCTCAGAATAACGATTTGATTAAGGGCTTGGCTGAGTGGTGTTTTGGGATTCTTATAACAGCGAACTGAAGAAGTAAAATAACCTGAGTCTTAAGCATGTTGGCAGCAATTTGTGTGTCTGATTATTGCTCATATTTGAATTCTCTAATGCTCATAACTGGTAGCAATTTCATTCTTCCTTAATTGGTTATTATATTCCAAGATTGGGGAGTTGTATAGGGACATGTTTGAAGGCAATATTAATGTTTGTTGTAGCAGTTAGCCTAGGGGACATTTGATATGATCTGATAAGTTGTTGGGCTGATAATCAATCCTTGAGCAACAATCTATAGATCTAATTTTGTACAAGCTTCCATAGGGGCAGTTTTCAGTGGATCGACTTGTGCATAATATTTATTGCAGCTGAGTAACAGTGGTATGATTTTATACAGTTTGAATCTGATTTTTGAATCATACATTTGAGTTTATTTTCCTCAGCTGAGAGTTATCTATTTGTGTCATTTGTTTAAGGCCATTAAACCCCTTTCCTTGGGTTTATTGAGCTATTTAATCGAATGCACAAGTACGAATAGCTGGACTTAATCATTTGCAGTTGATTGTAGTAGTGTTCTAATCAGTTTTGGTTGCATTTCCCATTGATCCCGTAAGGGGGTCATTACAATCTCCAAGCAAACCAGACAATTTTCTATATTTTTACTCTCTTATACATCATGTGCACACTTTCCTTTTACACACTTTTACACTTTTACTTACTTATACACATGTTACTTTGATTTTTCATATACGTAACTTTGACTAATCTCTTGCTCTTCTTTTGTAGGTTCATCCTTATGTGCAACAAAACAAATCACATCAATAAACAAAAGCTCTAATAGCACACTACTACGTATACAATTCACCCCTAGGGTCTACCTCCCCTTCCTAGTTTCCATACTTCACATTATGATCACTTCACGCTTCACTTGTCCACTCAACACGTTATCGGCTACACTCTTCTCTATAGGATCACAAGGTACACATCTTCTATCTACTTTATGCTATCAAGTATTCACTCAACAACATAAAGTGGGGGAAAAAGTAGACACAAAATCTATGCACTTGGGTATATTTCTAGGTCCTAGAGCATACTAATATATACATGATTCCTAAGCAAGAAAACTAGTGGTTGAAAACATCTTTGGGCCTTTTTCTTTGTCTCTTATATTTTTATTGGCCTTACACACCTTACAACCCTGTTGGTACTTGAATGATTTATCTTGTATGTCCTCAAACACTAGCGTCCATTTAGGACATAAGCACCCTGGTATTCTTGTCCCTTCTAGGTGTTCCTAGCCTTCTTTGTCTTCTTCTTACTCTTTTGGGTCTCTTTTTACTTTTGGTCATCTTTTACAACTTTGGGTTGGCCTTTTAGTTGTCAATTATGAAATTCAAACAAGGGAATCATATATATACATATTTATAGCTCTCAAATAAAGGGCCAAGCACTAAACATTATCTACTATCACCTAATCTTGCATCCAAATGCAAAAAGAACATTACAAAACATCCATCTAGAAAATCCACATAAGGGAAAAGGGTTGTATCACTCTACATACACAACATAGGATGGTGAAGTTCATTTTATTTCATCACACACATTCTATACATTTCTACATTCTAGATCCAAATCATATCATAGTGCAACTTGCAAAAGGGAAACCTAGGGAATAATTACACACACAAGCACATAGAATTACATGGATTCTGAGATGTAGTGCAACACTGGTTGTAAGATCACTCTCCAAGTCATCATCGGGTTAGTCTAAATCCCCATTATATATCCTTTTTATTAGGTTTGATGCGGTTTGTGGGTATGTGCGCTAGGTATCTATTTCTAGGTTACAAGTATGACAGATGATATTAGAGCATAACCAAAGTGACAAAAGGGAACCAATAACAAAGCTCCTACATCTCACGAAGATCGAACTTGAGCATTTGAGTGGACACCAGCACCCAAATAAGTCACTAGCACCTAGGAACTCCTGTCCTCCCTTGGGCGCTTGAACTGCACATTCTTGAGTTTCGTAACCTCCAAAGAGCCATGATGACACTCTTCCAAATCGATTTCAGTAGTTATTCAGCTCACACAACTTCTATATCACTTAGAAATCAGCTAAGTCACCCTCTCTTTATTTCTTAGGATTTTATATTATTACTTGCTTAATGCTTATGTATTCATGTAGTTCATTACTTGTATATCATTAGTACAATAAAGTTACTTTGAAATTAAGATTTAATTCAATTTAGATTAAATCACATACCAATTCCCAAGGATGACATGAGATCCAGGTTATGGGAGTTCTAAGTTTGCAAATCATGGAGACTTTTCAAATTCCAATTGTATTAGAGTAGTGAAAAAAATAATGGTGAGGAGTTCTTGGGATTGATTTGGGATCCCGATATTCAAATAAATGTTTATCCTAAAGGAATTTAAGAGTGAACTTGTAATTGCTTAAGGGAAAGCAATTTTGAGAGGAGGGCTCTCATGTCCCCTTTTTGAATTAAGTATAATAAATTAATAATATGACTTAAGTGTCAAAAATTAACTTTATAAAAGACACTTATGAGTTAGTAATATAGAAAGTTAATTTTTGATAAAGCAATATTAATGAGGAAATAGAAAAGGGAAAGTTGCTTTTGGAACATAACATGAAAATATATAAAAGAAGAGTGTAAGGGTCATTCGAGATCATAATTTTCCATAATATCATTTTAGATTGGGTATTTGAGCTACTGCTTCAATATTTCTGCAATTTAAGGATGAAAACCCTCCATTGCAACAAGGTTAAAGGACAAAAACCCTCCAAATATTTAGAGATGACTCCATTACATGGGTTACATTTGTGTTTCAATTAAGGATCTTTTTTGTAGACCTAATTTAGCAGCTAGGGAATAATTTAGATCAATTTCCAAGAATTTATAACTATTTGGCATCACATTCCTAGTCGATTTCATCGTAGACACCAATTGGGACAATGAGTTTTGGTTTTTTTTACCCTTATTTTGGGTAGAGTTTAGGATTAGATGACCCACTTCTAGGCTTTTAGTTGTGATTCAAAGTGGGTGGGTGCTAGGGTTTGCACCAAATTTTGATCTTCCTATCACATCATTTGCAACCAATTGGAGCAATTCATTTTTCTACTTTTTCCCATAGAGTCACTTTGTATGTACTCCCTATTTTTCAGATTTGACATAAATTCCTCTTGTGGTGGAACATAAATATTTTCCTTCACATTCATGAGTCTAGAGAGTTTATAGGCCCTTTTCCTCTGAAGGGTATCTTTGTTTTGATGATATTTGATAAATAAAGAAAGAATTCAAATTGTTTTATTTTTATCCTAAGGGTTTGAATGAAATTCATATTACTACATCATATTTTGTTTAAGGATTTTGTGTGGAATTCCAGGATTTACTATTTTATGCCCTAAGGGTATATTACATTAGGATTTAGTCCTCATTTTTAGTTTTTTTCCATATTTGTAGTATTTTGTGTGATGTAATAAGTGATAAATTATGATGTAATCCTCTAATGTAAAAATAATGTGGAGAATCTGAAAGCATGATGTATTGCAACATCATGATACTTGAAGAGGATGAACATATGTGTGTGTCCCTGTTCATACCTAGGTTAGTGGTCATCCTATGAAAACCATTTGTGAAGGTTGAATAGATGTAGAATTCCTATTCCACAGTGTTTTGGTTAGATGAGTTCCCATTAGTGCATGGTTGATGAGAGTGTTGGGCACCCAAATTATTATATTCATTAATTGGTTACATTCCACATTGGGAAATATTATTTATTATTTATTATTCATATTCTTTGGAGTGCATAACATTTGTGGGAAAGAATGAAGAGTGGTGCACAAGATTTGGGGTAAAACACGCATGGTAAAATAGGTAAATAAGATAAATATAGATGTATGTATTTAGTAGAAAAAGTATGTACAAATAGAAAATTTGCATAGGTAAGAATGTTGGCACATAAAAATAGGAGGGCTAAAAATAGAAAAGAATTGATGTAGACACTTGCATGAAAGAGAAAAACAAGTGGTACATGAGAAAAAGTAACTGGAAGTAAACATAGAGATCCTAATGATATACCTAGAAAGCATGTAAAGAAAAAAAGTGAACATCTAGGAGTGAAAAAAATTCATTCAGGTTAAGGAGGTAGGAGATGAAGACATGTGGCATAAATGCTACCCCTATGTAATAGTTAGTGTTATTTTTGGAACCCGAAGCTAAGTTCATGCTCAAATAGTGATTAGAAAGTCCCCACTAGTATAAATACCCCTTGAGGATCATTGTAAAAATAAATTTTGAGAGACACATCGTTATGTTTTTGGTGCTTAGAATAGAGAGCATTATGTTGAGAGAAGAGATATGATTACTTTATGGGAGCTATATTTTATCGATCAATATGGAATAACTTATTCTCGAATCATGATTCACATGAATATGTGTGTATCTTTTATCTTTTTTTGCTTTAGTATGATTTCTCGTATTGTATCATCTTATTAAAACATTCCATTATCAACATGTTAAACTAATAGGAATTGATAATCTCTCACACCTCGGTGAGTTCCTAAGGTTTTATGTATTAGTTTGTGTAGTCACAAAATCATGCACTTTAGACATTATTTATCCTAGTTTCATACTACTATTTAGAAGGTTCTTGAGTGAATAAAGTACTAATTAACCCTCATCTTTTGGCCATCTTGTTTTATTTTATTTTGTCATTACCGACCTCTTACACCTAAATGCCCAGTCAAATTCTGTCATCCCGCATTATTTTAGCCTTGACCGAGGTGCCCGTGGGTGCCTTGGTCCCACTAGGGGTGCCTTAGTCCCTTTTGCACTTTCCCGCCACTTTTTGGGCTCTTTCTAGCCGTTTTAGATCTTTATCTTTTTGGTGGTTGGCCATTTTAGGGTTAATTATGAAATTAGATCAAGAGAACCCTATAAATATAAAGTTATGAGACCATAATGAGGGACTAAGAATCACTTACTACTATCACTCATCTAGAATTACATCCATCTATTGCATTGGAGATCACTTGCATCCACATAGCTCCATCAATAGGGCATAAGACCATGACATCCGTATCACACTTCATGAGGGGAGGTATTCTATTATATTCCATGCATACATTCTATTACATGTCATACACATAGTTATTGCCCGCTACTTCACAAAGTACGACTGACACAAGAGAAACCTAGGGCATGTTCACACACACTTGCACATAGAACTACATCAGGTTTGAGATGTAGTGCAATGTTAAGTTAGTAAGTCCACCATCGTGGTAGCTGAGGTCAATATGAACCCTTCATATGCGTTTTTATTTTTAAGGTTTGATGCTTGTTTTGGGGTCTTGCAGGTCTTTCTTTCATCTTGGATTATTGGTGACATCTGGCATGGGACAACGAAGCTAATGCGACAAACAACGAGGGTTTCAGACCATCTTCCAAACCAATGAAGACCAGTTTTAGAGCTTTTGCATGACACCAGGGGCACCTAAATTACATTACTAGAGCACCCGCGAGTAGCCCACCCTCTCCAGGTGTTCCAGTCCAGCTAGATCCTCCAGATTCATCCTTTTTAGGAATTATGTACAATCATTCCCGCTTCATTATTTTTCGGTCTTCACCGTGACACCATCCCGTGAGCATTTGTTATCCAACCGAGTTCTTTCCTCTTATTTCTTCGACATTAGGGTTAGAATTTACTTTTGCATAGTTTCTTAGATCATTTACATACTTCCTTTATTATATTTATTTACATTATTACAATCTGTTCATAGCTTAGATTAACTATCCCCTTACTACGTAGTTAATTTTAGTTAATCACTTTGATAGGCCAACATAGGAGATAACTATTATTAGTGCATGTCAAGGTAGTAAGATATTTGTGTGCATATATAGGGGAAAAATAAACATGTAAAATTTTGGTTATGTTTCTAGACCCATCATTATTAAGATGAGATGGTGAAGCATGAAAAATATGTCCCGATTTATGCAAGATAATATCCATATTTGACAATATAAGATATAAAAATCATTTACATAGAATCATTCCAATCACAAGAACTATTCCCCCAATTTCTCTTCAAGAACTTGGGTGGAAAAGAACTTGAATGATGAGCTCTATAAAACTTTCTTCATTTATGTTTTTTACCACCTTTATTGTTTAGGAAAGAGTTTGAATATGGGAAGGAAGTACCCTTAGACTCTAAAACACACTAAGAGGCTTGCATGACATGACACAACTTAGACGTGTGATGTAGACTATTGGTGGAAAGGTACATGCTTTGTACTTATATTCTCAAATACATAGAATCAACCTTCTCTTCTAATGATGAAGCATAGCTCAACCTATTTTGTGATATGTGTAGATTATACTTAAGGTAATTCCCCTCATGGTATATTTGGGAATTTATAACTTCCTTATGGATTTTTAAGTTTCCTATCCATGTGAGAAATGATTATAGGGACGAAAAGGAGGGTAATTACTTGATTACAAAAAATATTCCTTAGATGAGCACACATTGAAAAGGAAGCGATATGGAGAAGCTCAATGAAAGGTCATAGTTGAATGATAATTTATTCAAAGGAGGATTCAAAATTAGGAAATTATGGGGAATACCATAGAAATTAGTCCTAGAATGAGGGAGAAAGGAGCTACAAATCATGCCAAGAGCATGATGAGATGTGTACCAAGACAATGAATAGTATAAAGCAAATGAAATCCCCATTCCAAGAATCCTTTCCCAAACTGCTACCCCCCTACTCATATGATTAGATCTCGTAGTATAGATGATTAAGTACTCATTGAAATTGATAGCGATGAGGAAGTGACTAAAGGGAAGGAAATGAGGTTTGTATTATAGAAAATTACACAAACAATAAAAATATAATTTAACCCTAACAAAACTTGGGAACCATATGATGTGTAAGAAAATGTGCTAGGAAATAACACACCAAGATAATCGTATTATTGACCTGTCACCACACTAGATATTAGTGGTGGAGGAAGTGGCTCTTCAAGGACACTACAAGCTAGCTACAAGACACAAGAATGAGTTATAGTAGTTACACAATAGGTTCTAACACCCCAAATTTTCAATGAGATGTCACCGCATTTCCTAGAATATTACGAGGTTGAAAATTTATTTGAACATGTGCATAAGTAAAATTTAATATGGCGTATGAAGGAGACCATTACTTTTGAGTGCAAGGAAATTTAGTTCACTATTACTCTGCTAGATCAAGTACATACTTGGTACAGAAAGCATGACCCACAACAAGTAGTTATCAACTGTGACCATTTAAAGTATTCTTTCTTGATGGAGTTTGATATACTAGAGTTTAAAAATATAATATATCAACACTCAAGGAGATAAGGAGAAAACTTACTGAAAATGTGTTCATATGATGCACATTTTAATAATTTGATCTTGAAGTTGTCTTATGAGATCCTTCTAACTTAACACATGTAGTAGTTTTTTGGTGGATTAATTTTTCTCTTGAGATGCACTCTTTCACATAAAACATTTAAAGACCCTCGTAAATATATGGAAATAGTTATGCACACATAAGATGTTGGTAGCATTGATGATATGATAAGACTATTCATTGAGGTGTAGATCACATCAATAGAAAACTAGTTATAAAATTTGACCTCAAACAATGTCATGGAGATGCAAAAAAATATATGATGCAAAAATTGTCAAGTGGAGATCCATAAAAAGAATAACTACCTTCCCACGCATTGTTAAAATAATATTTATGGCTTGTAAAGTTTGTAGAGCTAGGCATGATGTCGAGAAAGTGCCCAATATTACAACACACAATTCACACAAAGGTTTCTTACTTCTGTAAGATATGTGACTTGCACACATATAATATTGAGGATTTTTGCATAATAGATCAAATCTATGAGGTGCGATATTTGGAATTAAGGTAGGAAATTATGGGATATAATAACAAAAATAATGAGGAACATACTGGAAAAATGTGAGGGAAAGGCTATGTGAGATGTGGTTGAGGAAGGGAAAGGTTCCCACCAATAACTTTCTATAAGTGTGGCTCATCGGATCATTACCGACACAATTTCACCGCATTCCCTATATGCAGATACTATGGAAGAGAACATAAATTAAAATATTGTCCCAACCTCTATGCAAATAAGATGATAAAATGTGAAAAGAGTGAGGAGATGATTAATATTTTACAAGTATAACATATATCCCAAGAAAGTAACTATGTCAAATGTCAAACGGATCCCAAAATTACATATAATAACTATAGGGATTGTAACATGCATGCAAACAATTTAATCACCATTAGATAATATTCATCGCAAAAACCCTCGGATTGGGAATTATTACTTGGATGTAAATTAGCAAAAGTATATCCTATAAGAAACTAAAGAATTGGTGCAAAAACTATAAGGAAAAATTAAATTCTTAAGGGAAGAAACATATACCAAGATGAAAGCACAAAGATGCTTGATTTTAACAATATGAAGAGAAATAAATTTTAATAATTTTATAGGTTGCTACACATCAAAATATTAATTCCTTTTCTCTCTCGCCAATGGTTATCTCATTAGGTCTGAAGTATGGCACTTGGGAAGCATTTATGGTAGGTGTAAAATAAAGAATTCAAATAGTCAAATAAGGATTATTATTATAGGGAAATCCTAGTTAATGCTTACATAGATGGATGGAACATTAACGATATACTATAATGTACATGCAAAAAGTTAACATTATCAAAACATATGCTTGGAACAATATGGGACAAAAATGCTCCATCCTCGCCACATGTACTACTCATGAAAAATAAAACATGCATTGTAGTGTTAGAGTGTTGAAGCACACAATCATTAATATCATGGAAGTAAGGTTATTTGGAGACTTTGAGGTAATAAACTTGGTAGAGGTAGATAGATTTTCAAAAATACTCAAAAGACAATGGTGTTATAAAAATAATGTTAATATATGTTTCAGGTTGGTATGTGAAATATCAAGGCATTTTACTTAAAAACCCCATGAATTTTTTTGTCATTTCTCGAGAAAGTTGGTCAAAATTGTCAAACTTGTCTCTTCAAAAGTATTGAATTATGTGAAAGGTTTTGGAAGTTCCATGTGGTTGTAGAGGTCCAAATTATAGTGATTGGAAATGTCTCTAAGTATATTTCATGTCGGTATGGTTTAGGAACCATTCTAGAAGCTTCAAACTAGTTTTGGGAACACATTCACTTCTTGCACTCTTTAAGGAAAAGGTGTTTTTGATTATTGGAAAAGGATCATTTTGTGTGAAAGGGTTTGGGAGCCTTGTGTGGTTTTAGAAGCCTGGAATATATCCATTAGAAAGGTTTTGGAGTCTACTACATGCTAGTATATTCAAGATAAGTTTTGGAATCACCAAAAGTGGAACCCTTTCAGACATTGAGGCACTTTAGTCTTAATGAAGGAGAGAACTTACATGAAAGGTTTCAGGAACCTAATATATATTTAGAAGCCTAAAAATGGCCAGACTTAAGCTCACCAAGTACTTGTTAAGGTCCAAGTTTTGATTTTTTCTACTCATCTCAAGCTCCCATGAAAACTCAACTCATTATTGCTCCTTCGTACACCAAAAAAAAAAAAAGTTGCACCTTTCATGCTTTTAATAAGGGAATTTGTGGTTTTACCTCCAAAATGATCTATTAAAATATTTAAATTTCCTAATTTTTTATTAAAAGATCTAGGTGATAGGTTAGGGAGTATGAACAGGTTGTAATGGTTTTCAAAGAGCCTCATATGATGTAATTACATGCTTCAATCTTTCTTGTAGGAAATCATAACCATGGTCACTTATTTTCATGGCTAGGTTAGTATAACTAGGGTTATAACTACCAATTTTATGGAATTCTAAAGGATTTATTCAATTTTATGAGTTTTTAGATTGTAAAAGGGTGTAAATAGGTTGGTAAGAAAGGTCAAGAGCCATGAAGGCTCAAGACTGATCTGTATGAGATCATGCTAATGTTGTAATAAATGAACAGTGGAGTTTATTGTAAATTGTGATGAATTAATTATAGTATAGTTGTTTGTTTATTGTTGTCTTGTGTTTTTTACATGGGAAAAATTCACCCAAAAACAGGACAACTATAACCTAGTGTCGAAATTTTCATGTCATACCTCTCCAAGACACCCCTAGGTTAACTTAACCCTTAATGTGAAGTCCAGTATTGTCCTTTAGTATCCAATATGTGAAATTCATCACTCCCCCTAGGTGATTTAGAAAAAGAAATACCTTTCAAGTATCTTGGAGTAAGCGGTTTTCAAGGTAAGTTTTTAACAAACGTAGAAGGGCTTTCATAAACATTTCTAAGCCAAGTACATCATTGTTGGAGTAGTATAGGTGGCTCATTTTCATCATGGAGGTATATCTAGGAGTTAAGAATATTGTGGAACTTATTTAGGGAAAATTTTGAAAGTTTTAGAGGTTTAGGAGTCGGTTCACTGAAAGCGGGTTTTTGGGCCTAAAGGAGCTCACACCGTAAACAATACCGATCTTCAAGGAGTGATTTTGGGTGCTTCAAAATGAGTTAGAGCCAAAAATATATCATTAGAAATAAATTTCAGTCCCCTACATGGTGGATAAAATATATCATCTTCAAGCACCATGATTTTTTTCAGGGCAACTCATTCTTTCCATGCACAACAAGTGATCCCAAGAAAAAGGAGCTTTTTGAGGGTGTTTCAATCATATTCAAGCCTTAGAACCCTCACCATTATTATCAAAAGGTATTTTTAATGAAAAATCATATAAATAAATGCCCAAAACTCATGTGGGAGCTCGGTTATGACGTTTTCAAGTCGGCTCTCAAGGCACGCTCTTCGGCACTTAGCCAAATTTTCGAAGGGACACATGGCATCACTAGGCTGAGGAAAAACTTCATGTCCCTATTTCACCTTACCAAAGGGACATGAGGTGCAAAAATTGTGCCCTCCCCTCATTTAACCTCTTGGTTACTCATATGACCCGACGCTCACCTTTTGGCCCCCTTTGACTAGTTTGACTTACTCCCCACCTAACTATGCATGTGCACCACTTGTCAAAAAAGGAGAAAGGAATTTTTTTTTATATCCCTATTGCACCAAAACCAAGGGACATGAGGTGCTAAAAATTTTTCCCCACCCTTGGCTTTCCTTCTGGACCCCCATGTGACCATTTTCCACCCCCAAGTGCTCTATTCTAGTCCCCTCCGCACTTTTCTCAACAAACCAACACCCGCAATTTGTCATGCTAGGGGCAAGGTGAATTTTTATGTCCCTATTACAGAAAAAAAAAAGGACATGAGGTGCTAAAAATGTGTCCCGCCCTCTCCCATCACATTCTAAAGCTTTAAATACCAAAGGACTTAGCCATTTTTGCATTCTCATCCCCCATGCCCTCCGTATACTATTGGAATGTTGCCGATTTTTTCCTTGAGTTTGAAACTGCCATTTTCATCCTCCAAAAAATATTCCATGCTTCCATGATCTGAGAGAGAAAAAAGCATGAAGAAATTTGGTTTTTAAATGAACGAAAATAAATTTTTTGCCTAAAAAAACCATGAAGTCCATGAAGGAGATTCGTTCGTATCTCACAAACCAGAAAACGAATCAACGTACCATTTTTTGAAAATATCTAGTTTCCCAAGCACCTTAAATCTCCTAAAGGAATCTCTCACATGTATGGCACTTATTTTTTGCAGAACAAAGAAAAACCCAAGTTTCTTGCAGTAAAAAATTATAATTTTAAAATCTCTCAATCTAGCAACTAATTTGACGTGAAATTCTAGAGGTGCATTGTAGAACAAAAACCCATATCAGAAAAGTTTATTTCATCACAAATTGAGGCCCAGAAACCCACTTTCCAAAAATAGTAAGCCTTCATACACGTGTACTTATGATTTTTGGTAAGTCATCAAAAGGTAGTTATGACAAAGACAACATGCACTAAGGATAACAAAAATTTCAGATTGATTGATCAATGCCGAAAATGGTAAAAATGGCCACTTACTAAAAATATTAAGTTTCCTACATAGACACTTGCCATTATTAGTAAGTCACATAGGAGAGTAGCCTAGGTGGGAGCAGTGTACACATGGGTGATTTAGAAAGCTAATCTCACTAGTGAAGCCGAAAAGGGTGGAAGTTTCCACTTGCTAAAAATAGTAACCCCCTTGTTCTAAATATAGTAAGCGCTCTAGCAAAAATGAAGTTCAAGTTCACAGGGGTGAAACCAGTGCATGCCCTTTCATCAGAATAGGCTGAGGTGGGTGACAATGATGTCACTTACATGTATCTTGATGATCTTAAGTCACACATGCTAGCTGAACCGAGGGGACAAATTGAAGACAAAGTGTTCCTAATCGGAGTTTTTGGAGTAGGTAGACATCTATTTTCTGTATAAATCCTCGAGTTGGTCTTGCCCTTCTCACACCATTATGAACTAGAGACAAAGATCATTCAGGCAGATGATGGCACAACCATGGTCGTGATTGCCCCTAATCCTATTTCTCTTTCTATGAAAATTAGCACCTGGAGTAACATGGTAGTCATATCAAAGGAAAAGGAAGTGAACAAATGGAACAACACTGATTCATATTTGTAAGGTATTGCACTAGGGATAAAACCATTTCAAATTCCTAAAACCCTCTCAAGATGTGAGTTCCACGAAGGTTTTTATGATGCAATAACCCTTCTCAAGGGGGTGATGGGAGAAATAAGCACGAGGGATTTCCAATAATAGATGACACTCTTCATCCTGACTATGACCGAAGGAGATCAAAAGATAGACTAGGGCTAGATCATAAGTGACAACCTACATCATCAATTGCTCCAAGTTCCTATGACAAAGAAGTTATTCATGACTTCTTACTTGGTGTATCTCCTTACTAGCTCAAGGCCATTCAAGGGGTTGACCCTTGCTCATAACATCTCTGCGAAAGTCCCTGCATTCGATAAGTTCCCTCAATTGGTATTGAAATAAAGTCATCGACACTTTGCTCGAGTGAACGATGTCTTCACGATGTTTTAATCAAGACTCTAGATGGTGACCCACAATCAAGGATGTCACCATAGGTGGCCTCTTTGATAAAGAGATATGGCTTTTGTTCATTCAGCTCCCCACTTTTTCCTATATCCAATTTTTTGGCTTTGATCAAGCCCCACTGAGGTTACCTCGGTACCTTAGTGATCAAATAGTATTGTTTGAACTCGGCAGAAGTCGGGTACATGTGAACAATAGATTCAGGAATTGAAATAATAAACTTATCTCTTTCCCCATCTCACTTGCAATCTCACGTGCAAGAATGTCAATGATGCATCCCACTTGGAGGTGGCCTTTACACACCTAAGTTTGCATTCGTACATCCCTAGGGAAAATTTTGACATTTGGGTTGATCTAGACACATTCCATGTCCCGAGTTGCATCATGTTCCATAAATAGAAGACTATTGGGCCAATTGTGTGGATGATTTCAATGTCCAAGAATGAGACTATATGAGAAGAATGATTCGAGAGATGAAGAAATTTAAGTTCCCATGGTATGAAGAAGGTGTGCAAGATGATGGAACTGAGTTATACGATCCTGAGTACAGAGTGGTGAAGGCTTCTCCTTTGCCGCAGGTAAATTGGAGTGTTTGTGAGTCTAGTGATATCGGAAAATGAAGAGAGAAGGTGATCAAGAGAACAAAGGAGTGGTTCCAAAATTAGAAAGTTATCTCCCTTAATTCTAGAAGCTTCCCACACATCAAAGACATGCCTCGTATCATTCATCATTGAAGGTTGTGGAGGTCACTTCGAGTTTGGGCCACTCAAGAGCTAGTTCAAAGCAAAAGGTTTTAGAGTTGGAAGTCCACCTTATCACAAGAGGTCACCTAAGAAAGACAAAATAGAAGAAGATCTAGTGGTGGAGACAAAAGTTGAGAAAGAAGAAGTAGTCTAGAATCCAACCCTTAACAACTACAGATATCCCTACCCCTGATGTAACTCATGTTCCCCCTTCACGGAAATAACTCTTCCACCCGAACATGAGATGATAAGCATGATAATTGCGGAGCCAAAATAAGGTGAGATGTTCACTTGGATGAGGGAGATGATTTCAAAGAAACCCATACCATACAACAAGTCACAATACTTGATCTATTTGTAATAACATTGTTGGCTAGGGAAAGAAAAAAAATTTTCTCATGTAGTATCACACTTCTACAATGGTGAGACAAGTGAACAATATGTGGAAGTGGTCCAACCCAAAGGGATCAAGTCGATGGAAGAAATGATGATGACTGATTATGAAATGAGTACCATTCCATTGGGCCCAGCCACTCATGAAGGAGACACTAATATGTTTGAGAAAATTTCCACTCACCTCATTAGAGAAATCAAGAGTACAAGAAGAAGATTGAAGAATTTGGAAGAACAAGTAAAACTCTCTCTTCTTACATGCAACATCTAGTGGATCTAATGCTTCATCAATCTAGATTGAGGAAGTATCCCCAATAAGTAACATTGATCCATAATCCATTATAAATACTCAAGAGTTCACCATACATGGATGAGCAAAATAGTAATTGGATGGGTACAATCTTGGAAAAAGGCAAAACATTGATCGTAGAGGTAATATCACTTTTCAAATACATATGCACAATTGCAGAGAAAACTTGAATGCTCAAGAGAGGAATTGGAAAAGGAAAAGGAGCATTAGGATCCAATTTTCCCATTAGTGGAGGAGATGGGGAACACTCATTCTAGAGAATTGATAAGTAAGAAGATATTTTATGCCCCATCAGAGGACTTGTCACGTGTGTGGGAAAGGAATCTCATTGCTAGATATGAAATGATCAATCGGGCCATCAAAGAGTTAGACTTGAACAAAGAGTGGGCCTATAAGAAACAAGATCAAGTCAACCAAAGAATTCAAAAACTTGTAGTGTTTGTGATGGAGGAATGTACCACTCAAAGATGAGTTGATGGGTCCATTACAAGAGCATGCTAATAAAGTAGCTAGAGATCCAATATCTTTCAATGAAAACACATTGGAGTCATTATCTAGGATTCAAGCCACCATTGCATTCATCGTGGAGAAACATCAGTCATGGTTTGAAAATGAAAATATATCAATGATGCTACTTGATAGTTGGAATTTTTTTGAGTTGCATGTGTATTCCTCATGTGTACAAAGTGGTTCCTACAACGACATGATTCAGAAAATATTTCAAAGGAGTTGAGATTTCCCAACCGGGAGTCTGTCAGGAACAATTAGGTAGCAGGCAGGATCGATAGGAGCGACTTCTTCATCAGCCTAGTCTTCTCTCTCTTCTTTCTTCCTTTCCTCTTCTTCCCCCATTTTCTCTCTCTTCATGTTTTAATTCTTCATTGGGGTTGCACTTTTTCATAATGCCTTATTTTTGTAATTAAAAAGTAACTTTAGGATTATAATGTAATAAGTCACCTTTGTTTTATAAAAAGGGACTTAATATTTCCTAAGAATGAAAATTTTTAAGTTGTGCAAAGGCATATGAAAAGTCATTGGGGGTAGCCAAAGATTCTCTTCTCTTTCTATAAATTGTAAAGGCACCCATTTACTAAGGGGATCTCATTTTTGTGAGCTCATGAGAGAGTGCTTCTTGTGAAGAAACAAAGAGATAACAATTTCTTCTACTTTTCATTTTTTGCATTCTTCCACTCTTGCTATGTACAATTTTTCTCAAGCATCAATATAAAGGATTTTCTAGCCTTTTTTACTAGGAGGTTTATTGATACTTTGTGCTCATTAAATCTTAACTAGTCTTGTTACCATTTGCATGATTTCTTTATTATAATTTATGTGTGAAATTTTCTTATTAATGGGTGTAGGACTTTGATTTTCTACCTATAACATTAATCCCTCTCCCTTTTCTCACTCCCTTTCCCACTCTCTAAGAAAAGTCCTCTCTAACAAGCAATTGTTAGCTTTGCTGCCAGGGTCGGTGGAGTGCCCATGTTGAATCCTCGGGTGAAAGGCCACCACAAAACCAATTTTCACATGCATGTAAAGACAAAGATGCACCATAAAAGTAGAGGGACTTAGATTCCCAAAGCATTGGAAATAAGTACAAAAATTTTCTACCTAACAATTTTTCTTGCTAATAGTTTTTATGCGCCATTGTGGGGGAAGATTTGGCAACATCTGCACCCAAAATAAGACTTCTCAAAAATACAAAAAATTCAAAGTTTCAAAAATAAAATTTTGGAATTTGAAGAGTCATAAGAGTCTATGTCTATCATGTGCATGGCTATTATGGGAAATCCTCTCTATTGAAATAATTGAGTTTTTTCTCCATATTCAAGAGGATATTACTTATAATTTGAGAGAGGTTATGTGACACAATAGACAAATTTTAACTCAAGACTTCATTTCCATGAGATTTTGGATATGGAAGAACAAAATGTTACTTTGAATTTGAAAGAGAAAGAAAATTCATGAGCTCAAAAAAAAGATTCTAAATTTCCAAACTAGAGGATATAAAGATACACACGGTCTCAAAGGAAATGAGGAAACATCGATCCCATCTTTGAATAACTTTAATGAAGGTAAAATTTGCTCATAAATCCAAGGTCTCCTCCTGTCCAGAAACTCTCACTAGAATTTTAAGTGTTGTTCACCCATTGCATGTTGAGTTTCCATAGATAAATGATAATATTGAAGAATTAATAGAGAGTATAGAAGAAGGAAGAAACACTAGTAAGGATTTAAGAGTGAAGTGAGATAAGAGTCTTGAAATTGAAGAGATAGAAAGAGCTCAAGCAAGAGTAGATGTAAGAGCCATAACCAGAGCAAGGTTTGAAGAAGAAGCTAAAGAAGAAATGGCAGATCAAGATGAACCTAGACCAATTTTACCATGGGGAAGGAATATCATCCCACTTTCACTTCCACAACCACTCCATGAGCTACCACGAGGATCAAGGAAAAACTTCCTAAATTTAGAGGAGATGGTTCCCAACTCCCTAAAGAGCATGTAGCAAATTTCATCACCACATGCAGAGTGTTAGGTGTTAAACATGAAGACATTTCCATCAAATTGTTTGTAGAGTCATTGTAAGAAAATGCGGTTGAATGGTTTTATCTTTACTCCAACGAGGTAAATCACTTGTTGGAAATGATATAAGAAAAATCTGAAGATAGATTCAAATCTACAAAATATTTCCAAGATCTCTTGGTCCAGATGGTATAAATGAATAAGGAGTCATTGAATCTATGAGTGAATTCATAACTAAATATAAGAGGTTGATTAGGAGAGAATCCTATAGAATATATTTCCTCAGAAAATAACTTGAAGAGATTCTTTATTAGTGCCTTACAAAAATAAGTTGGGTTCTTCCTCAGAAGATCTCAATCTAGGGATTTGAAAGAAGCACAATATTATGCAATCAAGATGGAAGATGAATTAATCTTGTATGGTAAAGTAAATAATCCCAATGTAAAAAATAAGGGTCAAAGTTTAGGCTCAACTACCACTGATCCAATGATCTGAAAGATGTCTAATGATATGATTCATTTGAAAAGGTAGCTCTCTTAGATCACCATGAGGAATACACCAAGGAAGCATAATCCTTTGAATAGGCAAAGGATAACTCCACCCCCTCACCGGCTCACTCTTGAAACACCTCTTATCAATGCTACATATGATGGTGAAGAACCAGAGGAGGAAGTAGAGGTGGAAGAACCAGAAGAAGAAGAAGAAGGTGATGATGGAAACTATCTCAAAGTTGAAGAGGTTGATGGTGATACTCAAAATGGCCTCATTGAATATGTCTAAGGAGATGAAGATGATGATGATGATGATGAAGCACCAAGATTTTAATGTGTTGTGTTCACTCATGCTCAATCAAAGAAAGAATCTTCATCTTTGATGACAAAGACAAAGAAGAATAAGGAGGATCCTCCTATTGAAATTCCACAAAACAAAATCATCAAAGAGGATCTCCACTACCACCATCAATGGACTTGGCCAAGGAGAAACCAAATCCGATAGTAAACAAAAATCCTTTTGTCATTGTAAGTAAGTCTTCTAGTGCTTTTCCTAGTGTAAAATATATTTCTAAAACCATCCCTTCACCTAATGCTAGCCAGGCTAAATCTACTAAAAATCAAAAAACCAGTCATCCCATCTCTCTTCTAAATATACTACCACACCCACCAAAGAGACCCAAGCTCCCAAGGTACATCATCCTCACCATGTAAAACCTCTACCATTCTCCTAGAACATCATCATATTCTCCCCATACATCTCCATTTGATTATGTTGAACATGCAAATAGAACTAAAGTTCAAATCACAGAGATGGAATATTTACAAACACACCCAACTCAGTTTGAGAGGTTTGTTGACACTGTTTGAAGTGGTACCCCAAAGCCTCATGTTACAAACCCCAATGCTAAAGGTCCTACTCCTCACCATCCTACACCCCCTTCGTAGAATATGTTAGCACTTAGTGCATCTAAGACCAACAAAGTATAACCATTCTACCTGTCTCTTCTTGTCAAAGGCTATCAACTTAACAACTATATCATATACTCTAGAGCCTCTGACAACATTATGCTTGTTAAAGTATCCAATTCCTTAGGACTTACCTTGACTCATGCAAATGGATCTTTTATTCAATGGAGTCCAAAGAAGTGTCCATTGGTGGGTAGAATAAAATATGCTCAAGTGGCCTTGGATGATTTCCTAGAGAAGAAAGTATTGCTCACAATCTTGGTGGCTGACATTCTAGATTCTTTTGGCATGATCTTAAGAAGAAGATTCTATAGAGATATTTGGGTGGTGAAATTAAAATGGATTGGTCCTCTAGTAACCATACCAGTGAAGGGAGAAATGAAGAAATTGTTGCGGTGCGTAAGATGAAATACATGGTGTAAAATTCAGATGATCCAAGAGAAAACATATTATTCCAAGATAGCGGGATGGGAAATTACTTTCTCACATCAAAGAGGATGAAAATATTCCTTCTCATGGAGGAAGAAGAAGATCAACTTTGGAATATGGAGTTCAATGGAAGCCACTCAACCCCGGGGTCTAGAGCCAATGTTGTTTTGAATTCACCTCAGGTGAATCTTTTCAATTTTCATATAAGCTTCAATTTAAAAATACTAAATAACATGGTGGAATATGAAGCCATCTCTCCTCTCTGGGATGGATGTTGTGAGTCTATGGGAATCAATAATCTTAGTGTCTTGGAGACACGAGTGATAGTCAAAAGGTAAGGAAACAATACCAAGTAAATAATCCAAGACTCTAACACTATAGAAATAGAGTATGGGACTGCATTGAATCTTTTGATGCCTTCTCCATCCAATCGGTCCCCCAAGAGAAAAATGATAGAACCCACTCTTTGGCTATGTCATTCCTTGGTGATACACATCCATCTTTTGGAAAAGATAAGGTGACCATGGAGATGGTTTTCAGACCTAGCATGCCCGATAATGTGAATCAATGGAAAGTATTCAACGATGACAATAAGCTCTCACCTTCTTGAAAGAGAGATAATTTAATAGAGCCTCTTCTTTGAAGGGAGTGAGAATCCACATAGGAGTCGATGTGGCAAAGAATATAAAGAAGGAATCAAAGGGATTGATGAAGAAGGAGTACTCAAGCTTAAAGGAAACAAGATTCCTAGAGGCCTAGTGTCACTAGAATATCTCTTTGATAAACACGATCGCTTCATCAAGGATAGAGAAAAATAACCCTCAAGGTGTGTACCACAGAGAGTTGAAAAATAAAAATTGAAACTCTAGAGAATCCTAGAATGGTAAACATCGAAAAATGTTTCTCACCTGAGGAGAAAAGGAGATTCATCTCACTCTTGAAGAGGTATTCAGATGTCTTGGATTCATATGATGAGCTCAAATCCTTCCAACCTAAAGAAATGCATCACTCCATCCCCTTGAAGCCAGAATCAAATCCTTTTAGGAAGAAGCAAAGGCCCTACAATCCATGAAAATTACTATACAATCAAGGAGGAGGTGCAGAAAATGTTGAATGCAAGAATCATTTTCCTATCCACCATTCTACATGGGTAGAAAACATCATTCAATACAAAAGAAGAACGAAGAGATAAGGATATGTGTAGAATTTCATAACCTAAACCAAGCCTCCTTGAAGGACAATTATCCTCTCCTGGTCATGGATCACATCTTGCAAGTTGTCATAGGATCCAAGATGCTCTCACTTCTTGATGGTTTCTCGGGTATAATCAAATAGAAGTTACAGAGGAGGATAGAACCAAAACATCCTTCACCATGCCTTGGGGCACTTTTTCCTACAATAGAATGCCTTTTGGCCTAATCAATGCAGGAGAAAACCTTCCAATGAGAAATGGATTTGGCATTCAAATATTTGAAGCACTGCATTGTAATATATTTGGATGACCTCACAGTCTTCTCAAGAAGAGAGGAGATCATATTCAACATTTGGAGCAGGTACTCATGAGGTGTAGAAAGCATGGTATATCCCTAAATCCAAAGAAATGCATTTTTGGGGTCACTGAAGGTAAACTCCTTGGACACATAGTGAATAAGGATGGATAAAAAAAATGATCCCAAAGGATAAAGGATATCAAGAGCTTCATTTCCTATGAGTAAAAGGAGTGCATTCCTTCTTTGGCAAGGTTAATTTCTTGTGGTGTTTTGTTCTAGAATTTGTTGAATTACCAAATGCATAACAACGATGATGAAAGCCACAAGCAATTTTAAGTGTCAAAAAATAAGGAATGATGGATTTTGATGCAATAAAGGAAGTAATAGAAAAGGAACCCCACTCTAGTGTGACTTGATTTTGACAAGGACTTCATCCTATATTGCTATGCTTTAGAACATACAATATCAACCATCTTAGTGCAAAATAATGAGGAAGGTATTGAAGTTCCCCTATCACCTTCATGAGTTCACCACCATTGAAAAATCATGAATTGAAGTACAATCAATTAGAGAAACATGCCTATGTAGTGGTCAAGGTGGTAAATAACTTCCATTCTACATTCTCAATTCTCACACCATAGTCATGGTACTAGGATCTACCATCAAATCCATTCTCACTCAGCAAGATCTAGGATCAAAGAGAGGCAACTGGTAGTAAGAATCTAGGAGTATGATTTGGATATCAAGCCTTCTAATTTGGTGAGGGAAATGGTTTGTGTAGGTTAATGGATGAAGATGAGGCTCTCAAAGCTCATCATGGTGAAAAAGAATGATCTTGTTCTAAATGTTTCAAATATTTACCTCAGGTCCTCTTTGTGAGCACAAAGATGAATGGTATGCTGACATTGATTACTTATTGACCTATGGTGAATGCCCTCCTCATTTAGATTACAAAAATGAGGAATCTCAAGTTGAAGGAAGCCAAGTATGTCATTTGAATCATGCTCTCTATAAGAGGGGATTAGATGGTTGTTTTCTCAAATGTGTGGATAAAGCACAACAAGAGAAAATTTTGAAAGCATACCATGATCAAGCCTGTGAGGACACTTCTTAGCAATGGTGACAACCCAAAAATCTTTTGGTAAGATATTATTGGTGAATCTGTTTTGAATGCTTAAGAATGGTATCCAAATGTGAATCATGTCAACAGTTTTTTGGGAGACCACAACTTGTTGCACTTCCTCTCAGGATGGTGACAATTGAAGAACCATTTCAACAGTGGGGTCTTGACTTCATTGGAGTCTTAATCCTCATTCAAGTGCGGGTCACTCCTACGTGCTCACAATGACATATTATTTCATGAAATGGGTGGAGGCCATTAAAACAAAACAAGCTAACACCAAAATAGTTTGCAATTTCATCAAGGAGAATATCATTGTCCATTTTGGTATACCTCAAAAGATCGTGGTGGATAATGCCACATACTTCTTCTTCAAGGAGCTAACTTGAGTTTTTCTATGGGTATGGAATCTCACTATCATACACATCTACTATTACCCATAAGGGAATGGTCAAGAAGAGTCAGTAACAAAAACATTGTGACCATTATCCATAAGTTGGTAGAAGATAATCAAAGGGACTGGCACAAGAAGCTATATGATGCACTTGTGGGTGGACAAGATAACACCAAAGAAGGCCATAGGCATGTCTCCATTCCAACTATTGTACGAGATAGAGGCAAAGATTTAGTGATGATAGAGATGTCATCTCTGAAGTTACTTCAAGTAGTGGATGATGAGCAGTACCATGATGCCATTGATAAAAGGATTCTATTCCTTGAAAAACTTGAAGAAGACATATGTAAAGTAGTGGATAGAATCAAGGCCATCAATTGAAAGTGAAGAAATTTGTTCGATAAAAAGGAAAAGGCTCAGGAATTCAAAGTTGGAGATATTTTCCTACTTTGTGGGAAAGCGGAGGGGAGATCCAAAGGTAGCCATGGAAATTTGACTCATTGTGGCTTGGGCCATTCTAGATATGTGAACCATGTGGAGAAATATCTTTCTATTTATCATATCTGGATGGAACACCATTGGAATTTCCCTACAATGGGAAATATCTCAAATTATACAAGAAATGAAAGTGGGTTGTCCCCCACATCTATACCATAGGTGATTTTTAGGTGTGTTTCCTTTCTTATTGTGTGTTCTTTCCTTTATGTGTGTGTCATGTGTTTTTTTTCCTTTTGTGTGTGTGTGTGTACTCCTTCTAGCTATCTATTTGAGTAACTCTATGTGTAGCCCAATGGATAAGGCATTGGTCAAGTCTAAAATTGAGATTATGGGATTTCTCATGTCATGTCCTCATTGTACTTGATCCATAATGTGTTTCCCAAGCTAGAGCCAATTTTTCCTGTGTTTTTGCATGGAAAAATTCACCCAAAACAAGACAACTATACCCTAGTGTCAAAATTTTCATGTCATACCTTTCCAAGACACCCCCGATCAACCTACCCTCAAAGTGTCAAGTCTATTTTTCCTTCATATCCCATCTATTAAAGTCATCATTCCCCTAGGTGATTTAGGAAAAGCAAGATCATTCAAGTATGTTGGAGCAGTGATTTCAAGGCAAGTTTTCAACAAACTTAGAAAGGGCTTTCATCAACCTTTCTAAGCCAAGTGCATCATCATCAGAGTAGTACAAGAGAATCATTTTCATCATGGAGGTGTATCTAGGAGTTCAAACATCATGGAACTGATTTAGGAAAATCTAGAAAGTTTTGGAGGTTTAGGAGCCAATTCACTAAAAATGGGTTTTTGGGCCTAAAGGAGCTTGCACTAAAAAAGTACCTGATCTTCAAGGAGTGATTTTGGACTCTTCAATGAGTTATGGATCTAAAAAATATATCATTGGAAATAAATTTCAACCCTTACATGGTGGATAAAATATATCATCTTCAAGCACCATGTATTTTTCAGGCCAACTCATTTTTCCATGCACAACAAGATCCTAAGAAAAAAGGATATTTTTTTTTGGGTTTTTACAAGTCATAATAAAGTCTTATGGACCTCAAAATTCTTCTAAAAAGGTATTTTTCATGTGAAATCATATAAATAAGCCCCAAAAACTCATCTAGGAGCTCAAGTTATGACCTTTTCAAGTTGGCTCTCAAGGTACGCTCTTCGATACTTAGCCAAATTTTCAAAGGGACACATGGCATCACAGGATGAGGTGTAATTTCATGTCCCTATTGCACCTTACCAAAAGGTACAAAGGTGAAATTTTTTTCCCTCCCCCATTTAACCTTTTGGTCACTCATATGACTCGGTGTGCTCACCTCCTTAACCCCCTTTGACCATTTGACTTGCTCATCTACCTACCCCTACATGTGCACCACTTTTCAAACCAGGATAAAGGTGCATTTTTATTCCCTATTACACCCAAAAAAATGGACAAATTTGGTGCAAAAATGTGTCCCCACCCTTTCTTTCCTTTTGGACCCTCATGTGACCATCTCCCGCCCCCTGGTGCTCCATTCTAGCCCCCTCCTCCACTTTCCTCAACAAACCAACACCCACCATTTGTCATGCTAGGGGAAAGGAAATTTTATGTCCCTATTGCACCAAAAAAGGGATGTGAGGTGCAAAAAAATTCACCCCACCCTCTCCCTTCACATTCCAAAGCTATAAATAAAAAACTTTAGCCATTTTTACATTCTCACCCCCCCACACCTCATATGTCAGAAATGTGGCAAAAATTTTCTATCTAATATTGATTCACCATTTTCATCCTCAACATTCAATATCTTCCATGCTTCCATGATCTCATGAAAAGAAAAAAAATGAAAAAAAACAATATTTTAAATGAAAAAAAATGAAGAAAATTTTGCATGAAAAAACCTCCAAAAAACCATGAAAGAGATTTGTCATATCTCACAAAATTGGAAAATGAATTGAGTGTACCATTTTTTGAAAATCTAGTTTCTAGGCACCTTGAATCTCCCAAAGGAATATCTTGCATGCATGGACATAGATTTTTTTATTAAAGAAACCCCAAGTTTCTCAAAAAAATTTATAAATTTAAAATATCTCATTAATCTAGCAACCGGTTTGACATGAAATTATGGAGGTGCACTGTAGAACAAAAACCCATATCGTGAAGTTTTTCATCACAAACCAAGGCCCAAAACCCACTTTCCAAAAATAGTAATCCTTCCTACATGGGCACTTGCTATTTTGGTAAGTCATCACCAAAGGGCAAAAAGTTGAAAAGATAATGCACCAAGGATAACCAAGGTCAAATTGATTGATCAATGTTCATAAATGGTAAAAATGGCCACTTACTAAAAATAGTAAGTTTCCTATACAAACTTTCATAATTAGTAAGTCACATAGAATAGTAGCCTAGGTGGGAGTAGTACACAAGGGGTGATTCTATAAATCTAATCTCACTCGGTGAAGTTGAAAAGGTGGAAATTTCCACTTACTAAAAATAGTAACCCCTTTTTCTAAATATAGTAAGTGCTCCATGAAACATGAAGTTCAAATTCACAGGGGTGAAACTAGGTAGAACCCTCTCATCAGAGTATGTTGAGGTGGGTGATAGTGATGTCACTTACATGGATCTTGATGATCTTAAGTCATGTATGCTAGCTGACCCAAGGGGAAAATTAAAGACAAAGTGTTCACAAGTTTTTCAGCGGGTGGGAAATCCAATTTTTGTACAAAGAATCAAGTTGGTCTTAGTCTACTCACACCATTATGAACCTAGAGATGAGGACCATTTGGGTAGATGATGGCACAACCATGGTGGTGATTTCCCCTAAGGATATTTCTCTTTCTATGCAAATTCCCACCTGGAGTAACATGGTAGTCATATCAAAAAAAAGAAGTGAATGAATGGAAACACAAATTCATATCTATAAGGTATTGCTTGGGCTCATGGATGAAGACAGGGAAGAAAACCTTCCCAAATTCCCAAAACTCTCTCAAGATGTGAGTTTGTGAAGGTTTTTATGATGCAATCACCCTTCTCAACAGGTGATGGGAGAAGCAAGCACGAGGGATTTCCAAGAATGGATGACACTCTTCATCTTGACGATGATCGAAGGAGATTAAAAGATAGACTGGGGCCAGATCATAAGCAAAAAATTGCATCATCAATTACTCCAAGTTCCTATGACAAAGAAGTTCTTCATGACTTCTTACTTGGTGTATCTCCTTTCCATCTCAAGGCCATTCAAGGGTTGACCCTTTCTCATAACATCTCTACAAATTCCTACATTTGAGAAGTTCCCTCAATTGGTGTTGAAAGAAAGTCATCAACACTTTTCTCAATGAATGATGTCTTCATAATGTTTGTTATCAAGACTCTTGGATGGTGATCCACAATCAAGGATGTCACCATAAGTGGCCTCTTTGATAAAGAGATATGGATCATTCTTCATTTAGTTCCCCACTTTTTCCTATATCCGAGTCTTTGGATTTGATCAAGCCCACTAAGGTTACCTCGGTACCTTAGTGATCAGATAGTATTATTCGAACTCTGCAGAAAGCTGTACATATGAACAAAAAACAAGGAACCAAAAAAGAAAACCATCTCTTTCCCCATCTCATTGGGGTCTTCATGTGCAAGAATGTCAATGATGCATCCCACATTTGAGGTGGCCCTCATGCACACTAAGTTTGTATTCATACATTTCATGACCCTGAAGGGCAATTTCAACATTCCTGGGTGATCCAGAGACATTACATATCCCGAGAGTTATGATCATGTTACAGTGGTGAAGACTATTGGTAGGTAAATGTGGAGATGAATTCAATGTGTGAGAAAGAGATCATATGAGAATGAAATTAGAGAAATGAAGAAATAAAGTTCCATGGTATGAAGAAGGTGTCCAAGATGATGGAATAAATTATATGACCCTTGAGTATAGGAAGTAAGGCTTCCCTTTACCTCGGGTAAATTGTATTTTCATCACGAGTGTTGACATTGAAAGTCAATTTGAGAGGGATCAAGAGAACAAAGTGTGGAAGGTTCCAAAGAAGAAGTTTTGTCCTTTACGTCTATAAGTTTCCCCATCACACTCAAGAACATCCAAAATTCATCATTAGAATCGTTATCACTTCCAGTTTGGGCCATTCAGAGAAAAGTTGAGAAAGAAGAAGCAATTTGGGAATCCAATGAAGGTCACATAAGAAGAAAGTAAAAAACATAGAAGATCCGTGGTAGGGATGTCCCTCCCCTCGAAGTAAAGAAGGAGCTTAGTCCCTTCCTATAGAGAAATAACCCTTCTAAAATAACTTTCAGAAAACTTGAGATGACAAATTTGCATGACATTTGTGAAGCCAAGGTGAGATGTTACCTTAGATGAGGAGATGATTTCAAAGGAAACCCTATCGTCAAACACCAAAATCCTTGATCTATCCAATAGCATCATTGGCGGAGGAAAGAAAAGGAAATTTCTCATGCGGCCTCACGCTTTATTAATGGCGAGACAGGTGAATATTATGTGAAGTGGTCCAACCCAAAGTGATCAAGCTCAGTGAAGAAATGACACTGATGATTATGAAATGAGTACCATTCCATTGGGCCTTAGCCACTCATAAAGGATATGAGTGATATGTTTCAAATCTTCCACTTACCTCATTGCGAGAAATCAAGAGTACAAGAAGAATATTGAAGATTTGGAAGAAAAGTAAAAATATCTCTTCTTACATGCAACATCTAGTGGATCTTAATGCTTCATCAATCCATATTGAGGAAGTAGCCCCAATAAGCAACATTGATCCGAAATCCATTATAAAGACTCAAGAGTTTACCATACAGGGATGAGAAAATAGTAAATGGCCAGCTACAATCTTGGAAAAATGAAAAACATTGATCATAGAGCTAATCTCACTTTTCAAATACATGTGCACAACTATGGAGAAAAATCAAATGCTCAGGAGGAATTGAAAAGGAAAAGGAGCATTGGGATCCAATTTTCCCATTAGGAGGAGAGATGGGGAACACTCATTCCAGATAATTGATAAGTAAGAATATCTTCAATGCCCCATCAAGGACTTGTCACGTGTGTGGGTGAGGACTCTCATCACCAGATATGAAATGATCAATTGGGCCATCAACGAGTTGGAATTGAATGAGAGTGGACCTCTACAAGCTACAAGATCACGTCAACCAAAGAATTCAGAAACTTGGAGTGCCTGTGATGGAGGAATGTACCACTACAGATGAGTTTTTGAGTCCATTCAAGGAACATGTTAAGAAAGTAGCTGGAGATCCATTTTCTTTAATGAAGAAACACCTTGAGTCATTTTTTGGGATTTGAGCCACCATTGCATTCATCATGAGAGAAACATTAGTCATGGTTTGAAAAATGTAAATATATCAATGATGCTATTGATGGTTGGACAAAATATTTGAGTTACATGTGCATCCCTCACATGACAAAGTGTAAAGGCATGATCTGAAGCAACATGATTCAATAAAATTTCAAAGGATTTGAGATTTCCCAATTGGAGCAGTTGGTCAAAGAATGGTCGGGTAGTGAGGAGGATCGATTAACATAACTTCTTCATCGGCCTAGTCTTCTCTCTCTTCTTTCTTCTTTCCTTTTCTCCCCCATTTTCTCTCTCTTCATGTTCTAATTCTTCGTTGGGTTGCACTTTTTCATAATGCCTTATTTTTGTAATTAAAAAGTAGACTTTAGGATTATAATGTAATAAGTCACCTTTGTTTTATAAAAGGGACTTAATATTTCCTAGAATGTGAAAAGTTTTAAGTTGTGCAAAGGCATATGAAAATTCATTGGGGGTAGCCAAAGAGTCACTTCTCTTTCTATAAATTGTAAAGGAACCCATTTTCCAAGGGGTTGTCATTTTTGTGAGCTCATGAGAGAGTGCTTCTTGTGAAGGAAAACAAAGAGATAGCAATTTCTTCCACTTCTCATTTTCTACATTCTTCCACTCTTGTTATATGTACAATTTTTCTCAAGCATCAATACAAGAAGAAGAGTTTCTATCCTTTTTTGACTAGGAGGTTTATTGATACTTTGTGCTCATTAAATCTTAATTGGTCTTGTTTCCATTTGCAGGATTGTTTTCTTCTAATTCATGTGTGATGGAATTTTCTTATTAATGGGTGTAGGAATCTGATTTTCTACCTACAACATTAATCCCTCTCCCTTTAAACACCGAGATGCACGGTACAAGTAGAGAGACTTAGATTAGTAGTGTTGGAAAGAAGTACACATATTTGTCCACCCGAAAAATTTTCTCGACAACATTTATCTTCTTATTGATTTGTAGGATATGATATTTCTAGAAATAGTGATATTTTGGGAATGGTGGTTTGGTTAACATGACATGGTTGATTCTTATTTGGTGAGAATAACGGATGTATGGTATATTTTCATGATTATAAGAGAAAACTCTATATTTTTTAAAGTATTGGTTGAAAAGGTTATGGAGATGGTACAATGGAAATTATAACAAGAGGAGTATGATTTTAAGCATGTAAAACTTATGGAATACTATTATAGGTCATACTAGGAGAGGTAAGTGAACAACAAAGGATGTCATATTGATTCTTGTGTTTTGACAGCTTTGGAACTAGTGTATAGATTGTTATGGAAAATGAAAATGTTTAGAGAGGAGAGTGAAATTTATAGAAACCATGTATAAGGAAAACCATAGATTAATAATTTAAGGTTTGAAAGTTAGTAAATGTAAAATGCTTGAAACAAAGTCTTTCGTAAAAGGATACATATTGATTTATTATTGAATATAAATGGTACGGTTTTAGGAAAAAATACTAATGGAGAAATGTGTGAAAGGTATTTACATATCCATATAAGTTAACTTGGAGTCTTGACGAAGCCCATGAATTGTCTAAAAAAATAATCCTAAAAAGGCAGTTGTCGAGTTTGATAGGGGTTTGGAGCTAAAAATAAGATATTTTACAAACTAACCAATGTAAAGACTTGAAATTTAGAAATAAGATGGTATTGTGCATAAAAATAGTCACATAAAGTTTCAAAGTAAATTAATATGTTTTGATAGGTCAAACATTGATAATCTCGATCACCAAACAATGGTGTGTGGAAACCCAATTTTGAGGGTGTGAACAAAAGAAAATGAATGAATAATAAGAACCACTCATTAATGCCTATTGGTACTTATTGGAATGATCAATAGATACTTAATGAAGGTGTAAAATTGGTTGATGGAATAAATGTAAGGTTTTAGAGGTGAAATTTGGTGAATAACAATCAATTTTTTTGTGTTTATTACAATCTCGAGCAAGTTTTAAGAGTTAATTTCCATAAACTATCTTTATCAGTTCAGAATGTGTTATAAGGTGAAAAAGGTGTGTAATGGGTTTGTAAAGGTGAGAAAAATGTTTAAAGGAAGAAACACTTGAGTTTATTGAGAAAAAGCAAGAAATATAGTTAAAGTCTTACTTGAACAAAGCACAAAGATGACAAGAAAGAAAAATATTGAGTGTTAGAGCATATACAAAGTTGAGACCTAAGAAGATTAGTAACTGAGGTTTTTAAAAGTGTTTTAAGGTGTTAGTAGAGGTATGTGACCCAAAGGAATGCACATGGTCTAGAGAAACTTAGTTGGATGACCTAAAAGAGACCTAATTCAAACAATGAGAGTTTTGTTGAAGGAATTATTTTGAGTTTTGGAACCTAAAACTTGGGTAAAAGAAAAACTAAATAAAGGGTATCCTAATATGTGATTGGTTTGTTATGAAATGGTTTTAGTTCGTAAAAACAATATAATTTGCATGAAAATGGGGCTATAAGAATAAGCCTAATTAGGAATAGTCTAAAGAGCATTAACGAAGATATGTTCAAAGGAAGAGTCTGAAAACTATGAGTGATGAAGAAGGTCCATAAAGGGTGCTCAAATTTTTGTTACATTCTTATGAGGAATTATAGATGGTGTGGAACAATAAGCTTTGCATGTTTTTAGGGCTAGTAGCCTTATCTTGAGATTAAGCTTAAAATTGAACAAAAGGAGTCTTGTTGCACTAATACATGTTCTTGAGGAAGTTTATATCATGGAATGGAGTGTGAATAAATTATGAATCAGGTAAATAGCATTTGAATCATAAATACATGACATTTGGTCTTTTGGCATAGCTTTGCATAGTGAAGATAAAAAAGGATTGCATGTTTTACTCGATCTTGAAACTAACTATGGGTATGTTGGATTAAAATTGTTCATATTATTCATCAGTAGATCAACATAATCAATTATGTGAGTTATTTTTACATGGTTACCTTTTGGGGCATATAATTGGTTTCATGATAAATTTATATGTTGGAGAGGTAGAACTAAGAGGTTTTATATATCTTTTTCAAAATCAAATCCTATGGAGGAAGGAACAACAAGATTTCACCAATTGAGACAAAACCAAATTACTCATGAGGTATGAGTACCCCAAAACTGATATTTTATTATAACACTCGGTCAATTAACATATAGTGAAAATGTAGGAGAAAATAATTACTTCAAATGGAAGGTGCAATTTATAACTTTCAACCTTTTACACATAGAAATTCACTTCTACATTCATAACTTTGTATAGTGAGATGGGATTCCATGGGCTTTTACATGGATGAAAAGAGAATTTATTTCTCCTTATTAGAGTTTGTGGATCTCTGATGAAAAATGAATGCACGAGCAATTGCAGAAATCAAAATAACTAACAATAAGATATAATATGATCAAAACTCACAAAGGCAAGAATGGATCCAAATCAGCTCAATACTCCATGCTCAATATTCACCATATAATAGAATGATGCAAGTCAAGTACATATAGGTGGTGAATGTGCAACCTCCTCCTAGATCAGTGGGGAATAACTCTCACTAACTAATACTAGAAGTAGAGTTGACTCCACACAACTAGTGAGCCAACTGAACACAACTGGTAAGCTAAATCAACCTAACTGGTAAGCTAACTCAACACAATTGCTACAACTAAGCAAGCATATCCCATGAGTGTAGGAAAGCTCTAAGTAAATAAAAAATACAAGGAAAATAAATATCCTACACTAACACTCCTACTACTCTAACATGGATATCCGGAAGAATATCCATGATGCAATCATGAGAGAATTTGGTAAAGAATGGATAGACTCTTATATAATGCATTAGGTTGAAAATGAGGAGATGAAGGTTAATTTCACTTCACTCTATGGAAGCATAAAATTAGAAAACATAAAGGGTAAAACAATCATAAAAACTATTTGGCCATTACATATTTTGGTGTATGATTTGATAAGACTCCATGATGAAGAAAGAGAAAAGGAATAGCTTGTAAAGGGAGTTTTAAGAGTTTGGATGTGGTGGAGATGATGATTCATATTTCTATTATTGTGTATCATCATTTGAGCATAAGAGTCTATCATCAAGCAGCACCGAGTTCATCTAATGAGACGGATTTACATATTCTATTAGTTGAGCGTTGGAGTTCATTTGAGGAGCACCAGAGTCTATCAAACTAGCGCCAAAGTTCATCTAAAAGCACAAAGTCTATCATTCGAGCACTTGGTTTCATCTAAGGAAAACCATAGTCTATCATTATGTTTATTTTTGGATAATATATCATGTAATTTGAAAATTATATTTAAACCTTGTATAAATGTGTATTGTAAATAATGTATATTGTATTGATACTGCCACTAAGGTAGAATCTAGAAAACAAAAGATTTACTGGCATGCGTATGGTTTAGTTATTCCTTATCATTTGAAATATTATCTTTTAAAGCTTTATCTAACTCATTGAGACCTAATATTTTCATATTGACTCTTTTGAAGCACTAAGAAGGGTTCAAACCCTTGGTACCCTATTTTGGAGACAAAGTACAATCAACTTAAGGTTTATGTGTTTCTAACCAACTTTTATCATTTGACAAAACACCTCTACACCTCTACATCACCAACATTTGAGCAAGTCAAAAAAATAGTAAAATGCAAAATGTTAAGGCTTAAATCTTGGGAGGAATGATAAAAAGACTTATAGGAAGAGTGAAAAAACATGCATCTTTGTCCCCATTATCACCTTCTAGCCCAAGTTGTCTTTCTAATATCTTCTTCAATTATTTTCCAGATGTTCTTAGATTTCACCTCCCTCTCATTACCTTCATCTTCATCATGAAATATCCAAATATAAACATCACTACTCAATCATAAGACCAATACAAAAATCAATGTCATTTCACTTATAAATTGGTAAGAAACTAAAATGGTATGAAATAAAAGCCAAAAAGGATTTCTATAAGGTATGCAAGGTTTTAGGACTAAATCTTAGTTGCTGATGGTCATGTCACAATAAATTTACCAAAATAAAACTAAACCTATAAATGAGATTTTTTTGTCCAAATCTTCCCTTTTGATCTCAATTTCTTCATAACTTCTATAAAATTAATCCCCTAGTTGTTGAAGTAGTATTTGGATGAATTGGCTTGATGTGCAACTCAAGTTACTACAATATCACTTCCTTTAATAGTTCATAATTTTCACCACCCTCCAAAAAGTAAAACCCGGAGGTATAATAATGGAAGAAATTAATACAATCAAATGCACATATATAAAGGTTTAGTTGACTTCACTTTATTAGATCATAAAAGTAGAAAAATAAAGGTTACAAAATCCAAAAAAACTATTTGGCCAAAATATTTTCCTAGTATGATTTAATGAAACTCCATGACAATAAAGAGAAAATAATACTTGCAAAGGGACTTGCATGAGTTTGGGTATGGGGGATATTATGAGTCCCAAAATAGCTTATTTTGTTCTCCTTTTTACCTACATTATGTTCCTAATATTTTGTATAGAAAAGTTTGACATTCTATAAATCCTGCATAAATACCAGTTTAATCTTGAAGTTAAGTTCTACCAAGGATGCTAGCATATGATGCAAAGCTAACCATCTTGAGAGTCTATCAATTGAGTATCGAGTTCATCTCCAAGAAGTGTCAAAGTCTATCATCAATAAGTGTTGTATTTCATCTAAGGAGTCCAAAGTCTATTAGCCAAGTTTAAGATTTCATTTGACAAGCATCAGACTTCTATCGATGATCTGGTGGAGTTCATCTAAGGAGCTTTAGATTTTATATGAGGAGCACATGAGTTACTCTAAGGAGAACTAAAGTTCATTCTTTGAGAAGCATCGATTCTATCAAATAAACACCAAATTCAATTACAAAAAATAATAAGGCTTAAATCTTGGGAGGAATGATCAAAACATACTTATAGGAAGAGTGGAAAAGCATACATCTTTTCCACATTATCACCTTCTAACCCAGATTATCTTTCTAATAGCTTCTTCAACTCTTTTCCATATGTACTTAGATCTTCACCTCCCTCTCCATTACCTTCATCTTCATCCTATAATATCCAAATATAAATATCACTACTCAATCATAAGATCAATACACTAATCAATGTCATTTCACTTATAAATTTGTAAGAAATAAAAATCATCTAAAAAAAGCCAATAAAGATTTCTATAACATGTAGGGTTTTAGGACTAAATCTCAGTCTTGTTCATTGTTCCTTTATCACAATAAATTCACTAAAATAAAACTAAACTTGTAGAATTAGAAAACAATTTTTGTACAAGTCTTTTCCTTTCACTCTCAATTTCTTGTAACTTCTCCGTAAATTTACTCCCTTGATAATTGACTTACTATTTGGATAAATTGTCTTGAAATGCAACTCAGGTGACTATACAATTAATTCCTTTAATAGGTTCATACAAAAAAGTTAAATTGGTAAGAAATTAAATTGGCTAAAAAAAATTCCAATAAATATTTCTATAGTAGGGGTTTTAGGACTAAATATCACTTTACTTGTTGGATCGTCATAATCAATTCACCAAAATAAAACCTAAACCTATAAAATGATTGTTGTCTAAGTCTACTCCTTTCACTCTCAATTGTATTGAAATGCAAATCAGGTGACTAAAGAATCACTTACTTTAATAGGATCATAAAAGAAATTAAATCCTGAAACCGGTTTGAAATAAAATCCAATAAATATTTCTATAGTATGGGGGTTTTAGGACTATATCTTAGTCTTGATGGTATGTGTCACAATAAATTTACCAAAATAAAACTAAATTTTTAGATTGAGAAAATGATTGTAAGTCTAAATCTCAAATCACTCTTAATTGTCTCAAATGTAACTTAGGTGACTAAAAATCACTTCCTTTAATAGGTTCATGAATTTCACCATCCTAAAAAATAAAAAACCGGAGGTATAATAATTATGAAATTTTCTAAAACCACTAGATATAAATAAGTTTTGTTAAGAAACACAACATTGCCAATTTATTACATACAAAGAAGTAAAAAAAAGCAATTTTTTTCCCCTAGCTTAATGTCATGAGATAATTTTTATAAGCTTGTATAAATATTTGCACAATAAATCCATTAGCCATTTTAAAAAGGAACATTTTTTAAAATATAAATTGGTAAATCATCTAAGTTATCCTCGTAAGAAATAACATCTATCAACACTTTTAACACACAAACATTGACATCATTTGGACCAAGTCTCTCTCCATGACATGTATCAAGTGAATGTATATTTCCATGTCCAACAAATTTTGATGCATTTGAATATATCATTTCCACTTTATCACCCATTAAGAATCGAATTTTCTTCAAAAACTAGTACAAAAAATAATATTAGTATATTTGAAGTAAATAATAAGTGAAAAGCAAAAACTCATATACACATTATTAAGTCCAATATACTTACCATATGCCATCTTTTTCTATAAATTATTTTTCACTTTATCATGGCTGATATATGTCTTATCAAAGCATTACCTTTTCTTCCACCTATATCTTTAGAGCTTTTCATTATTTCCTTATATAAAAAATGAGATAAAATGAGTCAAATGATAAGAGTAATATATAATCTAGTTCATATATATAAAAATATATATGTATAATGATGACAACTATTTAATTTTACTGTACAAGATTAGTTTTTTTAATCTTTTTCATTCCATGCACTAATAATTAGTGTAAGCCGAGGAGAAAAGTACATCCATTTTTTCAGTCATCTTAGACGAGAATACCTCCATTTTTCAAAAACATTTCCATAACCCTGCCCATCAATCAAAATTACTAGATCATGCAATATGTGACCGTAGTTCTTAGCTTTTAACATATAAATCTATTGAAGGTGGATATTGTGACCTCCCTTTCATTGTCTCGTTCTACATATAACATTTGCACTTGCCATATGATTCAAAAATTGACCGATTTTTTTCTCACTCGGACACCTATAGGATTGAAATTATTTTCCAAACTTACCCCATTAAAATCAAAGTTAAACAATGTAAGAATTAAACACACGCGCACACGAGGAGTTGATAACGAAGCTTGGCAGAATGCCTACATCTCTGAGTTCATCAATAGAACTGATTTATTATCCACTTTAATGAATGCAATTCTAATACAAAATTACAATCCAAGCAAGATAATATTGAATACAAAATGGAAGGAGAACCTTTATCAGATTTGATCCAGTATTCACCTTCATGGTACAATGCCCTATGGCTCCCCGATCGGTCTTACGGACTCTAATATGATGCCCTTGACTCCCTGGTTGGTCTCCGGACATTACATACTCGCAGATTTGTGGTTCAATAAACCTCGAAGAACAAGAACATCATCCACGAAACCGAGTGACAACATCTCGCATTATGCAATGAGATACTGACCTTCTTTTGCGTAATACCCTATGTCTCCAAGTATAGGATCCGTAATATCTCTAGTGATTTGATAACGACTCCCATAATAATGAATACACCAACGCCTCTATTGCACGGTGCTAAGTATTCTTCCAAAAACCTCCATGCTCCTGCTATGCGGTGCTTCAAGCCTCTAGATGTCAACAAACAATAATCATCGCCAACGAGCTTAATACCGAATTTTGACCCTCCTTCAAGCCAACAATTTGACGACACATCCAATGTACCGAGGTTACAGAGCTCTACTACCTCTCTCGTGCTTCCACCACGTCCCTCGGCTCTATGGAGTCTCAGGGATCTAGCTTGAGAAGTCTCTCGATGAGTTAAAAATAATAACTCCCAACCATTATGAAGATGCCTATATTAGTACGATATAGGTCTTATATCTCCCTTATGTCTATATTAATATGATA